>BSYO01000015.1:9993445-10581569 GCA_033239525.1 Nepenthes gracilis
TCTTTTAAATTTTTTTAAAATCTTTGGTTGTAGTTAAAAATATGAAAAAAAAAATCTTATGTGTACATTGAGAATGTCTTCCAATATCACACTCTTTCACACTATCAAGTATCTCCATTTTCTTAATCTTTAAGTAAGCCATCAAATTTGCCGGCTTATAATTCGACGCTTCTGGTACTATGTTAATCATTTCCAATAGATATTGAATGTCACAATAAAAATTGTTCAATAAATCTATCTTTTTTGCCTTATGTTTAATTCTTTCTAAAATAATAAATATTTTAAATTTGTGTAGTTTGATTGCACTAAAAATTTCTCCATATACAAATAATATTGACAAATATGAAAATGATTGTTCCTAACTCCAAATCTTAAGTCGGATAATTATTCTCATAAATATTAAGTTAGTTTGATCTAGAAGCAATTACTTTCTAATATTGTATCAATACAAAACCCAGCCCGTTATTGGACAAATCACAATAAATTGTATCCTTCAAATATTTCTAAAATAACTAAGATCGAATGAACATATAAAAGATAATAATTATGATCACCTTCAAAATGATAAGAATGTCAAAATAGTGGCAAAATATATGAAAATTGTGTACAAATAAATGAACATAAAACATACAAAAAACATGTACAAATATAACAAAGTAAAAATGCAAAAATCATGCAAATATATAAGAATATAACATATGAAAAAATCATTTAAATATATAAAAATAAATAATTAGTGATACCCTCACTAATAAGAACCAAAATGTCGAAGTTATTGTTACACTTATTTCTATATAACCAAAAGCCATATGCTACTTTTTATAATTCATAGGTAAATCAACTATATATTATTTCCTATAATTAGGATCAAAAGCCACTTCCTAAATTGTGGATGCAAGCTTGGACTTTCGAATTACGTGATTCTTACTTAGTCAAAATTAAAAACTCTATAGCTATAATATCTTGAATATTTTTAAATTTATTTTTTATAAAAATAAATTATCTAATTAAAATTAATAATTATTTAACTATTTTAGTAATTCTTTTATATTTAGAAGTTGGTAATTGGGTGTAAATATAAACCTAGAGTATTTGAATCGTTGAATTGAATTTAGATACTTGAGCCATTAATTTGAACTAATAGTTAAGCTTGGGTATTTTGACAATTGAATTTAGTTTAGAATAATTAATATACTTGATTGAGTTAACTTAATTTTAGGTCTAATTAATCAAGTGAATCATCATTATATATTTAAATTATATAAATCCTAATATATTAGAATTATTAATTTAAAATATAATTATGAAATTAAATTTAAAGAGGGATTAAAATATTAGAAATTAATATTAGAATTTTAAGTGTTATTATAAGGATAATTAAATAAATAATTAATTAATATTTTAATTAGATATATAAATATATATATAATAATAATAATTATACATATAATAATATCGATGATATAATAATTATTTATGATAATAAATTATAATATTTATAATAATAATAATAATAAATGTTAGTAAATACTATAATAATATTGATAAAGAAAATATTAATAATAAATAATAATAATAATAATAATAATAATAAAAGAAACGAAGGAAAAAAAAGAAAGAAAGAAAGAGAAAGGAAAGAAAGGAAGAAAAGGCGGAGAAGAATAAAAGAGGAAAAAGAGGTAAAGTAGAGGAGAGAAAGGAGGAAAGGCACGCGAGGGTTGCGGTAAGGAGAAAGGAAGGAGTTAATACTTTCAATGATCTCCTTCACTATTTAAGGAAAGAGTGGGGAAGGAAGTCGAAAGATGAAAACCCTAGTCGTATAACCGTCGTCGTTGCTACTACTAATTGCCGTTGCAAATTTGGGCCGAACTCGCCGTCGTTGGTTGGTGTAGCCGCCGTCGTTGATTTATGCCGTTGCAGTCGTTGCTGGAAGAAGAACACAAAATTGATGCAAGTTGATTTGAGTTTCCTGACAATAATCCTTTGCCTTCATTCTTCCTGTTATTGCCGATTCTTTATTTGTGTGTTAAGATTGTGTGTGATTTAGTTGTATATGGATTAAATTTTGGAGGATTTCAATTGATTAGGCCGTTGAAGAAGACGGGAAAACAGGGCATTCGGTTGATGCCGTGGGTTTTAAAGAATCAATATGATTCTATACTTAAATTAATTAGGATGTAAAACTTACAAATTTATTGTGAGTTCTGTGAGTTAAAATTTCATTTCCATGCTTTGATTTTGAAAAATTTGGATTGTGTGAGCTTTTGGACAAAAATAGAGCCTTCGGCTAAAAAGGAAAAATCAAAAATTCAGACTTCACTTAAATTAAAGATTGAGGATCAAATCTTGGTACAATAAATGTACATGAATTCCTGATTGTATGTTGATTAGTTTAAATTGGTGAACGGAAAAGAAATCGTGTGCATTGTATCCTGGAAATGGAGGTGAACAGTGGCAATACTGGAAACGGCCGTTTACAGTGAGGGGCGTGTGTGTGGGTGTACAGAGTATATGTGTATGTACAGTATATATGTATGCAATAAGGATGTGCTACTGCCTTTGCTGGCAGTAGCCGTGTGTATGGGTATGTATAAGTATGTTATACATATATATATATGCAAGGTATAATGTATATATGTGTAAATATGGGTATAAATATATAAATTAGATGAATAAGAAAACGTGAATAGTTGAATAATATTTGAAGATCGTGGATCTCTCTCGGTGACATCAGAATAAAAAGGGATTTTGTAACATTAGAAATATTGTTGGGATACCGAATAAATTTAGAAAGGATTTGATAAAATATTAGGGCATTTGATCAAATATTTAAAGTATCCTTAGTACTATTTCTTTTCTTTCGATAATGACATTATTTGCGTGACCTTTAAATAGTGTGTGTATAGTCTTTATTAGCACCAAACGATAATTATTTCATTGAAATTGTAAAGCCTTCTTTGTATTATATTTAATTGCGTGACTAATTGAGTTATTGGCTTCCTACGGTCAAAATTAAATATAGCATATGAAAATCCTAAGTTATCTGGTCAAATGGAAGGTTACGATACCTTAGTGTGGTCCACATTTATCCGATACTGATTTTCATATCATGGTGATAATGAGGTATATTGTTTATTGTGGATGGATGCTTATAACCATATAATCATTGTAGGAGATGATATTAGGGATATCATTTGGTGAGGGGTATCACAGCGTTGTACTTACCCAGCCATTGATGGCATAAATACGCAGCCTTTGGTTCACAGTGGCAAAATAAGGTTCAAGGAGACTCATTGTGATATTCCGTCATTGTTCATACCTCATGATTTTGAAATTCAGTTAAATCCACGTGTTATATTCGGTAGAATCCATGGGTCAGATTTTACTGTATTCAGATTCGGTGGAATCCTTGTTAGTTCTTTATATTCGATTTTCAGGTCGTTCATGCTGATATTCGGATTAGAAATTTTCATTTATTTCTTATGAGATCAGATTCTGAGAGATCTTGTCTCATATTGGTGAAATTTTATGATCTTTGTTACATCGGTATTTAGAGTGATTTGCCTTTCCTATGCATTTGAATCATAAATGTGATAAATTGTATTTTTTTGGATATATATATTGATCTGTTGGATATCGTATTATTTCTTATGATTCTTGTTATACATTATATATTGTACATTTGAGAACTTTATTATCATTTTCTATTTGTTTTCGGATTTGTTATCACTTGTTCGGTATTTGGATCACTCTTATTATTTTTTCTATCTTCCAGAGTAGTAGGTTAAACGATTGTGACTCTAGAGTTGAGTAAAGAGTTGTGACGAGATAGATTGAGGCTACGGTGGAGATAGTATTGAAATAATGCTCTGGAGATATATTTTGACATTTTGTTTCATTTTGTTGGGATATTATTGAGACTATATATTTCTTTTTCGAATCTATTTTAGTATGAGGGTGTTTTATAGTGGTGTTTTTATTAGTTGTGAATGCTTTATATATATATTGGTTTGAGACCTAGAACTCTATCCTATGTGATCATGTTAGGATATTTGTTATAGATTTGCATCGGGTCGTCACAATAGTGAAATACAAATATATAATTTTTTTCTTAAATCTGAAAAAAATAACTCACCCTCATTAAAATTAAAGTAGAATTTTATTAAATTACTAGTAAATAAAAGATGTGCAAAAATATATGTACAAAGATATTAAAATTTCAACATAAGATGTAAAAATAGAAATTTTTTCCTCTACTCCTTTTCTCTATTCTTCAAAAATTCAAAGAAAATGAATTAAAATCAACTAAAATATCATTATATAACAGACCGTTACATATATACCACACAGATGCAAGTCAAACATAATGACTTCTTTAAGCATGTGTAATAGCACCTAATAGGTATATCTTAAGCATCATTACTATGAACTAACCACGTATGAGCATATCTTATGTGCACCTTAATGTACAATAATTTTATCTAAAATACGCTTATACTTGGCTCAAACGTATATCAGGTACTATTCATTCCTAAGTCACTTCGATACAATACTTAATTTCTAACTTGAACTCGAAATCAGCCTTAATAGTTCATTAATTTACTTAAATTTATCTTTATAAAATAAATTTTAGTGTTTGAGCCTTATACTTTAAGCTTATAAGTTTGGGCCCGACCTATGTTCATGGTATTAGATCACCTAATAATAATAATCTACAAGAAATGTATATTTATGTAGGCATCTGTTCAAACCAAATCGAAAATTATGGGTAGTAGAAGTTTAAAGTAATTAATGGAAGTTTAATGGCTACTCCACCATTTATATATTAGTTGGCAACAACTCGCTTCAATCTCTATAAATACACATGTTGAGGTACTACATAGAAGTCGGCCATTTCTTGATGTGTTGAGAAAAAAGAGAACATTCATCGACGCTTTGCACTGCGGTGGTGAAATTTTGGATTATAAGTGATCATTCAGACTAAAAGAAAATCATTAATTTAACATCAATTTTATGTTTATTTTATACAAATTCATGTATTTGTTTGATATTATATGTATTATTTAAAGTATGATCCAATGTTGCCCATGTTTATAGTTGATTTGGTAACCCATTGTTCCGCCTGAAATAAAAATGATGCTAGCAAAAAAAATTAAATTAAATTAAATTAATAGTAAATAGTATGATTGAATGAACATTGATTTGGTATAAATTAAAGAATAATTTACAACTAAATTTCTTATCAGATGGTTTTATTTAGTCACCTTATAATAATAAACTTATTAGTGTAAACACGTTATATTTGATTCTATAAATCATATATGAAAATCAAAATAATACGTAATAATATTAATATCATAACAATATTATAAATATATTTTAAAATAACATAACAAATATGACAAAAATAAAAAAAATAAAAAACCCAACATAATATTATAAATGAAATGTTAAATAGTGAAAGTTAACTTATAATTTAGGTTGTATATACATAATAATTTTTATTTAACTTATTCTTAACTTATGACCATAATTAAACAACTCTGTAAACTTGCTCTCATCAACATGTTGAAAACTTTTTGGTTTTCTTACATACTTTTCTTCATTTGTCTTGTAAGTTTCAAAAACTACTAAATTTTGGTATCTATGACACCCGTAGAAGTATAAAAACTTATAGGTTAAAACAATATTTAAAAATATTACGAGGTTTTAAGATTAGAAAAAAAATCAAATATATTAATCTCTTAACACAAATGCCCTTTTTTCCCTCTTACACTCTTGAACTTTAATAATAATATGAGTGATGGCTAGGCTCCAGGAGAAGAGAGGTGTTTATACTTAAGGTAAGGGAAAATATGGCTTAAAATATATAATATATTTTTAGTTATAATAAAAAGTTAGATAATATATACATATAGAAATATATGTATGTATTTGTAAGCAGTTTAGAATGATTTATTTTTACCTAAATCTTTAAATTGTAATTAAATCAAAAATATAATTTAAATATGAAATCAAGCCACAGTCAAATTGTTTATGAATTAAAACATTATTCATAATTTAGGTTGATTTAATTTAAACATTTTCAAACTATATATCATTGACCTGTGCTGTGCTTATGCTGAAATTATAGGAGCAGCATTAATTCCCAACCTGCATCCGCTTTGAAGGGCAATAAATGATAGTTAGATAAAGGCATTCATGATGGTGGCTTGAGGAGAAAGAGGCAGAACCATCAAGATTACAGAACAGCAGAGGGTCCGCAGGCAGCATCCGTACGAAAATGGAGATTCTATACTTTATTTAGAAAAATAGGATATTATTCCCTCCGAAAAAATTATTAAATTAATATTTAATAGGTAAAATTATAAAATAAAAATGTTTAATATAGTTATATTTTTAAAATAATTTTATAATATTAGTATCTAATAAATATTAGGTCTAATATCTAAAAAAAATTAAATAAAAATAATTGTTTAAAAGATATTATTTAATATTTAAATTTTATTGGTTGAATTTTTTTTTTAATTTAATAGTCCAAATTAGAAAAGGGTCAATATAAATAACAAAAGAGATGATGTAAAAGAAGGGAGATGCAGTAAATGAGCAATAAAGGCAGGCTGTTGGTGGTGGCCTTTTAAACAAGAAATCTGTGGTTAGTCATGAAAAAGGGCTCGCATTAGATACATCTGTCTATTTTATTATTTTTGAAAAATTAATCTTAATGAAATGTATAATTATTTTATAATTTATTAGGTTGTTTGATTGTTTTTTGGGAAGTGTTGTGTCACATATCTTTTTGACAATAATTTCATACTGAGAATTATACAACATAGTGTATAAGCTATAACTTTGAAATAGTAATTTTAGTAATCATACATAAATTATATATCAATGAAATAAGTGCTTGCACCGATTTAAATAAAGTAAAATAAAAAAGATGCATTTATTAGATCCACAAAAAGGAGCGAGTTCAAGATAACTCCATATTGAGAATATATCTATATTTTAATAATATAGCTTTTCATATCTGTATATAGTGGTTTGGAAAATAAAAAATCATCAATATGATATGTATATCGAATTTGAATAGTTAATCAAATGGAATTGAGTTTAACTTTTAAACTTTTAAATTTAGATTCTACATATCATAATGGTTAGTAAGAAATTAAATAATATGAAACTCATTCTCCTAAATATTCTTTAATTTTTAATATAGAATTCTTTTTTAGAAAGAAAAAAATTATAAGAGAATAAGGACAGAAAAGAGAGATTTTAGAAATTGAGGGTTTTACTTAATAATTTAGGGATTTGTAAGTGCTTAGATGGCTGATATTTAGTATTTATTTTTTTAGTTTTTTATCTCTCCCTTGTTACGAGGAAATAGACCTTTTATAGTTTTATTATCAATCAGTGTATAATTCTTAAAGAAGTTTAATTATTCTCCAATTAATGAGTTAAATTGATTAAAAATTAAATGATCCAACTATTACGTAAATTTTGAAATTAATACTTATCTATTGGCATATTGACTGTTCGTCTAATTTAACCATTTATTCTTTGATTTATATAACCGTACGTTAAAACTAACCATTTAGATTTATAACCAATCGATGATTTAGCACCCCGCCTTATTATATTATCAGCAGTCTGGTCATTCAACTATTCAATTGTTTGATTACTTAGTCAATTTTTTTAAAAAATAGATCAAATAATTTGATTGATCCATCTTTTTTCATGAAGTTTTGATTTGTATTCCACATATATTAGGGTCGGATTGGTTTTATCTTAAACTGTACTCAATGCAATCTAAAATTAAATTAAAATCCAAGAAAAATATATAATATAGTTAGATCCAAAATTGAACCACTAGATTCAATTCAAATTATCTAAATAGTGTTTAAAAAGCCATCCTTACAACTAGACAATCTAAAAATATATAAAGAAGAAAGAGAAAAAGCCTTGGACTTCTTCTGTAGTGTTTGTCGTTTGAGAAAATATTTTTTTTTTTTTAAAAATAATAATATAATTAAATTTGTGTTCTATTCAAAAAATTAAAAAATAAAAATTAAACTAAAATTTTAAAAATGAAAAAAATATATATTTCTTGTAAAACTTTTTACTTCCTACAAAATAAAAATTTTTAGCTCTTGTTTCAAATACTACTTATACACTAGTATTTTCAAAATATTTCATTATAAAGATTTAATTTAATGAATTTATAATTATAAATATAAAAATTTTTAATTAACATTTTAAATAAATAATAAAAATTTAATTAAAAAATGTAATTAATTACATTTGAACTTTTAAATTTATTTTCTAACTTTAGGTCCCTATTAAGTTTATAAGATTTATTACATGATATAAATTATCTTTTTCCTTGTTATAAAATCACCTACATTAACTAAAATGAAAAGCTGAAATTAATGTCTTTTAATTTTTATTTAGGTATAATGATAATATTTATATTATCATTTATATGACTTCAAAATATTATACAATATCATTAAACTCAATATATTCTAATGGTCCGAGAGGTCATCTCTATTATAGCATACTGTATTGTTAATATTTATTTTTGACTTATTTATAATTATATATACAAATAGGTCACAAATAAGTTGAGTATTATTTGATTTAAACTCAATTCATTAACTTAGCAAGTATCAATATAAGTTTACTTATTAGTTTAATAAGTTTAGTTTAAATAAACTGAACTAATGGTTTTATATATACATATATTATTTTATACAATATATTATCGTTTAGAATAAAATTATATATATTCCTCCAAAAAATTGGCGCCGGAGTGAGGTTAACAACCTAACATCTAACCCAAAAAAATGACGTTTCAAAATTTTCAATGGACAGTGGAAAACTCGAAAGCACCTCTCTACAAGTGAATCAACAATTAACTAAATAAATCATTCCCTAAAGTGAATTCTTGTTAGAAAATAAAGTTCTAGATGATTCAGGCAGTCATTTCTCCCTCAAAGACACTAGCATTTCGGCCTCTTCAAATAAAATAAACTGTAGCAGTAAGAGCCAAGTGAATCTAATATGTGTATGAGATTTTGATTTCTATTTGTGTGCCATCCATGAAATAGCTCTACTCATGTCATACTAAGGCCAAGCATAAATGAATTTATACCGAAAGAAACCGTCTACATAAACTGAGTGGTTGCACATTGAAAGACAAATTAATGGACTTCTATATTCGTTGACTTGTAAAATATGTCACAAATTTGGACCAAAAGCAAGTAACGTAATAATCAACAATAATTATAATCCACTAAATAAAATATCAAAATAAGATCACCCAAATACGATACCCAAATTCGGACTGAACATGATAAAACATCAACACAACCTCAATGACAACAACAATAATAACAGATAATAATAACCATTATAAAATCTCTTTGAATTATTCATTCGGATAATAATATGTGCATAACATGCTTCAAATATCTATAAGAAAAAAGTAACACACCGGCAATACAAACAAACCACCGATCCAACATAAGATCAAATATCACAATCACCAAATATCAGAGCAATCCAAACTCTGTCTCCATAACAATAATACATTCTAATATCAATCTATCTATCATCCAACACATACAAAATACGTCTATTACAAATATAATCTAACTATAAAACTGATGCTCACAAAATATAAACAAAGATCTCCCAGCGATTACATCTAAACTCCCTACAATATATCCATAACCTACTAGCTTGAAAGGATCACAAAAATAAAAAATGAACCAAATACTCAACAAATATCAGTATATAATATATAAAATAAGTGCATCCATAATTAGAGTAAAGGTCAAGAAAACATACACAAAACCCATGAAACCTAAAATCTAATTATCCAATATATCAAATCAATAAATATTCGAATATTGTCTCCACCATAAAGTCCATGATTCAAAATCAAAGGGCAATTGATCCAAAAAGTGCAAAACCAATCAAATTTAATATTCATATCCAAATAGCGGTCAAAGCATGTGAATATCAAATTAAAGTCCTAAATATCCAAAATCAGATGTAAATAAAAATATATCAAAAATTTAAAATATATTCAAATTAGAAAATCAAAGACTAAAAGAATAATTTTGAGAAAGGGTTACACGTACTCCCGATAATATTAGGTCATAAGCTACTATTTAGATTTTTAAATGGATCACCTACATATTTTTTTCTATAAATAGGGATAAAATGCTACTTTCTTTTACCACCAGTGAATGGTAGGTACAATTCTAAATTTTGTTTTAATATATTGAAATGTTCGAATATATTAATTTTATTTAATTTCTTATGATAATTCTTATAAAAATACAAATCGAAAAGGGTTATCATAACAATGTCTAAAACTTTTCCTACCTAATGAAAAAGTACAAAACTTTTACTCGAAAATGTCAAATAGAAAACTTTCTTTTATAGCGAAACAACCAATACCAAATTGAATCGAAATAGAGCCCAACTCAAAGCACATAAAAGATATCACATGTAAGGCTTATATATAAGTTTTCATGACTTCTCATTTATAAATATTTTTATATATAAATAAAATATTTTAAAATATTTATCAATTTTTATAGAACAAATAAAAATCCTCTAATAATAATAAAATTGAGCAAAATCTCACAAAATATCTAATAAAATTGACATGCATATACGAATCAAAATAGGATAAGTAAAAATATCACACATGTACAACAAATACACAAAATATAAGTAAAACTAGACGAAAATTGAAATGGACCAAAGATAAGGCATTAGGATGCTTACCATCAACTTTTAATCTGATAGATTTGACCAAATGATGACTTGAAATCCCTCATTTTCACTTCCCCTTTTCCTTCCCTTCTCTCTCTCTCTCTCTCCCCTTTATCTTCCTTTCCATGCAAAATGACTAGTAATAGAACACGTAACTTTTATATAATCGAATCGACACACGAACATTACTTCGAGCGTGCAATAGGTACTGCGCCTAACCCCAACCACCCACAAGCGCCACCTCAGGCATTCCTCGAGCGTGCCCGATTTGCTAAAATTACACGTGCGCTCATTGGGTGTGCCTTATACGCCAGAACTGCTTCCTTACTCATAAATTCCTTCAAATTTATATTGCAAAATTATATTTAATACATCAAAAAAAATTTAAAATAAATTGATAATACCAAATTAATCAAACGAGAAAGTGGATATTACAACTCTCACATCCTCATAGAATTTTCGTCCTTAAAATTTATGTATTTTAAAACTCAAATAGATAATGGTACTTCTTCCTAATTTCATCTTCACGTTCCCATATCGCTTTCTCAACTGAGTAGTTACTCCAAAGTATCTTAACCAAATGAATTGTCTTAATATATAACATTTGATCTTTTTTCTCCAAAATCTGAACTGAAACTTTAATGTACGTTAGATTCTTGTCAATTTACAATAGTTTGTACTCAATCACATGTGAAGGATCAAACACGTATTTTCTTAGCATAGAGACGTGGAAAATATTATAACAATCCCCCAAACTCGGAGGTAAAACAAATTATATGCCACTTCTTCGACCCATAGCAAAATCTCAAAATGTTCAATGAATTTCGATCTCAATTTTCTTTTCACCCCGAATCTCGAGATTCCCTTTCTAGAAGAGACCTTCAGAATTACATAGTCACCCACTTCAAACCTCAAATTCCGTCGATCGGCATAACTCTTTTGGCGACTTTAAACAACTATTAAGCGATCTCGAATAATCTTAATATTATCTGATATGTTCTGAATGATATTGGGGTTCAAAAGTTTATAATCACTAATTTTTTCTCAACTCGTAGAAGGCCTATGTCTCCGTCTGTATTAGATCTTGAAATGGGCCATCTCGATACTCAACAGATAACTGTTGTTATATGTGAATTTAGCCAGTAACAAATAATTATTTATAATTTTTCTTCATCTCTAAAACAAATGCCTTTAATATATCTTTTAAAATCTAAATATTTCTCTCTAATTTACCATTTATTTGAGGGAGAGATGTACTGAGCTTTAATTTAGTACCAAACTCCTTATGCAAGCATTTTTAAAATTTAGACACAAATATTGAATCTCGATAAGAAACTTTCAAAGCTGAAATTTCATGCAATTTTACAATTTTATTAATATGCATACGTGCCAAGTGATCTTTAGAAAATGTTATTTACACAGGCAAAAAGTGAGTAGATTTCGTTAACTTATCCACGATCACTCAAATGGCATCCAAATTTCTTACTATCTTAGGCCAACCCGAAATAAAATCCATCGTGATGTACTCTCATTTTCAATTGGGAATCAGTAGAGGGTGCAAAAATCTTGGAGGCTTCTTATGCTTAACTTTGACTTGATGGCACACGATATACCTTGCGACATATGCCAAAATCTCCCATCTTATATTTCACTACTAGAAAAGTTTCTTCATATCTTAGTACATTTTGTTTATTCTGGGATGAATGGTATATTTTGTTCTATGTGCCTCATTAAATATCTCTTCCTTTAACCCTTCAATATTCGACACATAAATCCTATCTCGAAATCAAAGAATTTTATCAGCCTGAATATTGAAATTCGCTTGCGAACCATTGTCTGAATTTTTGACAATCTCCATCAAATACGAATCGTTCATTTATGTCATTTTAATATTTTTCATAATCATGGGTTGCACTTGAAAATACGTCAAAATCATTCCTAGCCCCTAAAAATGTAAACAAACATTACAACCTTTTATTCCATCCAACAACTCACATTCCTTAACCATCAAATGGGTCACCACATTTGAAGATTTTTGGCTCAAAATATTGGCAATCACGTTTGTCTTTCCTAGCTGATATTGAATTTCATAATAGTAATTTTTTAATAAATCTATTTACATACGTTGCCGCATATTCAACTCCTTTTTCGAGAATAAATATTTCAAATTCTTATGATCAGAATACACCATAAACTTCTTTCCATACAAATAATACATCCAAATTTTCAGCACAAAAATTATGATTACTAATTTCAAATCATGGGTAGGATAATTCTATTCGTATATTTTTAATTGCCTTGATCGATAAGTAATTACCCGACCTTGTTGCATCAAAATGCAATCCAAAGTTTTCTTCGAAGCGCCATAATATATCACAAAGCCTTCTATCCATCCGGGATCGACAACATTGACGCAAAGGTCAATTTATCCTTCAATTCTTGAAAGCTCCTCCTACAATCTTTATCCTAAACAAAGATCGTTCATTTCTGAGTTAGATACGTCAGTGGCATCGTAATCCTTAAGAAATTTTCAATAAAACATTTATAATAATTGGTTAAACCCAAGAAATTTCATACTTTCGTAACATTAGTCAGTCATTTCCACTTAGCCACAATTTCAATCTTTTTTGGATTCGCTGAAATACCTCCCTTAGAAACTATATGTCCCGAAAATAACGTATCTTCTAATCAAAACTCACATTTCTTTAATTTGGCAAAAAATTACATTTTCGTTAAAGTCTGCAGCACAATCCTCAAATGTACCTCATACGCTTGAAAACTCTTTGAATAAATTAAAATATTATCAATAAAAATAACCACAAATTGATCCGAATAGGGTTAGAAAATTTGATTCATGAAATTCATAAAAGTTGTCGGCATAATTGTTAAACTAAAAGGTATTACCAATAATTCATAGTGGTTGTATCTTGTTCTGAATGCCATCTTTGGTATATCCTCATACCGAATCCTCAACTGGTGATATTTCGAATGTAAATCAATCTTAGAGAAAACCAGAGTTTCTTGCAATTGATCGAACAATTCATCCATTCTCAAAAGGGGATAGTTATTCTTAATTATAATCTTATTCAATTCTCGATAGTCAATACATGGCCTTATTGATCTGCCCTTCTTCTTCTTCACAAAAAGTGCTAGTGCACCCTAAGGTAATACACTCAACTGAATAAATTCTTTGTCCAACAATTGTTATAATTGTCGCTTTAATTCTTTCAACTTATATGAGGCCATTTTATAAGAAGTCTTCAAAATCGGAGTAGATTCGGATGCAACATGAATAGCGAATTCAATCTCCTGACTAGAAGGTAAACCAGGTAATTCCTCCCAAAAAAATATCCTCAAATTTACATACTATCGGAATCTCTTTAATCTCCATCCATCTTTCATCAAATGGCTCACATGCAAAGCCAAAATCTATTTGATCGTTTCTTTTTCGATTCTTCCTTGGAACTCAAAAGAATCAAACCTAAGAATATAAAACAAGACGAACTTATTATAATAATCCACCCTTACGGGATAGCACGTTAACCAATCTATTTTAAAAATAACATCAAAATTGGATATATCAAATAGAATTAAGTCTACCAACAATTCATATCCATTAACTTGAATCGGACATTGAGGATTCTTAATATCGGCCAACAAAGATTTACCCATTGGGATAGATACCACTAATGAAAACTCCAAGATTCAATGGAATACATGCAAATTATAAACAAACTTAGGGCCCACAAAATAATGTGTAGACCCAAAATCAATCAAAATATGAATCAATGAGTCAAAAATTTGCACATTACCTTCAAGCACTCAGGGGTCTACTCTCGCATCCTTCACCATTGCCGCAAACGTCTTCCTTAGAACAATAGCCTTCTTCTTTAGATGCCTCAGAGTAAATGGACAATCCCTCATTATGTGGTCAACTAGGCCACAATTAAAGCAAGCTTTGCTTTGGTGATAACATGGTCTCTTGGCATGATTCCTACCACAATACTCACACACCATATTCAAATATTGAGACTTTGTCAGCGAAGATTTTACCCCAATTGCCTTTGCTTTATCTTAGGCCTTCGACTTAGAGTGGGAACCTTGGACTCTCAAACTTTGACCTCTATTCTCCGATCTTCTCTTAAAATATTTCTCTATCAACTGCTCTTACTCAATGAGAAGGGCCCAATCGAACACTTCACTATACGTCTGTAATCAAAGGGGCACCAACTGTTTTCTAATCGAATCTTATAGCCATTGCAAAAACTTTTGAGCTCTCTAGGCCTCATCTGCCACTATATAAAGAGTAAAGTGGGACAATTCAGTAAATTTAGTATCATACTCTACTACTATTTTTCCTCGTTGCCTTAAAAGATTAAACTCATTTTCCTTAATATTTCAAACATTTGTGGGAAATATTTTCTCCATAAAGGTCCTTGTTGTCCATCCCCGAAATTCGTTGTTAAGTGGACCACCATTTATCTGCCTCTCCCTTGAGGTTGTAGGAGACAAACTTTACCTTATCCTCTTCGGGATAGTTGACCGTCTTAAACACTTTTTTCACTTGGTGTATCCAAGTCTCCACTTTAATGTGATTAGATTCTCTCAAAATTTTCGAAACATGTTTGTAAAACGATCAAAAGAAGTCCTACCATGCCTTTGGCCCTGGCCGGCCATCATTCATGTTGCAGCTAAATCTTCGTCTTGTTGCTAAATCATTCAATCCATCATGTTACTCATATGGCTCATCATTGCCAAGTAGTCATCTTTGCAACTCGAACTTGTTTTTCCACGTCTAGATCCACTATTATCCACCATATCCACACCTATCATACATAAATATCCAAATGATTAGTCCATTGAAATTAACCCAAAATACCTTTTCCTCACTCCTTCTTTCTGATACCATTTCCTGTTACAAACTTGAACTAAAAGCAGGTAATGTAATAATTAATAATAATTATACTCTAATAAATAAAATTCGAAAATAAGGACACTAAAATACGATATCTAAGTTTAGATCCAACATGATAAAATATCCATACAATTCCAATGACAACAAGAATAATAGATAATAATAAACATTATAGGATCTCTTCGAACTATTCGTCTGAATAATAATATGTGCATAACCTACTCTAAATGTCTATAAGGAAAAGGTGACACACTGACAATAGAAACAAACCACCGATCCAACATAAGACCAAATATCACAATTACCAAATATTAGAGTAATCTAAACTCTATTTCCGTAACAATAATATATTCTAATATCAATTTTTTTGTCATCCAACTAATACAATATATATTTAAAATAAATATGATCCAACTATAAAATTAATATTCACAAAATATAAATAAAGACCTCTCTAGCGACCGCATCTAAGCTCTTCGTAAGATATCTATAGCCCACTAGTTTAGAAGAGCCAAAATAATAAACATGTGAGTCGAATGTTTAACAAATATCAATATATAATATATAAAACAAATGTGTCTATAATCAGGGCAAAGGTCAACAAAACCCATGAAAGCCAAAATCCAATTATCAAATTTATTAAATCAACAAATATTTAAATATGGCATTGTACACAAAGTCCATAATCTAAAATGAAAGGCTAATTGATCCAAAAGTATGAAATCAACCAAATTTGATGTCTATATCCAAATAGCAGTCGAAGCTTGCGAATCTCAAATTAAAATTTCAAATATTCAAAGTTAGACACAAGTAAAAACATATTAAAAATTTAAAATATACCCAAATTAGAGAATCAAAGACCAAAAGATTAATTTTGAAAAAAGGTTGCATGTACCATTGATAATCTTAAGTCAATAGCTACTATTTAGACTTATAAACCAGACATTTACATATTCTTTTCTATAGATGAGGAAAAACACAACTTTCTTCTATAACTAGTGGATGATAGATACAATCCTAAAATTTGTCTAAATATATTAAGATATTTATATATATTAATTCTATTTAATTCTTACGATGGTTCTCATAAAAATATAAACTAGGGAGGGCATTTATATTAAAGTCTAAAACTTTTCCTATATAATGGAAAAGTATAAAATTTTCACTCAAGAAAGTCAAACACAAAACTTTCCACCATGGAAGAAAAGACAAATACCAAATCAAATCCGAAATAGAGCCCAATTCAAAGCACATACATAGATACCACATATAAGGCTCATATAAAAGTTTTCATAACTTCTCATTTATAGATATTCTTATATATAAATAAATTATCTGAAAATATTTATCCATTTTAATAAAACAAATAAAAATTCTCAAATAATAATAAAATTGAATAAATCTCCCCAAATCATCATGTAAATATGACACACATGCACGAAGAATAGAAATAGGGTAAGTAAAAGTATCATACATGTACAAAACTGAGTAAAAGTATCATAAATGTAAGTAAAGCTATACAAAATTTGCAATAGACTAAAGATGTGCCATCAGGATATTTGTTTTTAACTTTTAATCTGACAGATTTGATCAAATAATGCCTCAAAATCTCTCTTATTTTCTTCCTCTCTCTTCATTCCCTTCTCTCTCTTTTATTTATCTTTATTCCCGCACAAAATGATCGAAAATAGTACAAGTATCCCTTACATAATCAAATTCGTGCACGAGTGCTGCCTCAAGTGCGCGTCAAGTACTACGCCTAATCCCAACCGCGCACAAGCGCCGCCTCAAGCGCTCTTTGAGCATGAACACTCTGCTAAACACATTCAAGTATCACCTCAAACACTCCCCAGGTGTGCCCAATCTACCAAAAATGCATAAATGCGCATCAGGCATGCCTTAGGTTCCAAAATTGTTTTCGTACTCTGAAATTTCTTCAACCTCACGTTACAAAATTATTTTTAATATATCTAAAATTAGCTCAAAATAAATAGATAATACCAAATTAATCAGATAAAAAATCGCATATTACAGAATACACACCTTGAGGGGGTATAACAAATAAAGGCCTATTCGATGTCTCAAATTGGCCTCCAATGGTAAGGCTGATGACTGGAACATTAAACCAGGTGAGGCCAAATAACCTCCGAATGGGTCGGTTGGAAGATCCTCTAGGTTGACCGAATTTAAAATAGTCACTAGCCTCAAAGTCCCATCTAATAGTCACAATAATCAAGATATGGATGTAAGATGGCTATGTTTTGACGGAGGAACCCACTGAGGGAAGTATTTGATGCAGCCATCTCTACTGAAAACCTCAAATAACAGCATTCACCTTAAGGTATAAAGTTCCAAGAGTGATACGGCCCAAAAAAAAGTAATAATTAGAGTTCTTAAAGGATGTCAGAGATCAAGTTAGAGAAAAATACATTTTCCATTCCCTATAATATGCTACACAGATGAATTTAAATAGTCCCGAAGCTGCATAATTTGGCACTATCCATATTATAGACGAAACTATTAATGGAACCACCTCTAAAAAAACTCAAAATAATGTCATTTTAATTTTTTTAATATAAATTTCAAATGACATTTTGATAACATGCACCTCTTTTTAAATTAAAAATAGCATATTTTATTATAAATAGCCATCATTTAACAATTTTAAAAATACATACCACTCAAATAGCTTTAACATAGCTGGCCCCTCTTTCTCACCTCATCATCTCTATTCTATAATCTTCATTATCTTTATTATTTAATTTTCATCATCTTTATTGAAGAATAAGGTCGTCCAACTTTAACATTACAAACGAGGTACTAATTTAAACCCTAATTAGTTTCTAATTTAAACCTCAATCACGTACAATTGCTGCAGTTCCTTTTTGTAAAATTATAGATTTTATAGTAGAATTATAGAATCATTTTTTTTAAGAATTGAAGTTAAATAATTTATAACATATATTAAAATGTGTTTAATATTTTCATTAACTTATTTTATATTTTTCTATAAATTTTAGAAAACAATTATGTTTTTATTAGTGGTAATACCACCTTAGATCGTACCGTAGAGTAGGTACCTTTAGACAATATTTATATATTTTTGGTCACATCCCTAGTAATATTACTAATAATATGGGGGGGGGGGAATCAACTTACTTTACAAATGAAACATTATTTTAAGTGTCTACCATATTTATAAAGTTTATAGAAAATGAAAACGTTGAAGCAATATACTTTCTCACATAGATTGTTTGAAAAAATAATTACAAAAAAAATATAAAGTTAAATCTGCCCGATGCCAAACAGACCCTAAATAAAATTTATTTAAAAAAAACAATAAATAGAATTTTTTTCAATAAAACAAAAACTACTTATTTAAAAAAGTAGCTATTTTTCCTACTTTGGTCACGTAATGTCATTAAAATAATAGTAAATGTGAGATATATATAAGTGCTATTTTTCTTTTATCATTTTTGTTTTTAAAATGAAGGAATTTGGCTCATAGGAAAACGCCGAGTCGCCAAGAGCCAAAAGCGTCGGTGGCGTCAGGGCAGGGCCCTTCAGTTTAAAAAATGCCGTCTTCCCGCCATGATGCGTCCGCCTGTTGCGTCCGCGCGGACGCGGCCAACGTGAACGAACGGAGTGGGTAGCATCGGATAATAAACGACGCCCTTTTCTCACGAGAAAGGAACATTTTAGCAAGATATGATATGTTGATAGTTTTAGGATATTTTTTTAACTGCTTAATTTTATATGATATGTTTTTTATCTAATTATTTGTTAAATTTATATAAAAATAAATAGATAATATAATATAATATATAATAATAAATTGATAGCTAAAAGATATTGCTACTCATAGGTAAAGCGTATGCTATATATACTGATATTAGGTCGATTCATAACATCATTATTTTTGTGATGAATTATGTACTGTTATGTTAATATATTTGTCAAATTTGATCAACTATTAAATTATATAATAATTATGTATAAAATATTAACGATTAATTGATATTACTTGTAAAACAATAGTTGATACACAAACAATATATATATATATGAACAATAAACATCACCAGCCAAAGCTTAGACATTGCTTACCATCGCTAATCGCCATTGCACTTTACTCCTGTTGGGGTCACTCCCGAGTGGTATGTCCGCGGACTCCATGGAACAGATGGACGAGGACTCTTTCAAGGCACCATGTCCGAGAGGTATCCGAGAAGACTTGGACGAGGACTCCATCCACGTGTGCGTTGACTTTCCTCTCATTAATGATCTGCAGCCCGGCCAATAAATGCGCCACAACTTCCAAGTGTTGCGGGCAGCCCGGCAGCGCGCGCGGCAGCAGGGCTGGCCGACCTAGTGCTAGGGTGGCTGGGTAGCCTCCTAGCCCCCTTTTTTGAATATATATATATATATTATTTACATGTATATATATATGGGGCGGTTGAGATCATTTATTATCATGAAGTGAGAAGGCTTTGTGAGTTGTGGGCTGTGCCTTTGGAGCAACCATTTTGTGAGACTTGAGAGAGAAATACTTGGATAGAGAGAGAGATTAAACACTTGTGATTCTTTTGTCTTTGTGCTTGTGTAGCCAAAGGCTGTAATCATTATACATAGTGTATTATTCTTTGGTGGTTTTCCTCGCCTTTAAGGAGGGTACTTCCACATTAACTCTCGGTGTTATCTCTTGTTTCTCTATCGGTTTCTTTGTGTCCGTCCGAGAGCCTTTGCTCGTGTTCTCGTCCGAGTGACTTTGTCCGACCGGTCCACCGTGACTTCCGCGAGCCGTGCGCCAACAAGTGGTATCGAGAGTTGGTTCTTTTTCTACGGTGATCTTTATGGAGTTTGGAAGCAAGATGGTCTCCGTTTGAATGGTTCAAACTTTGACATCCGGCGAGAAGCAAGATGTCGACTTGCTCTTCGTCAAGTCCATGCACGATCCGGTTTTGCCTCGAGAAAAACCCGGTGATAAAACGGACGCGGTATGGACTCTAGAGCACAAGCAGTGTGCGGGTTCATTAGGCGGTTTGTGGACGAGAACGTGTACAACCACGTTCGTAGGGAGACAAATGCCAAAGCCCTTTGGGAGAAGTTGGAGAAGCTCTTTGCCTCCAAATCGCAACAATAAAATCTACCATTTGATGCTGGGTCCATATCCGATACAAGGATGGGTCCTCTGTGGCCGACCACCCGAACGAGTTTGAGGATGCGTGGACCGGCTCAACAAAGACATGGGCATCAAGTTCGAGGACGAAGTGCTAGGACTTTGGCTCCTAGCAACCCTCCCGGACTCATGGGAAACCATGAGGTCACGATCGCCAACACGGCTCGAGCAAAGGTGGTGACACCGAGATGGTAAAGGGAGCCGTCTTGAACGAGGAAGTAAGGCGCGCGTTCTCGGGAGACGTCTACCTCTCGGCCCAGAGGTCCTTGTTACGGAAACAAGGGGGAAGAAGCCGAGACGTGGCCCAAAGTCTCAAGACAAAGGGCGGAGTAAGTCACGCTCCGGTACCAAGATATGGAGTGCCATCATTGTGGCAAGAAAGGCCACATCAAAAAGTTCTCACTACAAATGGAAGCGTGAGAACGGCAGGAAGCGAAGGGCGAAAAGAGACGAGGCGAGGAAGAGTCCTCGGTCTCTGTTGTGGACAAAGAAGATCTCCTCGTGACTTGTGAGTCGAGGACTTGGTGGCTGTGGCGGAAACGGTCCTCGGATTGGGTAGTGGACTCCGCGCTTGATCCCACGTTACCTCCGGAGAGAGAATCTGTTCTCCACTTATGCTCCTTGTGCCCCGTGAGTGCGAGAATGGGCAATAGCGGACGTCCCGAGTTCATAGGACGAGGAGACATCACGTTGTGATGAGTACCGGAGCTGAGTTGACTCTAAAGGACGTCCGCACGCGTCCTCGACATCGGGCGAACATCATCTCAGTTGGGCGACTGGATGACGAAGGTTACTGCAGCGTCTTCTGTGACGGCTTTAACGGCAGTATCAAAATGACCAAGGGCTCCATGGTCATTGCCCGAGGACCTAAGGCATCTGGCCTTTATGTTTTGAAAGCTCAGGCTGAAGTGGCTGAGGTGAATGCCACGAGGAGTGTGGAGTCCTCGGACCTTTGGCACAAGAGGCTCGGACACATGAGTGAGCGTGGCATGGGTCACTTGGCCAGGAAGGGTCTCATCCCTGAGGTGGATGGAGACATGCCTAGGACGTGTCCTCACTGCATGGCGGGGAAGCAAAGAAGAGTCTCCTTCTCCGGAGACATAACTTCCAAGAAGTCCGAGATCTTGGAGCTTGTCCACACGGACGTTTGTGGTCCCCTCCCGGAGAAGTCTTTCGGAGGTGCACAGTATTTTGTGACCTTCATAGACGATTGCTCAAGGAAGCTGTGGGTGTTCCCACTGAAGTCCAAGGATCAGGTCGCGGAAACTTTTCAACAGTTTCACGTCCTTGTTGAAAGGGAGACCGGGAGGAAGCTCAAGGCCGTGAGAAGCGACAACGGTGGTGAGTACATTGGAAGGTTTGATGCCTACTGCAGGGCTCACGGCATCAAACACCAGAAGACTCCGCCAAAGACGCCACAGCTGAACGGAGTGGCCGAGAGGATGAACCGTACCCTCATGGAGAGGGTGAGATGCATGCTGTCTGAGGCGAAGTTACGAGGATCCTTCTGGGCCGAGGCCTTGAGGACGGCAGCCCATGTTATCAACCGCTCGCCCAGTAAGCCTCTGCATGGGGAAGTTCCTGAGTTTATTTGGACGGGGACGCAACCAGCTGCATCATCATCTCATGGACGTTTGGCTAAGGCTTTGTTCACGTCTTAGAGAGATGAAAGGAGCAAATTGGAGCCAAAGACACTGCAGTGTGTCTTTCTGGGCTATGGTGAGGAAGAATTTGGGTATAGACTCTATGACCCAAAGGCAAAGAAGCTGGTTCGTTCTCGTGATGTGGTCTTCGTTGAGGACGAGACCATAGAGGATTGTGGAAAAGAGATGAAGTCTTCTCCCAACACTTCCTGACGGACAAAGTTGAAAACGTCCGTCCAGGTGCGTCTTGGTCCGAGGACGGTGGACCAAGACCTAGTGCCAACCGAGATCGGGCGATTCCAGGCGCCTCGGATCGAGTTGATGACTTGTGCCTCAAGCGGATGAGGATGCACCTTTGAGACGGTCGTCCGTGCCGAGACGTCCGTCTGTCCGCCTCCCGGCCCGGTGGAGTACGTCCTCCTCACCGATCTTTGGGAACTCCGAGATTTTAATAAGGCTGTTAGTAGCACTCAAAAGGATGAATGGTTGGAGGCTATGAAGGAAGAAATGGCCTCCCTCCATGAAAATCACACCTTTGAGTTGGCTACATTGCCTAAGGGGAAGAAAGCTCTGAAAAACAAGTGGGTTTTCAGACTAAAGGCGTCCGAGGACCCGAGTGCTCCGAGGCACAAGGCACGACTTGTGGTGAAGGGGTTTGGTCAACGAAAAGGTGTTGACTTTGACGAAATTTTTGCACCAGTCGTGAAGATGTCCTCGGTCCGCCTTGTACTCGGACTAGCAGCAGTGTTGGACCTCGAGATAGAGCAGCTGGATGTCCGAACGGCGTTTCTCCATGGAGATTTGAACGAGGAAATCTACATGGAACAACCAGAAGGCTTTGAAACCAAAGGGAAGGAAGGACTTGTTTGCCGATTGAAGAAGAGCTTGTATGGGCTGAAACAAGCCCCGAGACAATGGTATCGGAAGTTCGAGTCCGTTATGGTCAAGCAAGGCTATCATAAGACTTCTTCGGACCATTGTGTCTTTATACAGAAGTTCTCGGAAAACGACTTTGTCATCCTTCTCCTTTATGTGGAT
Source organism: Nepenthes gracilis (assembly GCA_033239525.1). Classification (NCBI taxonomy): domain Eukaryota; kingdom Viridiplantae; phylum Streptophyta; class Magnoliopsida; order Caryophyllales; family Nepenthaceae; genus Nepenthes; species Nepenthes gracilis. The sequence continues at coordinate 10,017,012 of BSYO01000015.1, forward strand.
GACATGCTGGTTGTCGGACAGAACGGCGCTCGAATCAAGAAGCTAAAGGAGCAACTGGGACAGTCTTTCGCCATGAAAGACCTCGGACCGGCGAAACAAATTCTGGGCATCAGAATTTCTCGCGACCGAGAGGGCCGGAAGCTTTGGCTGTCTCAGGAGAGCTATGTTGAAATGGTGCTTCGAAGATTCAACATGGAAGGTTCCAAGCCTGTCAGCACCCCTTTGGCCAACCATTTCAAGCTGAGTAAGGAGCAGTGTCCGTCCTCGGACACTGAGAAGGCGCGTATGAGTAAGATTCCTTACTCCTCGGCCGTTGGCAGTCTCATGTACGCGGCCGTGTGTACGCGGCGGACATTGCTCATGCGGTCGGCCTTGTGAGCGATTTCTATCAAACCACGGGATGGAGCACTGTCCGCGGTAAAATGGATTTTCGGATATCTGCGCGGGACCTCCAAGACGGGCTTGATATTTGGAAAAGGAAAGCCTCGGTTAATCGCGTATCTGACGCCGATATGGGTAGGGGACGTTGATTCTCGGAAATCAACGTCCGGATACTTGGTGAAGTTTGCAGGAGGGGCGGTCTCCTGGCAGTCCAAGTTGCAAAAGTGCGTTGCACTTTCTACGACCGAGGCTGAGTTCATTGCCGTGACCGAGGCCTGCAAAGAAATGCTGTGGATGAAGAGGTTCGTCCAAGAGTTGGGTCTAAGGCAAGGGGCGTACGAGATCCTTTGTGATAGTCAGAGTGCCATTCACTTGTGCAAGAACTCCTCATTCCATTCTCGGTCAAAACACATTGACGTGCGATACCATTGGGTGAGAGATGTTTTTGAGGATGGGCAGCTATCCATTGGAAAGGTCCGAACGGAAGATAATGGCTCGGACATGATGACCAAGATTTTACCAAAGGGAAAGTTGGAGACTTGTTGTGACATTGCTGGTTTAAACAGCTTCACTCCCACTCGGTCGTGAGGGGAAGTTTGTTGGGGTCACTCCCGAGTGGTATGTCCGCGGACTCCATGGAACAGATGGACGAGGACTCTTTCAAGGCACCATGTCCGAGAGGTATCCGAGAAGACTTGGACGAGGACTCCATCCACGTGTGCGTTGACTTTCCTCTCATTAATGATCTGCAGCAGCAATAAATGCGGCCACAACTTCCAAGGTGTTGCAGGCCTGCCAGGCGTGCGCCTGGCAGGCGGCCTGGGCTGCCAGCCTAGTGCTAGGGTGGCTGGGTAGCCTCCTAGCCCCCTTTTTGAATATATATATATATTATTTACATGTATATATATATGGGGCGGTTGAGATCATTTATTATCATGAAGTGAGAAGGCTTTGTGAGTTGTGGGCTGTGCCTTTGGAGCAACCATTTTGTGAGACTTGAGAGAGAAATACTTGGATAGAGAGAGAGATTAAACACTTGTGATTCTTTTGTCTTTGTGCTTGTGTAGCCAAAGGCTGTAATCATTATACATAGTGTATTATTCTTTGGTGGTTTTTCCTCAGTTTAAGGAGGGTACTTCCACATTAACTCTCGGTGTTATCTCTTGTTTCTCTATCGGTTTCTTTGTGTCCGTCCGAGAGCCTTTGCTCTGTGTTCTGTCCGAGTGACTTTGTCCGACCGGTCACCGTGACTTCCGCGAGCTGTGCGCCAACAACTCCCTCCATGATGGTACTAGATTTTGGATCATTTATTTTTGAATTTTATAACTATTAGATGGATCATTTAGTAGTTTGTTCAATTTCAGGGAAAGGATTTGAGCAAACAAAGGGTTAGAGTAGCACTGATGATTGACAACCGAGAAGTACAGAAGGAGGCACATGTGCACAGGTAGTAATAGCAAGGCATGTCTACTAAGATGCTTATGTGCTAATATCTGAAGGTGTACATCGACACAATTTGCTTGTGGCGTTCATATATCAATAAGTGATATAAAAGTCTTAATGTGATTTAAGGTTAGAATTTAGAGTATTAAATACAAGAGACGCTGTAGAAAGAAATAGAATAGAGAAAAATAGAATTTTTTTTATTATTAGATTGAAATTTGATTTAAGTTTTATTTGTAACCTAATATTTATAGTAAATATTGTTAGAAAACTTTTTCGTTATTGGTGGGGGTTATTTGTAATCTAATACTCATAGTGGACATTATTAGGAAGTTGTCATAGTATTTTTCTTTAGTTGAAAAATATTTTTTACGTTAAGTATTATTAAATAACTTGTATATTAGATTACATCATTTTTTTTGTGCTCATATGGAAGATTAGTGATTAGTGATTGTCGAAGGATTAGTGATTTGTTCCGCTATAACAATGGGGTGTGTGTTTTGATTCTCAACAAATAATATCATAGTATATGGTTTTTAGTGTGAAAACTATATTTGATAGTGTTAGTATTAAATGGTTTGCCATTATTTATTGAGCAATTTTATAGGTGAAAAATATCTTAACCTGAAAAGAAACAGTAAACGTGTTGACAAAAGCAAGATAAGTGGGATAAAATGGCGGGTGAAGAGTGATAAGATATTAGGGTCTTAGTCAATTGCATGATGAAGCTATATCTTGTGAACAATACTCTCTAAGAAATTATTAATTTGTTGGATCTAGTGTAAGTTTTGATGAAGCTAAAAGGTTAGTATAAATCCAAGTCCTTAATAATGAGGTTGCATGTGAAGAAAAAATTTCATAATTTTCAATTATTGAGAGATAAAAGTTTTAAAGAAACACTTGTACAAGTTTAATTGAATTGTAACATAAATATTTGCACTTGATGAAATGATCAAAGAGGAGGACAAATGTTGGTATTGTTAGATTCATTGTCGATCTTGTAATATCATATTATGATGACGCCATTGTTTAATATGGACACACTTAATCTTGATAATGTTATCATTTCTTTATTTATAAATGAGTTTAGGTGTAAAAAAAGTGATCAGATTTCAATGGAGTCGAGTTCCTTAGCATCCATTAGCAATTATAGGCATGAGAGACTGACGAAGATAGGTAGCAAGTTGGAGAGAAGCTACACCCAGTCCAAACTTAAGGACATTTAGTGCTTTTATTGTTACAAGAAATGTCACATGAAGTAAGGTTATTTCAAGTATAAGTAGAATAAAAAGAGAGGTAATGAGTGGCAAGAGGGAGGAAATATGATGATAATGATCGGGCCTCTATCGCTATTTACGCTATTTTTGTAGTCGTTGATGTGGTTGGGACGAGGAGCTTCACGGGCTACAAGATGAGTTGGTTAATGAATAATGAATCCTTACTTCATGCGATATCAAAGAAGTCAATCTTTACCTTCTATACGCATAGGGACTATGAGATATTAAAGATAATGAATGTTGCTCATCGAAAGTAGTTGGCATCAGAAAGTTTGTTTGCAAACAAGTAACAAAACGACGCTAATGTTATGAGGGGTGCAACATCTATTGGATGGCTGGTTGAATTTAATTGCAAGAGAGAGGTCGATAAGGAGGCTTCTGCATAACGTTCAACAAATGCCAATTGAAGCTTACCAAAAACTCCTTAGTAGTAGTAATGGGAAGTATGTATTTAAGTTGATATTTGATGAATGTTTTAGTTGCTAATGGCAATGGAAAAGTTGACTAATGGGTGACTTGATTAACGTGGTAGGAGGAGGCTGATGAGGTGAGTTGGGAAGAGTAACTTGACTAGTGGTAGTATTTCCAGTACTCTAGTAGAGTAGAAGAAGGTGAGGTGAGGTTTAAATCTATAGAATTCGACACCATAATTTCCATAGAAGAGAAGTTGTAAAAGGGCTAGCGATGATGGTCATCTCAGAGGTGAGAAGTTTTTTACAAGGTCGTGAAGAAAAATTTATTGAGTTTTTATCATTTTCTTATAAATCCCATAACTAATGAATAAATCCCATATCTAATAAATAAATCATCTGATGGTTTGCTCAATTTTAATATCGGAAGGTAGAATTTAAGTTGTTTTTGACACATTTGTCTCTAACAAATGATTGGTACTGATATAACTAACAAGAAAAAAACTAGTAAAAATAATACTATAAATTTTAATTACTCTAACACCTAAGTATCCTAGCTACACATAAAAAAAAAAAAAATTTCACCTATTTTTATAAACATCCTTTTGACTTCCTTTAGCATATGTTCAGTTAGTCGGAATAAAAATTCTATTTTCACTTTATTCACAGAAGAATAGTTATTTTTCTATTTAGTTACATTTCGATAAGGAATAACAATTTTCGGAAGAATAATTATTCCAAAAAATTTGAGAATAACTATTCCCACCTTATACAAGGTATTATTTATTCCCAATTGATATGGAAAATTTATTCCCGCAAGCTTTTTCTAATATTTCGACAATGCCCTTCTTATCTCCTCTAATCAATCCCACTCTCTTTCTCGCTCTCTTTGCGATTTCCTTCTTGCAGCCATCTTCTCTCCCTTAAAACCCTACCCTCGCTGTCTTCTCTCGATCGAGTTGTTTCTGCTTCTAACTATCTCTTTGAATTCGTTCTCTGCTTCTACTCAAAACCCTGCTTCCTCCTTCATTATCCATTCGAATCTATTTGTCTTCTCTGCATCTTATCTACTGTTCTTCATCAAAACGTTTGAGAGTTCGACTTCTCTCCAATAATTTGGTCGCTTCACATTACTTATTTGCGGAAGATAAGAAATTTATCAACAAATTTGTAGATCGATAGTTCAACTTCTTTTTATAAATAAATTTATTTCTGCCAAACTTTAGTTTGATTTCACTGTCTGTCATTATAAATTTATGAAAAATTTCTCAATGAATTTGTATTTGGGTTGTGTGAGACCCCAATTCGATTTGTGGGTTTTGATTTTCTAGGTTGTGTGATACCCCAATTCATTTCTAGTGCCTCTATTTATGTTTATGTTTTCAGTCTTGAAATTCGTTTGCAGCTGTGTTTACGTTTTGATTTTTAGTTTGGGTTGTGCGAAACCCCATATTTATGTTTTTGTTTTTAGTGCCTCTATTTACATATGTTGAACCCTTTAACTGTAGATTGTTTATAGAAAAAACAGACAAGCAATGAGTACAAATTATGTATCAAATAGATATAGATATGAATAAAAGACTTGAGAAGTAGAGTACCTTTGAAAAACATTATGTTGCTATTGCTTGATTTTAGATTTTGCTATTTTTACATTTCTATTTCTGTTGTATATATTGTATTTGTTGAGTTGTTGTTGGTATTTCTATGTTTTCATTTCTACTTTACCATGTTTTTGGTTCTGCTTTCTCCTAATTTGAGTTATTATTGAGCAATGTACTTATGTAGATAATTTTTATTCCTTATATTTGTATATATTGTAATTTGTTATCGTAATTTATGGATCAATTATACTTCAATTTCTCCAACAAAAAGAAAAAGGTCATTACAATGCAATGGATTGAAATTTGCCTTAGTTTTTAGTAGTTTTTATGTATTTTAAATGTAATCTTAATTATTGGACAGCCCAAACTTATAATTATGAAATCTTACTGACCTTAATTTTTATAAAAAAGAAAGTGTATCAACCGAATCATACATGACAATGATATCACTTGTATTAACATGTTTAAAATGAATAGGCTTGCATTTCTAAAATTGTGTGATATGTTAAAAAATATTGAAGGGTTTTGTCTATCAAAACACATGCTAATTGATGAGCAAGTGACAATATTCTTCAATATTCTTGCATATTATGTAAAAAATAGAGTAGTTGCATATAATTTTCATAGATCGGGTGAGATGAAGAATAGAATATTTAATAATGTATTAACCGTAACAATACATATGCACGCACCCTTATTTAGATGGCTAAAACCCTTTTCTGATAACTACGTAGACGAGTAATGAAAGTGGTTTCTAATATAATTATTTTACATATTTATTATTATATTTACGTGATAAATGTACTAGATAACTCATTATAATTCAATATCTATTTGTAAAATTGTATATGTGCTTTGGATGGAACATGTATAAAAATAAAGATATCTACTACAGATAAACCTAGATACTGAACTTGCAAGGGAGATATAACTTCAAACATGTTAGAAGTATGTACCTATGACACGCAATTCATATATATTCTCCTTGGTTGGGAAGGATTTACAACAAATTCTAGAATTTTAGGAGATATGGTAAATAAAGGGCATAGACTGAAAATTTTAAACGATAAGATATTAGATTATTGAATCAATCATAATGTTTTACAACAATCTGATTTTACGTAGTGAGATTGCATGTTTTCGTATAAGTACTTACTATTGAATTGATGCGAGATATATAAATTATAATAGATTTTTTATATTATTTAGGGGATAGAGATACCATTTAAATAAATGACATCAAGGCTATCAACTAAGAATGACCAAGAAAGTTTTCAATATGAAACATACTACTACACATAATGTTATCGAAAGGTGATTTGAATTGATGAAAATACGGTGGAGGATCTAGTATATTATTTCATCTTGTTAGAATACACAATCGAGTTATCATTACTTGTAATCTGCTGCATAATTTTATTTGAAATTAAATAGATTATGATCTTATTGATGATGAATACAATGACATGTCTCAGGAGGATTAATTAGATGAAGATATGGATATGATAATACAACTAGATCCTACTGATGGTTGGAGTACATTTAGGAATAATTTGGCGACTACTATATTCAATGAAATGGAATATAATTGAATGATATATTTGACATATTCGCTTTGAGTAGTGCCAATTATATATTAATTGTTCCATATCATCAATTATGTTATTAATGACGAATATGCTTGACTTGGTGCTAACTTCTTTAATTTATACTTCTTAGATTCACTTATTCATAATTATGACAGATCAACGTAGTTAAATATATTATAATCTGATAAGGATATCAAAAGAAGATGGAAAGTTCATAAAGATAATACTCTTATTACTAGTATGGTCGAATTGTATAGTACAGGTACACATAATGTTGATAATGGTTTTAAGTTGGGTTATTTATATGAGTTAGAAAGGATTTTATAACAAAAATTATCAAATTTGAGTTTAAATACAACTTCACATATTACATCTAGAATGAAGACGTTGACAAAGGAATAGAGTATCGTATATGACATAATAAGGGGTATGAACATTTCTGAATTTGGGTGAGATGATGTATGAAAAATAGTTGTCACAGGACAATATGTATGGAATGCATATATATCGGTAAGTCTTGGCTATTTATTCTATTAAATTAGTAAACATATTTTGCTTTGGAAAATGCCCCGGAAGCTGCAGCTTAAACTATTTAAACTGCTTTAAATACCCCGACAGCTTTAAATTCATGTTTAAACTACTTTAAGTAGTAGTTTAAAGCTATAGAAAACCCAAGTATTCTATTTCAAATGCCCCGGAAGCTTTTTGTTGCTTAAACTGTTAACCATTCAGTTTCCAACAAAAAAAAAAAACCAAACAATTATGGTCCACGTTTAATGGTTGTGACCGGTTTGCCTTAATTTTTCATGGAAATAGCTCCACAAGATAATTGATGGAATTATTTTGATAAATAGTGGGTTATTGATTTTGTCCATGAGCCAATTCTCTGAATATACACCATCAAAGAAGAAATTGAAGGCTTAGAAGTTCAAACCAAAAGTATATAGAGTAGTGAAAAACAAAGAGAGAAGTAATGGCGGGAGGTTAATTGATTCTTTAATTTATTCTGTATTTCAGTCATTTTATGGATGATTAGAGCTATATAAATTCTAACATTTGGTATCAGAGACGTTGAACCACTACCTTGAATCTGTTATGTAATTTTTTTTCATTTTCTCGATTTTTAAAATTTCAATTTTTGTGAAGATTCGGTGAAAACTAATATCGAAAATCATTCGAAAATTTGATTTCCAATATTTTCATATATTTTTCATTAATTTTGGTGTAAAAATGGTAGAGTTTTCATCGGGTCAAAAATCGGATAAAAACGGGTTTGGGAGAGTCCAACTAGAGGTTGAAGACGACTCAAATGACGTCGTTTTGCTATAGTGCTACAGTTATAAAAACAATTGGGCTTGTTCTGTCGTCGGCTCACTTTCGCACATTCTCATCTGTGCACGCAGCCTCGGCCTTGGCAAAGCCCACGTCTGTAGGCCCAGTCGGACAAAATAAGCGCGTTTACTATGCGTTGCAGGCATCAAGTCTCGAACCTGAGACTTCACGCATAGGCAAGAGGCTGGCTGCGCTACTAGGCTGCCGCGCGCGTTTGTTAATTGTAAAGGGTATTAAATCCCTTTATACTATAATTGAGTATTATTAATTATTATAATACGTATATGTAATTATATATATATAATTATATTTATTATTTTATATAAAGTTTATTATATAATGTTTAAAAATATAATTATATATAATGTCTAGTGATTAATATAATTTAATTAATTAAGAATTGGCCACAACATTCTTGATGGGTATACCAAAAATGGTTTGGCCCCACAAAAGTCAAAGGCCCAAGATGACGGTCAACACTCTAACGGCCCAAGATGACGGTCAACACTCTAACGGCCCAATTGAAAAACGGGCCCAAGAGTTGAAAAGCCTAGGATGGTCAATGCCGGTGTTGACCGTCGGGCGGCAAACTCCCAAACAGACGGTCAACTAAACGTTGACTGTCTGCCTTACGCATATTGGGCCCAAAGAGGCTCTTCCACAGTAATGGGCCTGGCTCACTCAGGCCCATGGCCCGTCTGGCAGTTGACGACAGATATCCTTCATAAGGGCGGCCAACACACACGCAGACGGTCAACTCGAGCGTTGACCGTCCGTGTTTTGCACGTTGGGCCCCAAGAAGTCTTTCAACAGTAACGGGCCGGACCCGTTTAGGCCCACCAATCATTAAAAGGCCAACAACGATTCTCCAAGGATATTCCACAATCTCAGCAGGCACCAAAAGGGACACTAGCAATATTGGCACCCTTCAAAGAAGGAAAGCGCCGGATCTTTCCAATTCCTTGCCAGCCAAGGCACTCCAACGGTAATATGCTGAAGAGGAAAGAAACCAACTTGGAAAGTTGTTGGCCGCCTCACAAGGAAACAATCTCGATCAGCATGGCAACTGGCATCAGCCCCAGAAGGCAAGCCAACCAGCAAATCAGGAAGGCAATCACTCTTTTCAAAGAAGTAGGATCGACCTCTCAACTATAAAAGAAACCCTTGACCCACCATTCAGGGTAGGCTTTTATTGACGCTTTCTTCCATACATTCAACTACATACACTTTCTTGAAGGAACCCAATTGCATATGCTTTCGGGGACGATCGAGTGCTCTGAGAAGTCTGCCTTCTCTGCCACTTTCGTTCTCCCAAAAATTCCTAAGGCAACAAGCGAGCCCTCATGGCCGTTTACTACCTTCCCACCTCCCAGATCCAAGAAGACCTCACGTCTTTCTTACATCTGGGCCAAACACTCACACTCTCTCTCTATTTCAGTTTCTTTCTTACGAAGACTATTTTACTGACTTGAGCGTCGGAGTATTTTCGGTGGGATAATTTTTCGCCGAACACGCTGACTCCTGTTCTGTTTAGTGGTGTGCAGGATTCGACTCAAAGAACGGAGCCGGATCCACGACAAGAGGATCATCCGAATCTATTCGAAGTTCGGATCCAGGGACGCATCATTGGCGCCGTCTGTGGGAAGTGCTTACAAAAGCCTACCATAAAAATCTGCACAAACTCTCTCTCTCTGTCACCTTAAGATTCTGCAATGGTGAACATGAGAGCTCAAGCTAGCGACCCCGCTTGAGATACTGCTAACCCCGACCAGGACCACGCTGCTGGTGCCGTGGTCAACGGGGCCACAGGTGGAGTTCCACAGCCTTACTTTCAGCAACTGGTGGAGCAGATGCCGGCTAACAATCGCCTGCTTCAGCTACTTTACACGCAGAATGGGCAACGACAACAAGTGGCTCCACCAGCAGCTATTCCTGCTCCTGCCACCAAAAGGGGTGCCCAGAGGAAGAAGAAGCCGGCCAAGAGGCTCGGAAAGGCTGGAGACAACCTGACTCTACCATCCTCCCGCGTTCCTGGCCAGAACAGGCCTATGGAATGCTCTGGGAGTACGTCTCCGCCAGAGAGCCTAGAAAGAAGAAATCCCCGATACTCTCGAGCAGAAAACCACAACGCAGTCTAGGAGCGAGCCTCTAGGATTGCCCGGTCCACTGGAGGTAGCAGTCGACCGGTTGCTGAACCCGCTAGGGACAAGACAGAGTTGAGGCATTACCTCAACTCCAAACTATCAGCAAACGTCGCTCGCACCGATCTGCAGGTGGACAAGATCTGGAACCGTGTGTTCCAAGAGGAAGAGCGTGCCATCGACTTGGACCGGTCTCCTTTTACTGCAGAGATCCTGAGTCGTCCGCTGTCGACAAAGTTTAAAATGCCGTCCCTTGACTTATACGTTGGGGGCAGTGTTCCAATTAACCACTTGGATCACTTCCGCACCCATCTAAGTCTACAAGGGCTAGAAGACTCAGCGATGTGCCGCTGCTTCCCACTCACACTGAAGGGAGACGCTAGAATCTGGTTTCATCACCTCCCTTCAGGTACCGTCAGCAGTTTCCATGAGCTCACGGACCTCTTCCTAGCTCAGTACGCTTCGAGCCGACGGGAAGAGAAATAGCCATGGCACCTCTCCCACATAAAGCAGAAACCGAGAGAGAACCCACGATGTTTCTTGAATTTCTTCGTGGCTGAAGCCAGAAGGATCCCCAGGATCATAGAGGAGATGAAGCTGGGCAGTTTTATCTCTGCGCTTACTTTCAGTGACTTTTTCAAGCACCTTGCCCACAAGAACCCTCAGACCTTCCACGAGGCGGAATCCATGACTAGGGCCTACGCTGCAGCAAAAGAGGCCAACGAGGCAAAACGTCCAGAGTGGGCGGATCAGCCTCGGCCATTCCCTGGTAAAGGGAAGAGAAAGTACAGCGGCGGAGAACACACCCGCCAGAAGCAGCGTAGGACTGAGTCCCCAGAACGCAGAGATTATGGGCGCACCAGTTTCACACCCCTGACAGACATGCGCGCCAACGTCCTCATGCAGATTCGTGGAGAAAAATCCCTGAAGTTTCCCAAACTGCTGAAGAAAGATTCTGGATACCAGTCAAAGTACTGTGACTTCCATCGCTCTGCTGGCCATTCAACTGAGGACTGCAAGACATTGCAGAGGGAAATCGAGGACATGATTTGCAGAGGACACCTCACGAAGTTTGTTAGAGGTCCTAGACAGAACTCAGGGGCGGCTGAAGAAGAGGGGCAGGAGCAGACTCCTCCCTGAAACAGGATTACGGCAGGAGTGGTTAACATGGTCACCATCCGACTTGCCAAGAGCCCAGCGGACAGCAAGGAGCAGTAGACTGGGAGGAAGAAGTAGCGCACAGTAGATAATACGATTAGCTTCAGTGATTGTGACTCAAATCATGTAATGCCCCTCCACGCTGATCCCCTTGTAATCTCAGCACTCGTTTCAGATAGCACTTTAGACTACCAACTGAAACGAGTCTTTATTGATAATGGTAGCTCTAAGGACTTGCTTTACTTGGATGCGTTTTTTAAATTAGGCTTAAAAAGGAACCAATTAAAACCCGCTGAAGGACCTTTATACGGCCTTGATAATGAACCGGTGCCCGTTTAAGGGACAATCCAACTGGAAGTCACCCTGGGCACCTATCCGAAAACAACAAGTCGCATGCTAACCTTTCTGGTAGTTGACCTGCCTTCAATATACAACGTTATATTGGGCAGACCTTTCCTGGCGACATTTGGGGCAGTTACCTCGATACCGCACCTCAAAATGAAATTTCCAACACCCTACGGTGTTGGGGAAGTGTTAGGCGACCAAATAATTGGGCGGACATGCTACATGTCCCAGATTGCCCCTAGCGGCAGCACTAGCATGGTGGGAGAACTCGATCCTCGAGACAAGACCACCCTGCAACAGGCGCAGCCCGGTGAAGCAACGGATCTGGTCCCACTAAATCTAGAGGAACCACAGAAGTGTGTGCAGATTGACGGCTCACTCACTGGCACACTATGCATTGAACTGATTGCGTTCCTGCAATGGAACGCTGACTTGTTCGCATGGACTCCCGCAGACATGCCCGGGATTTCGGCTGAGGTGATGGTCCACAAGCTGGGCCTCGATCCTGGCCGAAAGCCGGTCAGGCAGAAGCGGAGAAATCATTCCACAGAGAAGCTAATCGCCATCCGAGAGGAGGTGAAAAAGCTACTGGACGCTGGGTTTATTAGAGAAGTTCAGTACCCGGATTGGCTCTCAAATGTCGTCCTGGTTAAAAAGAACAACGGAAAATGGCGAATGTGCGTCGATTTTACCGACGTCAACAAGGCCTGCCCGAAAGACAGTTTTCCCTTGCCCAGGATCGACTTACTAGTTGACTCCATGGCTGGACATGAGCTGCTCAGCTTCATGGAGTCCGAAAGAGGAGGAGCATACCTCGTTCATGACAGACCAGGGCACCTACTGCTACAAAGTGATGCCCTTCAGACTAAAAAACGCTGAAGCAACTACCAGCGGTTGGTCAACAAGATGTTCGAAAAGCAGATTGGTCGCAACATGGAGGTCTACGTCAACGACATGCTCGTCAAAAGCAGGGTCACTGGCGACCACATACGTGACTTGGAGGAATCATTTGAAGTGCTCCGCCAGCACCAAATGAAGCTAAATCCGGCCAAGTGCGTCTTCGGGGTAGCCTCTGGGAAGTTCTTGGGTTTCATCGTCTACCAACGGGGGATCGAGGCAAACCCAGAAAAGATTAAGGTCCTCGCTGACATGGCTCCCCCACGGAACGTCAAAGACGTCCAGTGATTGACTGGACGGCTAGCAGCTTTGTCCCGCTTCCTAGAAAAGTCCGGTGACAAGTACCAGCCCTTCTTTAAAGCACTAAGAGGGACAAAATCCAACGAATTCCAGTGGACGGCTGACTGCCAGTCCGCCTTCAATGAATTGAAGTAGTATCTGGCCAGCCCGCCACTGCTAGCGTCACCTAAAGACAGGGAGGAGTTGTACCTTTATTTGGCAGTATCAGAAGTGTCCCTCAGTTCTGTCCTCGTGCGCCAGGAATCTGATATCCAACAGCCGGTCTACTATGTGAGTAAAACACTCACCGGCCCAGAAAAGCGCTATCCACGCGCAGAAAAACTGGCCTTAGAACTTATCTTCGCAGTGCGAAAGTTGAGGCCATACTTTCAGGCACATCGCATAATAGTCCTCACTGACCAGCCATTGAAAAGTATACTCCAGAAGCCCGACGTTTCTGGACGGCTGGTGAAGTGGGCTATAGAATTAGGTGAGTTCGATATCGAGTTCAGATCCAGACCTGCCATAAAAGCGCAGGCTCTGGCTGACTTTATCGTTGAAGCCACGACCCCAATTCTCGAGGAACAACCCGGAGAAAACGCAGAACGGCCAGAAGGAGTTTCAGAATGGATACTCCACGTAGACGGATCGTCTACGGACACTGGTAGCAGAGCAGGGGTGGTCCTTTCGACCCCTGATGGGTTCGAAGTTAAGTATTCCCTCAAGCTTAACTTCCCAGCGACCAACAACGTCTCCAAATACGAGGGCTTATTAGCCGGCTTACGGTTGGCAAAGGAGTGCTCCGCCAAGAGGTTGGCGGTTTACAACGACTCCGAACTGATCGTCAATCAGGTTAACGGGGGCTTTAAGGCAAGCAACCCTTGTTTGGCCAAGTACCTAGCGAAGGCAAGGGAGGCTGTCCAGGGTTTCGACCAACTGACCCTGGTTCATGTCCCCAGAACTGAAAACTGGAAGGTAGACCAGTTGGCAAGAGCCGTTGCCGCCGAAAACCCAAAACAATACTCAAGGGACATGAGGAAAATTTTGAATGCTCCCAGCATAGAGAAATAGGAGGCCATGCAGATTTTCGAGACGAAAAACTGGATAACACCCTACCTTAGATACTTGGCTGACGGATCACTCCCAGAGGATGCCAAAAAAGCCAAGCGAATTAAAAAAACAGTTGGCTGGTACACAGGAGTCGATGGGCGGTTGTATCGCCACAGATACTCAACTCTATATCTTCGCTGTCTATCTCGGGATTTGTGGATCACACGTAGGCGGGAAAAACCTGACCTTCAAGATCATGCGACAGGGCTATTATTGGCCCTCGACGAAGAAGGACGCGCTAGAGTTTATGAAGAAATATGAAAACTGCCAGCTTCACGGCAACCTTCACCACCAGCCGTCCACTGACCTGAAGTCACTTTAGGCCCCATGGCCCTTCGCGCAATGGGGGCTCGATATTCTCGGCCCATTTCCCATTGCCACGGGGCAAAGGAAGTTTATTATCGCAGGCATCGACTACTTCACCAAGTGGGTCGAAGCTTTCCCGCTGGCAAAAATCACGGAACACAATGCGTTGGAATTTCTTCGCCAAAACTTTGTCTGCAGGTTCGGCATCCCAGAGGTCGTGGTGACCGACAACGGGACCCAATTCACGGGAAAACGCTTCACCAAGTATTGCACCAGCCTTGGGATCAAGCTGTTCCACACTTCGGTGGCATACCCCCAGGCCAACGGACAGGTGGAAGTCACGAACCGTGCGCTACTCCACGGGTTAAAGACTAAGCTGGAGGATGCCGGGGGCTCCTGGGCTAATGAGCTCCCATCCGTCCTCTGGTCTTATCGAACAACACCGAAGGAACCAATGCGCAAGACACCCTTCAGCCTCTGTTATGGGACTGAGGCAGTAATACCCGTCAAAATCGGGCTTCCAAATCTGAGAGTTGAGTCTTTTGACCCACAGACCAACTCCCAGAAAATCAGGGAGCACTTAGACTTGCTAGAGGAAGCCCGCGACGCCGCTAGAATACGGACAACAGCATATCAACACCGAATTGCCAGGTACTATAATAAAAAGGTGAAAGCCAAACAGTTTGACGTTGGGGACTTGGTCCTACGAGGCATCGAGACCGCAGACAAGCTAGCCAGCCACAACAAGCTCTCTCCCAACCGGGAGGGACCTTTTCTTGTCTCCGCCGTCCTACAAAACAGAGTGTACAAACTCTGAAACCAGGACAGGAAGTCGGTCCCACAAACGTGGAATGCAACCCACCTCAAGCGATACTTCCAATAGGACCCAGGTACGCACTCACCCACTTATGCACATTCATTCGCATGCTTGTTTTAATTCGGCAAGATAAGAGGTTTACTTAGCATATAGAATCCTAGGCTCTGTGTGCATACAAATGAACTGTGTTTGCCTTGCAGGTTTACCCGACCTAGATTGCCCCTAAGTCAGGAGGATCTTCACCCTCTCGCTAAACCCTAGTCATCTAGGTGGCTCAGAAGTGGTCTGAAACCCTGGTCATCCAGGTTGCCCATAAGCGGTCTAAAACCCTAGTCATCTAGGTGGCCCAGAAGCGGTCTGAAACCCTGGTCATCCAGGTGGCCAATGAGCGGTCTGAAACCTTGGTCATCCAAGTGGCCCACGAGCGGTCTGAAACCTCGGTCATCCGAGCGGCCCAATAGCGGTCGTATCAAACCTTGGTCATCGAAGTGGCCCATAGCGGTCTAAAAACCTTAGGGGGCAAGTATGGCACACGCGACGACCTCCTCTCGGGGGCAGCAACGTCAGTCAACGACGGTCGAAGGGATAAACATTTCTTCTGTAACATTGGTAGCCCAAGTCTTTACTTGCACGGCGCCACCAGGCTAGTTAATACAACCGTCTACCCAGTTTAAGGATCTTATTCCTTTGGCAGCCAGCCAACCAGGTTGGCCGCCCCACGCAGTAACCTTCTCAACGAAAAGGTGGCATGATCAAATAGTAACGAGAAGAGTTCCTTCTTTAACGCTGACTACTCAAGTTTCCACTTGGTTAGCACCGCAATGATGGTTAACGCAACCACCTGCTAAGCCTTGGGACTCAGCTCCTTAAGTAACCAAGCAACGGTCTCCGGCCAACCAGGTTGGCCGCCCAATGCAATGATTCACACAAACACAAAAAGCAATAAAGACAGTGGACACCAATTTGAAAGGAATTTCAATTTTATTGCTCATAAAGTGTATTACAATTTACACAAAGTCCAAAAAAGTAAAAGAAAAACAAAATGCTATCGGGGCGGCGGACCACCCTAGCTGTCTCGGGGCTCTCCCATCAAGTCTTCCTTACATTGTGCTGCGCAGTTACTCTGATTGATAAGCTCAATTGGGAAGTCAGGATCGACTAACCGTGCAACGTGCCGTCCAATGTTGAGCCCCTCTAACAGCTGATCCGATCTCGTGGAGGCTGATCCGAGTGGCCAACTCGTTCTCTGAGGCTGCGGCTCTGTCGGCAAGGCACTTATTGCTCGCCTTGAGTCGATCCTCCTCCTCCTTCGAGCGAGCAACCTCGGCCTTCAGCTCCGCATTCTCTGCCTCCATGCCCGCCATGACAGCCTCAAGAGCAGCGGTTTGCTCACGAAGCTCCCCTCCTGAGGCGGCCAGCTTGGCCTCCAGCCAGGTGATCTCAGCCTCCCGATCCGCAATGATGCGATCGTATTGCTCCACTTTCCGGGAGACAGCTGAGATCAACCTTCTTGACTGCACAAGACAATAGCAAAGTGTGAGTTACAAACACAAGAGAGAAAGAAATATAAGGGAGCCATTACAGAAGTCATACCTCATAAGTCTTCCTGAAGGGCCTCGCAGGCCTGGACTCTAGGTCTAGTCCAGCTGGCGGTGTAATGGGAGATGACGAGTCAGGAGCATCCTCTCGTGCCAAGCACGCCGCTGCTTCATCCAAAATACGGTCCAAAAACTCATCATCATCAACAGTAGTGGCGGGCTCCTCCCTTGCAGCCTCTGGAGCAGCCGCAGCAGGCTTCCTTCTCCGGACTGCCTTTGGAACGGTGCTGGTGGATCAGCTCTCGTCGACGGCTCCACAATAAAAATGCGTGAACCCTCAAGCACGTCGCAAGCTGGCTCCTCCGCAGATTCCATCCAGGTAGCGCTTAGGACCACCCTCGCCTCAGGCTGGGCCAGGATAATTCCTCCGACCTCCACCAGCCTATTCTTGACAGACTTCCCCACTCCAGAGGTGTTTCCAGATCTGCCGTATATCCCGCCAGCCACAAGGTCAATTTGCGACGAAGACGATGAGGGCGTGCCAGTTACCCTCTCTGTAGCTTCCTCCATGGGCCTTGGGCGGATGATCACACCCCTGGAGTCTTCAGGTCTCATCATAATCGAAGGGTGCGGCTTTTGAGCCGGTGATGGTGGCCCCCATTTAACCTTCTTGGTCTCCGCCTGGGAAACCAAGAAGTCCCTCTTGAACTCGTCGGGGTTAAGTCGTATGGCCTTGGTCAACTAGGCATAGGAGGCGCTCTCCGTCGTAGACAGTGTACCAAGGTACACCTTCGGAACCCGGCCCCTGCTCCTCGCAATAGGCCATTTCTCTCCCACTTTCACAAAGAAGAACCGATTTTTTCACTTCTTCAGCGAATAATGAATGGCCTTGTTAATTTTTATTCCCGTACGGGGACTGAGTGAAATCCACTCAGCCCCCTGGGTCACTTTAAATATAACTTTAACGCCAGACATCCTAAATTTCTGGCCAAGCTTCCGAAAAAAATACACAAAGTGTAAAGGTACCTCACCGCGTTGGAATGGAGCTGAGCGATGGGTACTCGTAGAGCCGCCACAATCGACTCCAGCTCCTTCGGCAAAGGCAGACGAAGGCCGCTCCTCAGATGGGCCTCGTAAATGGTGATGAACCCCTCCGGTTGGGAAAAGGCTTTGTCGTCCTTGCCCGGAACCCTCCAGGCCATCTCCTTGGGAATATTAAATTCAACACACAATGCCTTAACATCGTTTTCTCTCAAGACGGATGAAAAGTTTGCGACTGAAGCCATAATCGAGCGGAAGCTAGGGTTTCTTTTGGAAAAGTTCGTCGGAGAAACGAGAACGAAGAAGACGACGATTTGAAGGCGTAAGTAATTTCAAAAGTACGAAAGGAAAACTTAAGCGCCAAGCAGAAACACCTCATTAATGACGCTGTCAAGATTGCCACGTGTCGCCTCCCCACTTGACCCTACAAAAGGACGGATCTCTAGCTCATTAATGACCAGAATCTCCGCCCAATCAAAGGGAGACACGTGCCGTTTTTTGCCTTGCAAACCGGCCAAAAGCTGACAGAAAGCGTTCCCAGAATTGGCCAAGACGGTCAACAATTCTGGTACTCCGGAATTGACCAAGACGGTCAACAATTCTGGTACTCCGAAATTGACCAAAATGGTCAACAATTCTGGTGCTCCAGAATTGACCAAAACGGTCAACATTTAGGTACTCCGGAGTTGACTAGGTCGGTTAACAATTCCAGTCAAACTCTCCTTCACGCTTTCTATGAATTCCCACGAGATCCTCAA
This sequence comes from Nepenthes gracilis, assembly GCA_033239525.1. Classification (NCBI taxonomy): domain Eukaryota; kingdom Viridiplantae; phylum Streptophyta; class Magnoliopsida; order Caryophyllales; family Nepenthaceae; genus Nepenthes; species Nepenthes gracilis. The sequence goes on from BSYO01000015.1 coordinate 10,035,435, forward strand.
AGCAAGAAAATGCATCCCATCATGAACATATTGAAGGTCAGACTTCTGGCCACCGGCATGAGGGGCTGGTGATGGGTATATCAAAAATGGGCTGACTCCACAAAAGTCAAACGGCTAAGATGACGGTCAACACTCTAACGGCCTAATTGGAAAACGGGCCCTAGAGCTGAAAAATCCAGGACGATCAACGCTGGTGTTGACCGTCGGACGGCAAACTTCCAAACAGACTGTCAACTCAAACGTTGACCGTCTGCCTTATGCGCATTGGGCCCAAAGAGGCTCTTCTACAGTAATGGGCCTGGCTCACTCAGGCCCATGGCCCATCTAGCGGCTGACGATGGATATCCTTCATAAGGGCGGCCAACACGCACGCAGACGGTCAACTCGAGCGTTGACCGTCCGTATTTTACACGTTGGGCCCCAAGAAGCCTTTCAACAGTAACGGGCCTGACCCGTTTAGGCCCACCAATCATTAAAAGGCCAACAATAATTCTTCAAGGATATTCCACGATCTCAGCAGGCACCAAAAGGGACACTGGCAATATTGGCGCCCTTCAAAGAATGAAAGCGCCGGATCTTCCCAATTCCTTGCCAGCCAATGCACTCTAACGGTAATATGCTGAGGAGGAAAGAAACCAACTTGAAAACTTGTTGGCCGCCTCACAAGGAAACAATCTCGATCAGCATGGCAACTGGCATCAGCCCCAGAAGGCAAGCCAACCAGCAAATCAGGAAGGCAATCACTCTTTTCAAAGAAGTAGGATCGACCTCTCAACTATAAAAGAAACCCTTGACCCACCATTCAGGGTAGGCTTTTATTGACGCTTTCTTCCATACATTCAACTACATACACTTTCTTGAAGGAACCCAATTGCATATGCTTTCGGGGACGATCGAGTGCTCTGAGAAGTCTGCCTTCTCTACCACTTTCGTTCTCCCAAAAATTCCTAAGGCAACAAGCGAGCCCTCATGGCCGTTTACTACCTTCCCACCTCCCAGATCCAAGAAGACCTCACATCTCTCTTACATCTGGGCCAAACACTCAAACTCTCTCTCTCTATTTCAGTTTCTTTCTTACGAAGACTGTTTTACTGACTTGAGCGTCGGAGTGTTTTCGGTGGGATCATTTTTCACTGAACACGCTGACTCCTGTTCTGTTTAGTGGTGTGCAGGATTCGACTCAGGGAACGGAGCCAGAGCCACGACAAAAGAATCATCCGAATCTGTTCGAAGTTCGAATGTAGGGACGCATCAATCCTTAATTAATAAAATTATATTTTATTATCACATATGGTATAAGAATATTAATTGTAATTGATTATTTTTTATAAAATAAAATTTATCTTACAGAAAATTTTATTATATTACATTGATTAATAAGGATAAAATGTCAAATTATTTTTTTAATTTACTTACAGGAATTAAGAATTAGAATATAATTTGATAGTTTTATTATATAATTTGGAGATGAATCTACTTGAATTAAAAATTTAGCTCAAAGGTAATTTTTTTGTCAATTAATTCATACTGAATGCTTTACATTGGTAAAATATATTATGTATTTATTTGTTAGCTTCATATATTATTTGTTAAGCATGTAATTTATTTTTATACATTTGTATAATTTGTTAATCTTTTTGATATTATATGTGAAAATTTTAAACTAAAAGGTGATAATTATAAAGTTTAGAATGAGAAAATTTTTCTTTATTTAAGGTGGATAGACATTGATTATGCTATAATGAAAGACGAATCACCCGTTCTTACTGAAATGAATATTCCAGTTGATATCGCCCTTTGTGAATAATGGGAGCGGTTAAATCGTCTCAGTCTGATGTTCATAAAGACTAAAATTTTTATTGGTATTTATAATTTCGTTGATTAGTATAAGAAAGTGTATAATTTGTTGAAGGCTATCGATGAATAATTTAAAATTTCAGATAAAGCACTCACCAGCACACTATTTATGAAATTTTTATCTTTAAAGCTCATTAGTGTTAAGGGTGTGCGTGAACATATTATGCAAATGAGAGATATGGCGGCTCAACTAAAAAATCTCGAGACGAAAATATCTAAATCTTTCCTTGTACACTATATATTGAATATACTTTCATCACAATATGGATCTTTCAAAATCTCTTACAACATATATAAAGATAAATGGTTAATTAATAAATTTATGACTATGTGTATTTAAGAAGAAGAAAGACTTACGATGGAACAAAGTGAAAGTGTATTTATGATTAAAGAAGAAAAAAATAATGCTCAGACTAAGAAGAAGGGGAAAGGTAAAATACCTCCGTAATCTGATATGAAGAAAGAATCTAAGAACTTCTTCTGCAAAAAAAGGACACGTCAAGAAGAATTGTATCAAATACCAAAATTGGCTTGAGAAAAAATGTAATCTATCATCTTTTATATGTTATGAATCTAATATAGTTAATATTTCTCATGACACATAGTGGATTGATTTTGATTCTATAATTCATATTTTAAATTCTTTGTAGGGCTTGCAAAACCTAAAGAAGCCAGTGGATAGTGAATAAAGTATCTTCTCCAAAAATAAGATGTAATTTAATTTTAAATAGTGGATTTATTTTGTACTTAGAAAAGACCTTTTATATTCTAAATTTTTCTAAAAATTTAACATCAGTTTTGAGACTTGTATTTTAGATATTCCATTATATTTTTAAACTCATCTTTTACTTTATATTATAAGTCTGATATTATTGAGAATGATATTTATTACTTAAATTTATAAAATAATGTCTCTTATAATACTATACATATTGATATTGGTATTAAATAATATGTTATGAATAAAGATTTCTCTATATTATGGCAGAGAAAATTAGGTCATATCTCCATTGAAAAAATTAAAAGATTAGTAAATAATGGAATACTTAGTATTTAAATTTTATTGATTTTAAGACTTATGTAGACTGTATAAAAAAAAATAAACTAACAAAATTAAGAAAAATATCAAGAGGTGTTCGGACATATTAGAAATCATACATATATATATTTATAGTCCAAATATTAACTCATATGGTCTGAAATATTTTATCACCTTTATTAATAATTTTTTACGATAAATGTATCTCTACTTGCTTTATAATAAGAATAAAACTTTAGATACTTTTAAATTATTTAAAATAGAAGTAGAAAAATAATATAAAAAATAAATTAAAATCGTGAGATCAGATACAGGTGAAGAATATTTTGGTAGATATATTGAAGATGGACAAATACCTGGTCCATTTACAAAGTTTCTTCGAGAACATAGAATTGTTGCCAAATATACCATATCTGATTCTCCGGACCAAAATAGTGTAGTAGAAAGAAGAAACCAAACGTTATTGGACATGATACGCAATATGCTTAACAACTTCAATCTTCAAAATCCTTGTGAATTGAAACTCTTAAAATGACAGTGTATATATTAAATTGTGTTTCAATGAAAATTATTCTAAAAACTCCTTTTGAATTATGAAAATGTTAAAAATCGAGTTTGTGACATGTACGCATCTGGGAATACCCGTATGAAGTAAGAGTTTTAATCCACATGAAAAGAAGTTAGATCCAAGGACCATCAGCGGATATTTCATTGGATATGATGAACGGTCTAAATGATATATATTTTACTACCTATCTTACAACACTAGGATCGTAGAATTAAAAATTATAAAATGTATTGAAAATGACATAATGAGTGGGGGCAAGTGATCCAAAAATATAATTTCGGATAATGATCATTCAGTTTCTCAACCTTTCACTTCATATGATAGGTTAATTGTTGTACACAATACCCTTTGAGATCAAATTGATGTTGAACAACTAATCAATGTTATTTCATAAAATATTGATACTATTTCAATTGACCATGATATTTGGGACTTGTTTAAAATAGTTGTACAGCATACTCCTATTGAGAATGATGATACAATATTAAAAATGTCTACTAGAATGAGAATATTAGCAATTTCTAGTGATTATATTGTATATCTATAGGAATTTGACTATAATATTGGAGCCGAAAATAATTTTAAAATATTTTCACAAGTTATGAGTTATAATGAATCAAAATTATGGTACAATGTCATGAAGGAAGAGACGAATTTCATGAGTAGTAATAAAGTTTGGGATATTATTATGTTGCCTAAATGGATGAAAGTCATAGGTTGTAAATGAGTATTTGAGACAAAGAAAGACTCATTAGACAATATCAAAAGATATAAAGTAAGACTCGTTACTAAAAGATTTACTCAAAAGGAAGGAATTGATTATACGGAGACTTTTTCTCCTATATCTAAGAAAGATTTTCTTCGTATTATTTTGATATTAATTACTCATTTTGATATGAAATTATAACAAATGGATGTGAAAATAACATTACTAAATGGTGATTTAGAGGAAGAAGTTTATATGAAACAATCAGAAGGATTTCCCTCTAGTGATGGTGAGCAATTCATAGGCAAGCTCAAGAAGTTCATATATAGATTAAAACAAGCCTCCCGTCAATGGCATTCAAAATTTAATGATATTATTTATTTATTTGATTTTAAAGAGAATATTTTGAATTAGTGTATATATCAGAAGGTTAGTAGGAGTGAGATTTATTTCCTTGTTTTATATGTGGACAATATTTTACTTGTATCCAATGATAAGGGTTTGTTGTATGAGGTAAAGTAATTTCTCTCTGATAAATTTAAAATAAAAGATGTAGGTGATACATCTTATGTCATTAGCATTAAGATTCATTGAGATATACTACGAGGTATTTTAGAATTGTCTCAGGAGACCTACATCAATAAAGTTTTACAGAGATTTTAGATGAAATATTGTTCACCAAGTGTAGTACTCATTGTAAAGAGTGATAAGTTTAATTTGAATCAATACTAGAAAAATGATTTTGAATGAGAACAAATGAAAAATATTTCATATGCTTCCACTGTTAAAAGTTTGATGTATGCTCAGGTATGTACAAAACTTGACATCGCCTTTACAATTGGAATGTTGGAAAGATTTTTTAGAGTAATCTAGGTATGAATTATTGGAAAGCTATTAAGAAATTGGTGAGGTATCTCTAAGATATCAAGGACTACATGCTTACATATAGACGGATCGACAATCTGAAAGTATTGGGTTATTTCGATTCAGACTTCGTTAGATGTGTTAATTCACGTAAATCAACATCTAGTTACATATTTATATTTGCCGGTGGAACTGTATCCTGCCAGAGTATAAAGCAGACCCTGATTGCTACTTCCATTATGAAAGTTGAGTTTGTTACTTATTTTGAGGCTACAAAGTATGGTGTATGGATTAAAAATTTTATATCTGGGTTTAGAGTGGTGGATTCCATCTCAAGGCCATTGAAAATACATTACGATAATTCAACTGCTATTTTTCTAGCTAAAAACAAGAAAAGTAGTAGTCGAAATAAATATATTGACATTCAATTTTTAGTTATAAAAGAGCGTATTAAAGGAAAAGAAATTACTATTATGCGCATTAGTATTGAATTGATGATCGCTGATCCTTTGACAAAAGACATGCCATCAATGAAATTCAAGGATCATATAGTTAGAATGAAATTAAATTTCATTATATAATTTTTATTGTATGGATAATGATATTTAATAAAATTTCTATTCGTTTGTGATATTTCTAAAAATTTTTGTGTACGCATTGGTTGATTATTTTGATAATATCATCAATTGTTGGATAAAGAATAAATATAAGATTTATTCATAAAGTGACGTTATCATATTCGGATATGTTTTAAGAAATATAATATATTATAATACATGGATGATACTACTCATTAATAGAGGATTTATCGACATGATTCGTATATTTATTTCTTAAGATTGAAGATTGATGGGTTTAGTTATTATATTAAGTAAAATATGGATCAAGTGAGAGAATGTTAACCGTTCAGTTTTCCAAAAAAAAAAAACTGAACAATTATGGTCCACGTTTAATGGTTGTAACCGGTTGGCATTAATTCTCCATGGTAACGGCTACACAAGATAATTGATAGAATTATCTTGATAAATAGTGGGTTATTGGTTTTATCCCCGAGCCAATTATCTGAATATACACCATCGAAGAAGAGATTGAAGGCTTGGAAGTTTAAAATCAAAAGTGTACAGAGCAGTGGAAAAATAGAGTAGAGAAGCAATGGTGGGAGGTTAGTTGATTCTTCATTTTATTATGCATTTTAGTCTTTTTATGGATGATTAAACTGGTATAAATTCTAACATAAACTGCATTGTGAAATACATATTTCAAGTGCCCCGGGTTTTGCTGCTGCTTAAACTGTTGTTTAAACTATTTAAACTGCTTCAAATGTCCCGAAAGCTTTAAATTCTTGTTTAAACTGCTTTAAGCAGCAGTTTAAAGCAAGGCCGGATCCTGAGGGATGATCCCGAGTCGTGACCTGAGATCACAGATCAGTTTAAAGCAGTTTAAACTGCTTTAAATTCATGTTTAAAGCAGGTGAGTTTGGTGCTCGGGATCGATATCTAACCTGCTTATTTGCATATTAATATAGTGAGCCTATATGATAAGTGAAGTTGAAAATACATGCAAATTTGATGCTTTATATGCTAAACTGATCTTCAAGTCACATATCTCCACTTTCTTAACATCTTTTGTTGTTTAAAATCGATGAATCCTAGCAGTAGAAAATCAAAGAAAACTGCTTTGTTGTTTAAAATTTAAACCGCTGTGCAAATTGTTTAAATTTATATGGATTGAATTCTGTTATTTAAACTGTACAATTTAAATACAGCTTAAATTGTTTAAATTTAGACTGCATACTTTTTTGCTTCTGAACAGTTTAAATTCTGATAAATTGTTTAAAGCGATATGTAATTTGTTAATAAAGAGTCATAAGGAAGCTGCAGATTGAAGAAAGAAGTCGTTTCTATACTTTGAAGATTTGTCAATGATTTGTGACGAAGATAATGTAATAGGGGCAAATGTACATGCTACCGAGAACATTGTTGCGGAACTTCAGAATAAAGAATCGGAAAACGAACAATTAAGCGTAAATGGTGCTGAATAAATAGGGATTAAAGACCTAATTGGCACTAATGATTATACTAGTCAAAGTGCAATACATGTGACAATTCCAGCTACGTTTGTGATATCCAAGGGAAGGAAATGGAAGGCTAGTGTAGATGTGAAAATACTACCTGATTGTATTATCCAAGTAGCCGATATATTGCGTATAAATATGAACAAGTTCGGTAAAATGTTGAGTAAAAGTTTTGTAGCCAACACACATGAGCAAAAGACAGCGCAATTATATACAGTATTGTCTGAGATTCATGAATTACCTACTAGTGAAAGGAGCACAGTGTATATGAAATAATACGTGATCCGACACTTATGGCAGTCTTGTTTAATCTTTTACCAGGATAAAGATTGGATTTCATAAAATATTTTATTTTATAAAACATGTGGAGATCTTAATCGTTGTTGATATTTTTTGTTAAATTTGTTCGAGCAATCTGTTATTAAAATATATATTTCAAATTGTGTTTCATATTTTATTCGAGCATACATATTTTATATTAAAATCCGTTGTTCCAGATTTTGTTAGATTTCATATTGTTGAATGTATATTTCATCAAATACTGGGTTCCAGATCATTGCTGAAATGTTATTGAAATTTGTTGCAGCATGTAGGTTGTAGAATAATCTGTGCTCCAGATTTTATGTCATTTTATGTTATTAAAATTTTTTTTCAGATTGTTGTTCCAGTATTAAAATTATGAAATCTGTAATTATATCAAATTATGTATATGCACACACACATAATTATATATATATATATCATTATATATATTATATTAAATATTTATTAAATATATATTTTATATGATAAGAATATATATTATATTAAATAATAATTTAAAATATATATATATATATATTACATAAGGATAAAACAGTGATTATGATAAATTTTTATCTTATTTCTCATACTATTTTATAAACTAAATATTAGAATATTAATTTTTAACTTATTTTATTCCATTAACTAAATATGAAAATAATAATTTTTAACTCTATTCCCATCCTATTTTATTCTTTGAAAATAGTTATTTTATTTTCACATTAGTCCCTTTCAATAATCAAACATACCATTAATTTTACCTAATTACCTTGTAAGTTGTACGATCAAACATAATGTCCTAGTGTGCTGGGGCATCAAAGCTATGTCATTTTGGTTCATCTAACTTTTCCTCCTTCCTTCTTTAAACTTCCAAGTAGTATTTCCAGTTTGACCGGTTATCTAGCCTCTCATTTGTTTTCCACTTAGATAGTTTTAGGAGGGCCCTTGCGTTAGACTAATTTTTTTAGGAGGGCCCTTACATTACTAGATTGATTTTTTTTAATATTTAAATTTGATTGTTTATATTATTATTTCAAATTTAGATTTTTATTATAGTCCTTGAGACATGTTAGATTATCTGAACTAACAATGTATATCAATTATGATGCGTCCTGGATCTGAACTTCCAACAAATTCGGGATGATCCGCTTGTCCTGGTTCCGACTCCGTTCCTTGAGTTGGATCCTGCATACCACTAAACAGATTAGAAGGTCAGCATATCGGCGAAAAGTTGTTCCACCGAAAACACTCCGACGTTCAAGTCAGTAAACAACATTCGAAAGAATGAAACTGTAAATTGAGAAAAAGAGAAAGACAGAGTGTGTTTTTCAGATGAAAGATAAATGAGGATGTCTTCTTGAATCTCGAAGGTGGGGAGGCAGTAAATGACCATGAGAGGCACGCTTGTATGCCTTAAGTTTTTTGGGTTGCTTGTGTACGTGTTTACGTAGCAGAAAGCGTTGGTAATTCAGAGAGTTTCAATAGCAGAGAATGTAGGTAATCGAAAGCATGCCTTGAATGGTAATTCAAGGGCTTATTTATGAACGAGAGGGCGCTCTTCCTTCTTTAGAAGGGGTAATTCCCTGGGCAATCCTTGGTTGGCTTGCCTTCTGGAGTAGATGCCGGTTGCCAAACTGTGCAAGGTAGTTTCCTTCTCCAGTAGCATTCTAAACAGCCTACCTTCCTTTGGTGTTCTTTACGGTTAGAATCCCAGTGGGCAGGATATTGGAAAAATTTGGCGCCTTCCTTTCGTGAAGGACACCAATTTTGTCAATATCTATTTTTGGTGACAGTTGGGATCGTAAAGGATGCCTGGGGTGTCGTTGCTGGCCGTCTGATGGATTGTGGGCTTAAGTGGGCCTTGCCCGTAAAAGCCCTTTTATTTTCGACCTGTTGCTACAGTGATTCCGATCAACGCTGGCGTTGACCGTCTGCACGCTCGTTGTCTGTCTTCCGGAGTTCGGACGGTTAACGATGGCGTTGACCGTATTAGGCCTTTCACGCTTTGGGCCTTTTGGCCCTGTTGGGCCGTTTTTGCGTTGACCGTTTGGCATTCCGTTTGGGCCTCCGTTGACCGTGGGCCAGCCCGTATTCCGGCATACCCATCACTAGCCCCCATGCCGGTGGCCAGAATTCTGGTCTCCGGCATGTACATGATAGGATGCCCCTTGTAGCTCTTCATCGTTTGAGGGTCCAGTAGAACCCCATGAAAGGCGCAAAGAAGTGTTTGACTGGAAACGCTGACCGTTTTGGTTAATTTCGGAGAACAGCGCTGACCAGAACTGTTGACTGTCTAGGTCAATTTTGGAGAACAACGTTGAACAGAATTGTTGACCGTCTAGGTTAGTTCCGAAGAACAACGTTGACCAGAATTGTTGACCGTCTTGGTTAATTTAAGAGAATAATATTGACCAGAACTGTTGACTGTTTTGGTCAGTTCTGGAGAACAATATTGACCGGAATTGTTGACCGTTATGGTCAGTTCTGAAAAGCTTTCTGCCAAACCTGATGGACACGTGGCCATTAGCCGGTTTGCAGGCCAAAAGAAGATACGCGTCTTCTTTTGGTTGGGCGGAGATCCCGGTCATTAAGGTGCCAGAGATCTGCCTTTTGAAGGCCAAGTAGGGAGTTGACATGTGGCAGGACTGACGGCATCCTTAATGAGGGATTTTAACGTGTGCTTGGTGTCTAAGTTTTCCCTCCACGCTTTCGAAAATCCTTTACACTTCCGAGTCTTCGTCTTCTTTGTTCCTGTTTTTCAGAAGCATTCAGAAACCCTAGCTCTCTATGCAACCATGGCGTCCGTCACAGACTTCGCCTCCGTTTTGAGAGAGAACGACATTAAAGCTTTGTGCGTAGAGTTTAACATTCCGAAGGAGATTGTGTAGAGAGCTCCAGGAAACGACGACAGGGCCTATGCTCCACCGGAGGGGCATATTACTGTTTATGAGGGCCACCAGAGGAGCGGCCTCCGCCTCCCGTTGCCGGAAGACTTGGAGTCTGTTCTGAAGGCTCTACGCATCCTCATCGCCCAGCTTCATGCCAATGCCGTGAGGTACCTCTGTTCTATGTGCATTTTTGTTCGAAAGCGTGGCAAGAAGCTTAAGATGTCCGCAGTTAGGGTTTTGTTCAAAATAAACCAGGGGAAGAGTGGATATCGTTCGTCCCCCGTACTGGAATAAAGATTAATAAAGCCATATACGACTCGTTGAAGAACTGAAAGAACCGATTCTTCTTCGTGAGCGTGGGAACGGCCTGGCCTATTGCGAGGGAATGGGGCCAGGTTCCGAAGGAATATTTTGGGACGCCGATCATGGTGGAGACGGCAGCCTACGCATGGATGACTAAGGTGATTCACGAGAATCCCGACGAGTTTAAGCGGGATTTTCTGGTTTCCCAAGAGGAAACGAGGAAGGTGAACTGGGGTCCGCCATCCCCAGTTCGCAAACCTATGCCACCAGTGAGGATGATGAATCTGGAGGATTCCAAGGGCATCATCATCCGTATGCGGCCCATAGACGAAGGTTTCATTGGCCCGCTGCCAGAGAAGGTGCTAGAGACACCTTCGTCATCATCTTCCTTCATCGACTACGTGGCAGCCAGGATCTGCAATGGGGTTGGCAGCATCACGGACCTGGAGAAGACCCATGAGGATTGGCCGGCGGATTCAGGAGTTATCCTAGCGCAGCCTGCGCCGTGAGCGGTTCCTGGTACTTAATCGATGGGATCTTTTGAGGAGCCAGCTTGTGAGTCGGAGGCAGCCACGCAGGCTTGTGCTGTGGAGCCAACAGTGGGGCTCGACTCTTCAGCAGCTGCTCCAGAGGCTGCCGGAGGGGATCCTGTGATAGCTACTCTAGAGGCTGCAAGAGAGGAGCCCGTATCAGCTGCCCCAGAGACTGTAAGAGAGGAGCCTACAACTGCCATGGGTGAGGCTGATGAGCTTGTGGAGCACATTCTGGATGAGGTAGCTGCGAGTTTGGCTCGAGAGGGCACTCCTGGCCCACCGCCACCTGGGCCAGGCCTGGAGGCCAGGCCTGAGAGGCCCACGAGGAGACTCTGTGAGGTATGATTCTTGTAACGACCTCCTTGCGCTTCTTTCTTTATTATATTTATAACTTACACTTTGTTTTTGTCTCGTGCAGTCAATGAAGCTGATCTCAGCTTTTTCTCGGGAGGTGGTGCAATGCGACCAGACGATCGCGGACAGGGAGGTGGAGATCGCCTGGCAGGATGCCAGGCTGGCTGTTTCAGGAGGGGAGCACCGTGAGTAGACTGCTGCCCTTGAGGTTGTCCTGATGAGCATGGAGATGGAGATCGCCAGCCTGAGAGCTAAGAATGCCTGTTTGAAAGAGTAGGAAGACCAGAGCAAGGTAAGTAAGAAGCGGTTTGCAGATCGGATATCCACCCTGGAGAATGAGCTAGGTCTCCGGATTCGCCTCCACTAGCTCGAGGGCATGCTGCACGCCTGGATGTTTGAGGGGGTCCAGGTCTGTCGGCGTCTTGTGAGGCTGATCGACCCTGACTTCCCCTTTCAGTACCTTCATTTAGAAAACCATGGGGTGCAGCATAAGGATGACCTCGTGGGGGAGTCCTGGGACAGTCAGAGGCGGCCGCCGCCTCCTTAGCCTTTTGTACCATTTTTTTTGCTTGTAATTTTGTAACTTTGTAATATTTTTTAAAACAATGAAATGGAATTCTTTCACTTCCGTGTCCATTTATGCTCACTACTTGTGTTTGTATGCTGTGTCACATGGGTCATCCAACTGAGTTGGCGGTGACCTTTGGCTGGGCTACCTAAGAAGCTAAGTCCCTAGGCTTGGCAGGAGGTTGTGTTAACTAGCCTGGTGGTGCTGTCCAAGTGGTGATTCGGACAGCCAGCGTTGGAGAAGAAACACTTCCCGTCACTGCACGACCATGCTATCTCCTTGTAGAGAGGGTTGTTGCGTTGGGCGGCCAACTTGGTTGGCTGGCTGCCTAAGGAGTTAAGTCCTTAAGTTGGGCAAGTGTTGTGTGAAACCAACCCGGTGGCGCCGTACAAGTGATAACTTGGGTAGCCAATGTTGGAGAAGAAATGCTTCTCCCTTCGATTGTTGTTGACTGATCACGCTACCTCCTCGTAGAGGAGGTCGTTGCATGTGCTACGTAAGCCCCCTAAGGTTTTGACCGCTACCGGGCCACTTGGATGATCAAGGTTTAGTACGACCGCTAACAGGCCGCTCGGATGACCGAGGTTCATATTAGGCCTCTTGTGGGCCACGTGGATGACCAGGGTTTAAATACGACCGCTAACGGGCCGATTGGATGACCGAGGTTCAAGTTTGACAGCTTTTGGCCACCTGGGTGACCAGGTTTAACGAGAGGGTGAAGACCCTTTCGACTTAGGGGCAGTCTACGTCGGGTAACCTGCAAAGAAAACACATGCACACGCATATGGGAGGCATGCTAAGTAAACACTTATTTTTTACAAAATTAAAACAAACAGGCGAATGTAAACAATAATGCAGCTACGTACCTGTGTCTGCTACTGGAAGTATCATTTGAGATGGATAACATTCCACATTCGTAGAACCAGTTTCCCATCCTGGCTCCGGAATTTGTAAGCTCAATTTCGCAGAACGGCGGAGACGAGGAAATGCCCTTCCCAATTAGGGGAGACTTGTTGCGGCCGGCCAGCTTGCCTGTGGCCTCGACGCCTCGTAGGACCAGGTCCCCCACATCAAATCGTCGTGCCTTAACTTTTTTTGTAGTATTGGGCGATCTGATGTTGGTAGGCTGCTGTCCGTATTCTGGCAGCGTCGCGGGCTTCTTCTAGCAAGTCTAAGTGCTCCCTGATTTTTTAGGAGTTAGTCTGTGGGTCAAAGACTCCACCCTGAGACTTGGAAGTCTGATTTCGACCGAGATTATTGCCACAGTCCCGTAACAGAGACTGAAGGGTGTCTCACGCGTTGGTTCTTTTGGAGTTGTCCGACAAGACCAGAGGACGGATGGGAGCTCGTCAGCTTAGTCTTTAACCCGTGGAGTAGCGTACGGTTTGTAACTTCCACCTGTCCGTTTGCTTGGGGATATGCTACCGTAGTGTGGACGGGCTTAATGCAAAGGCTGGTGCAGTACTTGGTGAAGCGTTTTCCCGAAAACTGGATCCCGTTGTCGGTCACAATGACCTCAGGGACGCCGAATCTACAGACGAAGTTCTGGTGGAGGAATTCCAAGGCGTTGTGCTCTGTTATCATAGTCAGTGAGACAGCTTCGACCCACTTGGTAAACTAGTCGATGCCAACAATGATGAATTTTCTTTGCCCCGTGGCAATGGGAAATGGGCAGAGGAGATCAAGCCCCCATTGCGCGAAGGGCCAAGGGGCCTGAAGGACCTTTAGGTCCGTGGTTGGCTGTCGATGAAGGTTGCTGTGAAGCTGGCAGCTTTCACATTTCTTTACAAATTCTAGCGCGTCTTTTTTCATTGAGGGCCAGTAATAGCCTTGGTGCATGACCTTGAAGGCCAAGTTCTTTCCGCCAATGTGCGACCCGCAGATCCCGAGGTGAACTTCGCCTAAGGCGTAGTCAGCCTCCTCAGGAGTTAGACAGCGGAGGTATGGGGTTGAGTAACCACGATGATACAGCCGTCCGTCATCCACAGTATACCAGCCGGCTGTCTTCTTGACCCGTTTGGCTTTTTTCTCATCATTTGGCAATGATCCGTCCGCCTAGTAGTTAAGGAAAGGCGTCATCCAGTTTTTCGCTTCGAAAATCTTATGGCCTCTTACTTCTCTATGCTGGGAGTATTCACGATCTCCCGCATGTCCCTCGAATACTGTTCTGGGTTTTCGACCGTAGCGGCCTTGGCCAACTGGTCTGTCTTCTAGTTTTCAGTTCGAGGAATGTGAACCAGGGTTAGTTTGTCGAAATCCTGGACGACCTCCCTCGCTTTTGCCAAGTACTTGGCCAAGAGAGGGTTGTTTGCCTCGAAGAACCCGTTAATCTGGTTAACAATTAGCTCTGAGTCACTGTAAACCGCAAGTCTTCTTTCGGAGCACTCTTTGGCTAATCGTAAGCCGGCTAGTAAGGCTTCGTACTCGGTAACGTTGTTGGTTGTCGGGAAGTCGAGTCTGAGGAAGTATTTCACCTCAAACCCGTCGGAAGTTGCAAGGACAACTTAGTGCCACTACTCGTGTCAGTAGAAGATCCGTATATGTGGAGTATCCATTTCAAACTCCGATATGCAAGTTTCGCATTTTCTTTGCCTATTCCTCGAGAACTGGGGTTGTAGTCTCAACGATGAAGTCCGCCAGCGTCTGTGCCTTTATAGCAGGCCTGGGCTGAAACTCAATGTCGAACTTGCCTAACTCGATAGCCCATTTAACTAACCATCTGAAAACATCGGGTTTCTGGAGTATGGTTTTTAGAGGTTGGTTCGTGAGGACCACTATCCGGTGGGCCTGAAAATAGGGCCTTAGCTTTAGCGTAGAGAATACTAGCACCAAGGCTAACTTTTCTGCGCACAAGTATCGGGTCTCCGGGCTGGTCAACATTTTACTTACATTGTAGATCGACCGCTGGGTGTTAGAGTCCTGGCGCACAAGGACAGAACTCAGGGACGCCTCCGAAACTGCCAAGTAAATATATAATTCTTCTCCGCCGTTAGGTGACACCAACAATGGCGAGCTGGCCAAGTATCGTTTCAGTTCATCGAAAACGGTTTGGCATTCCACAATCCATTGGAACCTGTTGGATTTTGTTCCTCTAAGGGCTTTAAAGAAGGGCTGGTACTTGTCACCAGATTTTGCAAGGAAGCGGGACAGTGCTGCCAGCTGTCTAGTTAGTCGCTGAACGTCCTTTACGTTTCGCGGTGGCGCCATGTCGGCAAGCACCTTGATTTTCTCTGGGTTTGCCTCGATCCCTCGTTGGGAGACGACGAAACCCAAGAATTTGCCGGAAGCCACTCCGAAGACACACTTAGCTGGGTTCAGCTTCATGTGGTGCTTACGGAGCACCTCGAACGACTCTTCTAGGTCACGGATGTGGTCGCCAGTCGCCCTATTCTTAACGAGCATGTCGTCGACGTAGACCTCCATGTTGCGACCAATCTTTTTTTCGAACATTTTGTTGACCAACCGTTGGTAGGTTGCTCCAGCGTTTTTGAGTCCGAAAGCCATTACTTTGTAACAGTAGGTGCCTTGATCGGTCATGAACGAAGTGTGCTCCTCATCCTCCGGATTCATCCGGATCTGGTTGTAACCCGAATAGGCATCCATGAAGCTCAGTAGTTCATGTTCAGCCTTTGAGTCAACCAGTAGGTCGATCCTGGACAAAGGAAAACTGTCCTTTGGGTAGGCCTTGTTGACGTCAGTAAAATCAACGCACATCCATTTCTCGTTGCTTTTCTTTACTAAAACGACATTAGAGAGCCAGTCCGGATATTGGACTTCTCTAATGAAGTCTGCGTCCAGCAGCTTCTTCACCTCCTCTCGGATGACGATCAGTTTTTCGACGGAGTGGTTCCTCCACTTTTGCCTAACGGGTTTTCGGCAGGAGTCAAGCTCCCGCCTGTGGATCATCACTTCTGCCGGGATTCCAGGCATGTCTGCCAGAGTCCAAGCAAAAAGGTCAGCGTTCCTTCGCAGGAACGTGATCAGCTCATCGCGCAGTGGTCCGGTGAGTGAGCCACCGATTTGTATGCACTTCTCTGAATTCTCCGTGTCCAGTGGGATTAGATCGGTGGCTTCACCGGACTGCGCTTGCTGAAGGGTAGCCTCGTCTCTGTGGTCGAGTTCCCCAGTCGTTTTAGCACTGCCACTCCGGGAAATCTATGACATATAGCAGGTTCGTCCGGTAATTTAGTCGCCCAGCACCTCTCCGAATACCGTAGGGTGTTGGAAACTTTATTTTCAGGTGTGGAATTGAGGTGACCGCCCTGAACACTTTTAATTAAGGTCTGCCTAGTATGGCGTTATATACTGAGGGTAGGTCGACTACCAGGAAGGTGAGAGTGCGACTTGCTGTCTTTAGATACGTGCCTAAGGTGACCTCTAGCTGGATGGTCCCTTGAACGGGCACAGGCTAATTGTCGAGGCTATATAATGGGCCTTCGGTAGTTTTTAGTTGGTTCTTTTTTAAGCCTAGCTTGAAGAAAGCATCCAAGTAAAGCAAATCACGAGAACTTCCATTATCAATAAATACTCGCTTCAGTTGGTAGTCTACACTACCGTCTGAAACGAGTGCGGATACAACAAGGGGATCAGCATGGGGGGACGCTACATGTTCTAAGTCATCATCGCTAAAGCTGATAGTATTATCCGCCGTGCGCCGTTTCTTCCTCCTAGTCTGCTGCTCCTCGCTACCAAATGGGTTTTTAGCGGGTCGGGTGGTGACCATGCTGACCACCCCCACTGCAACCCAATTTCGGGGTGGAGTCTGCTCCTGCCCCTCCTTGCCAGCTGCTCCAGAGCTCTGTCCAAGACCTCTAACAAATTTCGTGAGGTGGCCTCTACGAATCAACTCCTCGATCTCCATTTGTAGTGTCTTGCAGTCCTCAGTTGAATGGTCAGTAGAGCGATGGAAGTCACAATACTTTGACTGGTTTCCAGAATCCTTCTTCAGCGGTTTTGGCCACTTTAGGAATTTTTCTCCACGGATCTATATGAGGACGTTTGAGTGCATGCCTGTCAGAGGTGTGAAACTGGTGGGCCCGTAGTCTCTGCTTTCTGGGGGCCCAGTCCAGCGCTGCTTCTGGCGGGAGTGTTCTACGCCATTGTACTTCGTCTTTCCTTCACCAGGGAACGATCGAGGCTGATCCGTCTGTTCTGGACGTTTTGCCTTGTTGGCCTCTTCTGCCGCAGCGTAGGCCCCGGTGATAGACTCCGTCTCTCGGAAGGTTTGGGGATTTTTGTGGGTCAGGTATTTGAAGAAATCCCTGTAAGTTAGCGCAGAGATCAAACTGCCCAATTTCATCTCCTCCATGATCCTGGGAATCCTTCTGGCCTCCACCACAAAATGATCCAGGAAACGTCGCGGGTTCTCTCCCGGCTTCTGCTTTATGTGTGAGAGATGCCACAGCTGCTTCTCTTCCCGTCGGCTCGAGGCATACTGAGCTAGGAAGAGATCCATGAGCTTATGGAAACTGCTGAGGGTCCCTGAAGGGAGGTGATGGAACCAGATTCGGGCATCTCCCTTCAGCGTGAGCGGAAAACAGCGACACATCACTGAGTCTTCTAACCCTTGTAAACTCAGATGGGTGCGGAAGTGATCCAGGTGGTCAACCGGATCACTGCCCCATCGTATAAGTCAAGGGACGACATCTTGAACTTCTAGGCAGTGGACGGTTCAGGATCTTCGTAGTAAAAGGAGATCGGTCCAAGTCGATGGCGCGCTCCTCATCTTGGAACACACGGTTCCAGATTTTGTCCACTCCCGGATCGACGCGAGCGGCATTTGCTGATCTTTTAGAGTTGAGGTAATCCCTTAACTCCATCTTGTCCCTAGAGGGTTCAGCAGCCGGTCGGCTACTGCCACCAGTGGATCTGGCAGTCCTGGAGGCTCGTTCCTGGACTGCGTTGTTGTCTTCCGCCTGAGAGTATCGGAGATTTCTTCTCTCCAGACTTTCTCGCGTAGACGTGCTCCCGGAGTGTTCTTCAGGCCTATTTTGGCCAGGAATGCGGGAGGACGCTGGAACCAGATTGTCCCCGGCTTTCTCGGGCCTTTTGGTTGGCTTCTTTTTCCTCTGGCCACCCCTTTTGGTGGCCGGTGCAGGGATGGCTGTTGGTGGAGCCGCTTGCAGTCGCTGCTCATTCTGAGTGTAAAGAATTTAGAGCAGACGATTGTGGCTTGCATCTGCTCCACCAGTTGTTGAAAATAAGGTGGTGGGACTCCGCCCGTAGCCCTGTTGACCATGGCACTAGTAGCGTGGTCCTGGTCGGGGTTAGGAACATCTCTAGCGGGATCGCTAGCTTGAGCTCTCGTGTTCACCATTGCAGAATCAGAAGGTGAAAGAGAGCGTTTGTGCAGATTTGTGATTGGCTTTTGTAAGCATTTCCCACAGACGGCGCCAATAATACGTCATGGATCTGAACTTTGAACAAATTCGGGATGATCTGCTTGTCCTGGTTCCGGTTTCATTCCCTGAGTTAGATCCTGCACACCACTAAATAGAACAGGAGGTCAGCGTGTTGACAGGAAGTTATCTCACCAAAAATACTCCGACGCTCAAGTCAGTAAACAACCTTCGAAAGAATGAAACTATAAATTGAGAAAAAGAGAAAGACAGAGTGTGTTTTCCAGATGAAAGAGAAACGAGGATGCCTTCTTGAGTCTGGAAGGTGGGGAGGCAGTAAACGGCCGTCAGAGGCGCGCTTGTATGCCTTAGGTTTTTTGGGTTGCTTGTGCACGTGTTTGCGTAGCAGAAGGCGTTGGTAATTCAGAGAGTTTCAATAGCAGAGGATGTAGGTAACTGAGAGCATGCCTTGAATGGTAATTCAAGGGCTTATTTATGAACGAGAGGGTGCTCTTCCTTCTTTGGAAGGGGTGATTCCCTGGGCGATCCTTGGCTGGCTGGCTTGCCATTTGGAGCAGATGCCGGTTACCAAACTGTGCAAGGTAATTTCCTTCTCCAGCAGCTTTCCAAACAGCCTACATTCCTTTGGCGTTCTTTACCGTTAGAATCCCAGTGGGCAGGATAATGGGAAAATCTGGCGCCTTCCTTTCGTGAAGGATGCCAATTTTGTCAATATCTATTTCAGCTGCCAGCTGGGATTGTGAAAGATGCCTGGGGTGCCGTTGCTAGCCGTCTGATGGATCGTGGGCTTAAGTGGGCATGGACTGTAAAAGCCCTTTTATTTTTTACCTGTTGCTACAGTGATTCTGGTCAACGCTCGCATTGACCGTCTGCGCACGTGTTGTCCGTCTTCCGGAGTCTGGATGGTCAACAATGGCGTTGACCGTCTTAGGCCTTTGGGCCCTGTTGGGCCGTTTTTTGCGTTGACCGTTTGGCATTCCTTTTGGGTCTCCGTTGACCGTGGGCCAGCTCATATTCCGGCGTACTAACCACAATTAAATAATATTTTTAGGAAATTAAGAAATTACTAAATATATATTTTTCATCTATCACTTAATGGATGAATTCTATTTGTCGTGTCTTTCAAGAAAAAATATTTTTAAAAAAGTTTTTTTTTTTTTTTTGGCATGATGAGGATATAAATAGAAGTTTAGTTGAGTAAAAGCAGCATCGTTAACTATAAAGGGAATGAAAATTGTCAAAGAGAAGAAGAGAAGGAGTGCGCGAAGAGAAGGTTCGAGCGATAGAGGAAAATAAGAAAGGAAAGAGAAAAAAATTATCGCCTTTAAAAATAGATAAACACTAGAATTTAGAAAATCTAAATTAAACTTTTCTATTTATAAAGTTTAAATTTTAGATAATCTAAAAAATATATATAAAATCTAAGTTTTAGACAATCTAAAAAAATATAAATGGTTCTTTGTGATATCTATTTTAGTTTAAATATCTATAATTAAATATATATATACTCATTAAGACGAACCAATATGATTGTTCCAAGGAATATTTTGATGCTTTCAAAGCGCACTATAATTTTTATTAATTGAATTGTCGTTTTCTTAGTTATTTATAAGGTAATTAATTATTATATGGCAAATCCATATGAAATTTGAAATTTTCATGTAGAGAGCCTGCAGACGCCTAATCGCCAAGGAGTAGACTTCGTCGTTGCATGTACCACCGCTTTCCATGTTCTTGATTAATGTACAGCCTCAAGAACTATTACGAAATTTTATTTTTTATTTGATTTATCACGTAATTTACACGGATAACGCTTGATATAAAGTTAAACCTATTTCTATATGATTTAAAAGTCATAAATTTAAATAATAGAAATAATTCTACTTATTATGTAAGTAAAAAGAAATATTTTTCATATACTTGATTGAATCAAAATTACTAAAAATAGGTATTGATCCTATCTTATTTTAATTTTTATCCGCTTCATTGTCTTTCTCTTTATATATATATATATAAATAATACTGCTCGTAAGTGATGGGTTCGTTAAAATTTAGACTGGCCCAACTCGAGGTCTACAAAAAACTGCTCAGACCAGATGAGTCCCCGTGCAACTTGTAGTCCAGTCGATACCAACCTAGCAAACACAGTTCAAGACACGTCGCAGCATAATCCAAAAGTTTTAACTCAATAGATCTATAAAGATCCATACCAAATGTCCCACGTCGCCTAAATAAGAGGAGTTATTCTGCAGACCACACTATAAATTCAATTGTTATAGGAGACTCCCTCATGCCCCAGACGGCTTAGCAAATTTGTAACCGTCGTAGAGGCTCTATCCTAGGGATTTGAGTCTTCATCTTAGGAGCGCCATCTTCCTTCCTCTTGGGGAGGAATCTAGTCCTTTTCTCCCTACCAAGGAGGAGGCACCTTCCTAGGAGGGGCCCTACCCTCCTCCTCCCTAAGAGGGGTCCTCCTTCCATCTAGAAGTTATCCTTTCAAGGAGTCCTCCGTTTAGGGTGCCCTCCTTCCAAGAGCAACCCTCCTTCTAGGGGACATGCCGTTCATCCAAGAAGCTTGCCACCTAAATATCATGTCGTCCATCCAAGTGCCCTCCTTTCAGGAGCAACCCTCCTTCCACGGGACCTTTCCTCCTTCCAAAGGCCATACCGTCCATCAGAGAGGCCTGCCATCCAGATGTCATGCCATCTATCCAGACGCCATCCTTTTAGGAGCAGCCATCCTTTTAGGGGCCATGCTGTCCATCCAGGAGGCCTGCCACCCAAACATCTTACAGTCCATCTAGGCACCCTCCATCTAGGAGCCACTCTCATTCTAGGAGGCCTTTCCTCCTTCCACGGGTCATACCGTCTATCTAGGAGGTCCGCCATTCATATGTCACACTGTCCGTCCAGGCGTCCTCCTTCTAGGAGCAGCCCTCCTTCCACTGGGCTTTCCCCCCTTCCAAGGGCCATGTCATCCATCCAGGAAGCCCGCCATCCTGACGTCATGCCGTCTATCTAGATGCTCTCTTTCTAGGAGTAGCCCTCCTTTCACGAGCCATATTGTACATCCAAGAGGCTTTCCACCCAGACATCATGCCATCTATCCAAAAGCTACTCTCTTTCTAGGAAGCCTTTCCTCCTTTTACGGGCCATGCTGTCTATTTAGGAGGCCTATCACCCAGACGTCATGCCGTCTATCAAGGCGCCATTCATCTAGGAGCTGCCCTCCTTCCATGGGCCATGCCGTCCATCAAGGAGGCCCACCATTCGGACATCATGCCATCCATTTAGGGCCTTCCTTCCAAGCTCAGCCCTCCTTCCAAGGGGCCCTCCCCCCTCCCAAGGGTCATACCGTCAATCCAGGAGGCCAATCATCCAAACATCATGCTGTTCATCTAGGTGCCCTCCTTTTAGGAGCAGCCCTCCTTCCAGGGGACCTTTCTCCCTTACAAGGGTCATGCATCCATCTAAGAGCAGCCCTTTTTTCAGGGGTCATGTCGTCCATTCAGGAGGCCTACTATCCAGACGTCATGTCATTCACTGAGGAGCCGCCCTCCTTTCAGTGGGCCTTCCCTCCTTCCAAGAGTGATGCCATTTACCTAGGAAGCCTGCTATCCAAATGTTATGCAGTCCATCCAAGCACCCTCTGTCTAGGAGCCGTCCTCCTTCCAGGAGGCATTCCATCCAGGAGGCCTGTCATCCAAACGTTATACCATCTATCTAGGTACCCTCCATCTAGGATCCGTCACTCAGTCAGGGGCACTTTGAAATCGTTTCTCAGTAGGGCACACCCCTAAGCTGGCCATTAGTCGGCGTACATTTAAGCCACCTTTCAGTCGGACACACCTCTAAGCCACTCCTCAATTGGATATATTCATATTCAATCCTCCGTCATATTAATCCACACATTCTCTTATATCCTCCTTACATCTTTTCATTTTTCAAAAAAGATTTCTAACTTGAGCGTTAGAGGTTAAGTCGGGGAGCAAATCCCACAAATCTTCTAACCTCTTATTTAAAAGTTGCGATGCACAGGTTCCAAGTTAATAGAGATAGATATTGGATCTGTTCTAATTTAACCAGCAGCGGAAGATAGATTGGTTTTCTAATCTGTACAACAACCCAAAAATTAGGGGCGCATCAGTGAGTAAAACTATACATATTAGACTCTCTGATACTAATAATACTAGAAACCTCACACACTCAGCTGCTAAAAATTAATTTCTCTTTATATTCTTCTACAATTTATATAATAATATCATATTGTTGGCTGTTTTTAAACTAAACTACTACTGCAGAAAATTGGTATTTTAGAATTGAGACTAGAAAAGATAATCTAAAACGGGAAAAAATTACAGGGAAAGGATGACAACTGGAGAAAGAAAGGATTCATGTTTTGGGCCATAAGTTATTTGAATTGATATGTACTTAAATAGCGATTTTATTCAAAACTTCGTCATAGATAAAAAATCGATCTGGGTCTCTAATATGATATCCAGTGCACAAAAAAAAATGTGATTAAGGGACCTAAGAATGTCCCCAGGGTACTCCCCAAACGTTTAAATTCGTATGCCCCCGATTGACTGATGACTTGTAAGGCAAGAAGCAAACCTGTGGACGATTGACTTGACTGGATGGAGCTAGAACACTGGTCCATGCCAATGGTTGATCTTGGGGGATGGACACCAGTCTCAGGTAGCGACGGTGGCCTCATGCTGAGGACACTGGTCTGACTAACTAAACTACAAGGGAATTTGTGGTTTAGTCGAAAATGGCTAGGTGAGGATCCTTCTGTTGGGGGTTACTCCCTTCGTGGTGTTTTGTCCACGGATATGTGGAAGAAAATGGACGCGGACTTTTAGAGAGGTCCGAAAATATAAGTTTGAGAAGTCTAAAATGGACGAGGACTGGTTGGAGGAGTCATGTCCGAGAGATAGATGAAGACATGGACGAGGACTCTTAAAGCCTAGGCGTTGACTCTCTCTCTCTTTTTGTAGGCCTGCTATAGTTGCATCTACAGGTGGACAGTTGACCCACCCTGATTGGGAGATTGAGGCGTCTACAACTTCCAATAGGCGACAGGCCTGCTACTCTGCAAGTCAGACGTGCGCCTGCTGTGGCAAGCCTAGGAGGCGTGGTCCTGCCACCCTATTGCTAGGGTGGCTGGCCGCCCACTAGGCCTCTTGTATACATATATACTTGTGCCTTTTGTTTGGGGGGTATCACTTGAGCATGCATAGAGAGAGTTCTGGGCAAGCTTTTATTGTAAAGATCAAGAGAGAGACACTTTTCTAGAGAGATTGAGAGATATATACTTGTGATTGTTTTATTTGTTTTGGGCTTGTGTAGCTAATATTCTTGTAAACAATCAACTGTTTATAATGCATTCTTTTTGTTGTTTTTTTCTTGGTTGAGAAGGGTCTTTTCATGTTAAAATCTTGTATGTGTGTTTTCTCACTCATTCTATAAATACTATTGCCCGCCCGTCCGAGAGCTCATCTCTGTTGGTGTCCGAGTAGTCTGTCCGAGCGGTCACCGTGTCTTCCGTTTTGCGCCAACAAGTGGTATCAAAGACGTGGTTCTTTGAACAGTGACCTTGTTGCTGGCTGCTATGGAGATCGGGAGTAAAATGACTTACTTAAACGGAACCAATTTTGACACTTGACAGAGCAAGATGTCAGACTTGCTCTTTGTGAAGTCTGTGCACAATCCGAATTTTGCCACACAAAAGTCGGCGGCAAAATCGGACGGGGAGTGGGTGTTAGAGCACAAGCAAGTGTGCGGTTATAACCGGTAGTTCGTAGATGATAACGTGTACAACCACGTTAGAGGAGAGACGAATGCTAAGACATTATGGGAGAAATTGCAGAAGCTGTACGCCTTTAAGACCGGCAATAACAAAATCTTTCACTTGATGAAGCTCATACAGATTCGGTACAAGGACAGCTCATCTGTTGCTAACCACCTAAACGAATTTCAGGGCTGTGTGGACCGGCTGGGTGACATGGGGATCAAATTTGAGGATGAGATGCTCCGGCTCTGACTCTTGGCAACCCTCCCGGACTCATGGGAGGTCATGAGGATCACCATTGCTAACACAGCTCCTAACGGCGTAGTGACTTTGGAGATAGCTAAAGAAGCTGTGCTGAACGAGGAGATGAGACGTCGGTCTCAGGGTACATCCACCTCTCAGCACTCGAAGGTCCTTGTCACTGAATTAAGGGGAAGGAGCCGAGGATGTGGCTCAAAGTGTGAAGACAAAGGGCAGAGTAAGTCACGTTCTCGGTACCAGAACATGGAGTGCCATCATTGTGGCAAGAAAGGGCACATCAAGAGGTTTTATTACAAGTGAAAGTGTAAAAATGCTGGAAAAGATAGGGGTGAAAAGAGACGTGGTGAGGAAGAGTCCATAGTCTCTGTTGTCACAGGAGGTGACCTACTTTTGGCCTGCGAGTCTGATGACTCTGTGACCATGACCGAGCAGGCCTCTGACTGGGTGGTGGATTCTGGCGCATCCATACATGTCACCTCCAGGAGAGAACTGTTCTCTACTTACATTCCGAGTGCCCCCAGAGTGTTGAAGATGGGCAACATGGAGACGTCCGAGATCATTGGACGGGGCGACGTCTCCTTGGTGACAAATAATGGAGCCCGACTAATTTTGAGGGACGTCTGACATGTCTCGGATATTCATATGAATATCATTTCAGTAGGACGGCTTGATGACGAAGGCTACTGCAGCGTCTTTTGTGACAGCGGTTTCAAGCTGACGAAGGGATCCATGGTAGTTGCCCGAGGAGGAAAAACCTCGGGCCTTTATGCGCTGAAAGCCACGACCGAGGTGGCAAAGGTGAATACCACAAGATGTATGGAGTCCTCGGGCCTATGGCATAAAAGGCTCGGACACATGAGTAAGAGAGGTATGAGTCATCTGGCCAAGAAAAGTCTTATCCCAATGTTGGATGAAGAAAGGCTGAGGATTTGCTCTCACTGCATGGCAGGGAAGCAACGGAGAGTCTCCTTTTAGGGAGACGCCTCATCCAAAAGGTCCGAGAACCTGGAGCTTGCACACACAGATGTGTGTGGACCCCTCTCGGAAAGGCTTTTGGAGGAGCACAGTATTTTGTCTCCTTCATTGACGATTGCTCGAGGAAGCTGTGGGTGTTCTTGCTCAAGACCAAGGATCAGGTCGCAGGAATCTTTGAGCAGTTCTATGTCATCGTTGAGCGTGAGACCGGGAGGAAGTTGAAGGCCGTCCGAAGTGACAACGGTGGAGAGTATATTGGGACCTTTAATGCCTATTGCAGAGCACACGACATCAAATATCAGAGGACTCCACCGGAGATGCCACAATTGAACGGCGTGGCCGAGAGAATGAACCGCACCCTGATGGAAAGGGTCAGGTGCTTATTGTCCGAGGCCAAGCTTTCAGGATCCTTTTGGGTCGAGGCCTTGAAGACGGCCGCTCACGTGATCAACCGGTCGCCAAGTAAGCCTTTAGACGGGAAAGTCCCAGAAAGGATCTGGACCGGAAAGGAGCCAACTTACAACTATCTTCGGACATTTAGCTGCAAAGCTTTTGTTCATATTCCGAGAGATGAGAGGAGCAAGCTAGAGCCAAAGACAAAGCAATGTGTCTTTCTCGGCTATTGCGAGGATGAGCTTGGGTATAGGTTCTATGACCCAGTGGAAAAGAAGTTGGTTCGATCCTGTGACGTGGTCTTTGTTGAAGAAGAGACCATCGAGAACATTGGGAAGGAGAAGAAGTCTCAACCCAACACTTCCTAGATGGACAAAGTTAATGTGGAAGCTGTTCGTCCAGTACCTCTTGAGCCCAAGGTCGGCGGACCAAGAATGTTAGACAACAATGATGAGGCGGTTCCAACCCCTCAGGAGAATCAGGTTGAAGATCAGGACCTCCACGGGCTGAGGTGGCCCCTGTGAGACCGTCGTCTAGGGAGAGACGTCCGTTCGTCTGCTTGCTAGCAAGTGGGTACGTCCTGATCAATGATGCAAGAGAACCTGAGGACTTTGGCATGGCCATGAGTAGTGCTCAGAAGGACAAATGGTTTGAGGCCATGAAGGAAGAAATGACCTCTCTTCATGAAAACCATACCTTTGAGCTGACCAAACTGCCCAAGGGGAAGAAGGCCCTGAAGAATGAGTGGGTCTTCTGGCTGAAGATGACCGAGGACACCTTGAAGCCAAGACACAAGGCACGGCTTGTGGTTAAGGGCTTCAGTCAACGCAAGGGTGTTGGCTTTGATGAAATTTTTGCAACTGTTGTTAAGATATCCTTGGTACGTGTGGTGCTCGGACTGGCAGCAGCTTTGGATCTAGAGATAGAGCAACTGGACGTCCAGACAGCATTTCTTCATGGTGATCTTGAGGAAGAGATCTACATGGAGCAACCAGAAGGGTTCAAGGTTGAGGGAAAGGAAGGACTGGACTGGTCTATCGTTTGAAGAAGAGCTTCTACGGGTTGAAGCAAGCTCCGAGACAATGGTACCGGAAGTTTGAATCTGTCATGGTCGGACGAAGATACCATAAGACTTCTTCCGACCACTGTGCCTTTATCCAGAGATTTTCGGAGAACGACTTCGTCATCCTCCTCCTTTATGTAGACGACATGCTGGTTGTCAAATAGAACAAAGGCTTTCGATCAAGGAGCCGAAAGAGAGTAATCGGCGCTTTTTACCATGAAAGACCTCGATCGAGCGGCTGATTCTGGGGATTAGAATATTTTGCGACCGAGGGGACAAGAAGCTCTGGCTATCCCAGGAAGGCTATGTTGAAAAGGTGCTTTAGCGATTCAACATAGAAAGCTCCAAGCCTATCAGTATCCCTCTTGCTAACCACTTTAGGCTGAGCAAGTAGTAGTGTCCGTCCTCGGACACAAAGAAAGCGCGCATGAGTAAGATTCCTTACTCCTCGGCCGTTGGTAGTCTGATGTACGCGGCCGGACATTGCTCACGCGGTTGGTCTTGTCAACCGGTTTCTCTCAAACCCAGGGATGGAGCATTGGTCCTCGATGAAGTGGATTTTCAAATAGAACAGTGCTCAGATCAAGGAGCTGAAAGAGTAACTGGGGCAGTCTTTTACCATGAAAGACCTCAGACTGGCGAAGCAGATTCTGGGGATTAGAATATTTTGCGACCGAGGGGACAAGAAGCTCTGGCTATCCCAGGAAGGCTATGTTGAAAAGGTGCTTTAGCAATTCAACATAGAAAGCTCCAAGCCTATCAGTATCCCTCTTGCTAACCACTTTAGGCTGAGCAAGTAGTAGTGTCCGTCCTCAGACACAAAGAAAGCGCGCATGAGTAAGATTCCTTACTCCTCGGCCGTTGGTAGTCTGATGTACGCGGCCGGACATTGCTCACACGGTTGGTCTTGTCAACCGGTTTCTCTCAAACCCAGGGATGGAGCATTGGTCCTCGATGAAGTGGATTTTCAGATATCTCCGTGGGATTTCAAAGATGGGTTTGCATTTTGGTGGGGAGAAGCTTCAGCTGGTTGGGTACACGGACGCCGACATGGCTATGGACGTTGACTTTCGGAAATCAACGTCCAGGTACTTGGTGAAATTTGCGGGAGGGGCAGTCTCCTGACAGTCCAAATTACAGAAGTGCGTCGCCTTCTCGACTACGGAGGCAGAGTTCATTGCCGTGATCGAGGCCTGCAAGGAAATGCTGTGGATGAAAAGGTTCGTCTAAGAATTGGGTCTAAGGCAAGAAGAATACGAGGTCCTTTGTAATAGCCAAAGTGTCATTCACTTGTGCAAAAACTCCTCATTCCATTCCGAGTCGAAGCACATTGACATGCGATATCATTGGGTGAGAGATATTTTTGATAATGGGCAGCTATCAATTGGAAAGGTCCGGACGGATGAGAATGGCTCGGACATGTTGATCAAAGTTTTGCCAAAGGGAAAGTTGGAAGCTTGTTGTGACATTGCCTGTCTAACTAACTTCGCTCCCACTCCGTCGTGAGGGGAAATTTGTTGGGGGACACTCCCTTCGTAGTGTTTTATCCACAGACATGTGGAAGAAAATGGACGTGGAATTTTGGAGAGGTCCGAGAACATAAGTCCGAGAAGTCTGAAATGGACAATGACTAGTTGGAGGAGTAATATCTGAGAGGTAGTTGAAGACATGAACGAGGACTCTTAAAGCCTAGGGTTAACTCTCTCTCTCTCTTTGTAGGCCTGCTACAGTTGCGTTTGCAGGTGGGCAGTTAACCCGCCTTAACTGGAAGATTGAGACGGTTACAACTTTCAATGGGCGACAGGCCTGCCACTCTACATGCCAGGAGTGCGCCTGCTGTGGCAGGCCTAGGAGGCGTGGTCCTGCCACCCTATTGCTAGGGTGGCTGGCCGCCCACTAGGCCTATTGTATATATATATATATATATATATACTTGTGCTTTTTGTTTGGGAGGTATCACTTGAGCGTGCATAGAGAGAGCTGTGGGCAAGTTTTTGTTGTAAAGATAGAGAGAGAGAGACACTTTTCTAGAGAGATTGAGAGATATACACTTGTGATTGTTTTCTTTGTTTTGGACTTGTATAGTTAACATTATTGTAAACAATCAATTATTTATAGTGCATTCTTTTTGTGGTTTTTCCCTTGGTTGAGAAGGGTTTTTCCATGTTAAAATCTCGTATGTGTGTTTTCTTACTCATTCTATATATACTGTTGCCCGCTCATTCGAGAGCTCATCTTTGTTGGCGTCCGAGCGGTCACCGTGTCTTCCATTTTGCGCCAACACCTTCCCCTCTCAGCAGATAGATCTTTTAGCAAAGAAATTGAAGTTCTTGCTACAAAGGAAATATGATCAAGAAAAGGGTTTGAGAGCTGAAGGAGGAAGAAGAATTAGAGAAGGAAAAGGCAAAAGAGAGACAGTTACTGTTATGTTTTCAAAGAGGCATTCAGGTGTTCACTACAGAATTCAGATCCAAAAACTATATTACAATCCTCCGTTCCTACCTCATATATACTAGTTACAATCTGTTGACCATGTAAATTACACAATATACTAGTTCAGCTAATTCAACTATCACTACAGCAACTTTTGACGCCTAACACTACTTAGTTATAACAACATTTTGATATTATTTATCATGCCCATATAGTCCATTGCCCCACTCGGCTCGTCCATTGCCTCAGCCTTGAATAGTCACCTGACCATTGTAAAGCAATACTCACATGACCCTGGCAATTTCTTAAAAAAATTGATTAACAGGTAATGTCAAGCGAGACCAAATGATGCCGTGGCTCAGCCAACATGTGGCCTAGTGAGGACTGAAGTGTTGGGTTTGCCAATCATGGCCCAACATTATTTATCATGGGCAGTATTGTGCCACGAGCAGCGTAGCTCAATTAGCACCTCTAACTCTCATAAGTAGGTCTGCCCCTGATTTCTTGGACCAAAGAGCTTGCTAATAAAAGCAACAGGTTTTCCCTTCTGTTGTAATACAGCTCCCATGCCCATGTTAGATGCATAAACTTCAACAATAGAAGTGCCCTAAAAATTTGGAAGTGCTAAAACAGGAGCTTCGATCATAGCTAACTTGAGAGCTTAGAAAGCTGATTCTGCTTCATCGTTCCACTGCAACTTGTTTTGAGTGAGAAGTGCTGTTAATGGTCTAGCAACAAGACCATATTATGATATGAATTTCCCGTAATAGCCTTTAAATCCCATCAATCTCTTCACAGCCTTGGTGTATGTAGGTCTTGTCCAATTAGTCATAGCTACAATCTTGTTTGAATCCGTGACCACAACAATTCTTGAAATTATGTGTCCCAAGTACTCGATGTTGTCCAGAAGAGCACTTGGATAACTTGGTAAAAAGTTGATGTTTTTCTAGCACTTCCAGTGCTTCAGATAAATGAAGTAAATGTAATTCTTAACCAAGATTAGAAACCAAGAAGCCATCAAAGAAACCAATATAAATTTTCTGATTTGCTGTTGAAAAATGTCATTCTTGAGTTATTGAAAAACAGCGAAATCATTAGTTAAACCAAATGGAAAAACTACAAATTCATAGTAGTTATGATGTGTATGAATAACTGTCTCGTAAATGTCCAAAGGATGCATTCTAATTTGATGGTAAACAGATCTCTAGTACAATTTTGAAAAAAAAAAGCACCATGTAGTTTATCAAACAAATCTTTAGTAATTAGACTATGAAATTTATTTTTGATTTTGAAATTGCTAAGGTGTCTATAATGAATATAAAGGCACCAAGAACCATCCTTCTTTTTAACTAATAACATAGAGGAGAAAAAGGGGCTTGTTCTTGGTTGAATGATAGAAGTTTTCACATTTCCTAAACTTGGTTTTCTATTTCATATTTTTTATCATGGTTGTATTTATAAGGCCTTAGATTAACCGACTGTGCATTGTATACTAAGGGAATATGATAATCACAGTTTCTTTGTAGTGAAAGTCATTTGGAATGTCAAATATATCATTGAAGGAATGGAGAATGCTTTGAATATCCAAATGATGTAATACCTGAGAAGTGATTGTGCTGTGTGAAAATGTAATTTGTTAAGGAAGCAGTGTCATCCTTGCCATGGTGCTCAATTTCTTTGCCTTGATATTCGAAAGATATGGTGAGTTAGGTAAAATGAAACAAGATAGGACTATATAAGCTCAACCAATCCACTCCTACTACCATTTCATATTTTTCCAATTGTCGAAAAGGAAAATTGGCTTGGGAGGAAAGCAATGACATTAGGAGTCACAAATCATTTTGTTGCCATTTGCAACTGTTAATTTAGTGGAATGGTGGCTATGGTTGGGAATTTGATTGTTGCCACCACTTGAGGATTGAAAACGTTATGTGTACTCACATTGTCAACCTAAATATAAAAAGATCGATTATGAATACGTCACTTGATCTTGATTGTACTATTATAGGGTTGGATAGAAATTTCATCTTTAGTCATGGGTTGTAGGTGTTGCCGCCCTTTGTTATGTCATCAGAATCAATAAAGATAGCATTGTATTGTCTATTTGTGCACTTATTTTTGGAAAAAAAAAAAATTACATCACACCTATGGCAAAGCCCAAGGCATGTTTTTAATCTAATGATAAGTGATGAGGTATATCATCATCTGTTTTGGCAACATTAGTTTTTGTGGGAGCAGTATGTTTTTCAGCGGGGGTCAAATTTCTAAAAGAGGGTTTGAATGATGGTTTGGTTTTCTTGTGCATGGCTTCAATAGCTTGTTCTTGCAGTGGGATCGAGAAGTGCTAATCTACTATTTAGAGAGGTTTATGCCGATTTTTGTGCATTTTCACATGATTTTGATAAAAGAGATAGAATAAGAAGAGGAAAAGAGAGAAAAAGAGAAAAGAAGACAACGAGTTTAAAGTAAATTCAAGTAAATTTTTGATAAATTTAAGCTATAAGAAGTACATTTAAGTCCATTTCCTCTGTTACTAAATTTGATGGAAATGTCATGTCACTTCTATTTTAAATATTTATACATATGATATTTGCCTACTTTTTTTGATATTAGATTTTATGGATATTAGTTTTACTTCCATTCCATAAGATTTTAAAGGTTGGTGCTTAATATAAACATGTTATCCTAAAATTTTGAAATCTTTAAAAAAATATCATCGAATATCTTTTCTATATAAGTATTTTAATGAGCACTTTATTTTAATTTTAATAAAGATAACTTATTTTTCAAAAATAAAAAAAATTAGTATATTTACTTTTTGATATAGTGTCTCATTTGATTTTAATAAGAACAATTATAAAGAATTGATAAAATACGTTTGATGGGGACGGTAGAAATAGGCTGGCCTAGTACAAGGATCTACTATAAGAAGGCATTAAACCCATTGGTCCAGAGGCCAGTCAATGATTCCATTAACCTAAATAGTGCCTCAACTAACTAGACAACCTAAGCTGGCCACGGTCCAATCTAGGCAGCCCACGGTACTCTTCCTGCACTTGGAAGATTACTTGCCTTAACCAACAAGCACCCCAAATATTACCCTAAATTACAATCTCTCATAGAACGGTAACTTCCAACTTAACAGATCTCTCATAATGACATTTTCAATATCCGCTACGTACAGCATCTCTTCAAAGAGGAAAAGAATCCCCTTGAATGATTATGGTTACCTTAATTAGCACCCGCGATCCTCTTACTAGCCCACCAAATTGCACAAGCCAGCTGATGGCCAGTCTTGGCGCCCAAGGAAGTCTGAGTTGGCTCAGAGCCTAAAAAGACCTTTAAGGTAAACTCCAAAGGTATGCCTACAATTATGCTTACATTGCCACTAAAACATGCCCGCTAACGTTGCTTCCAAGAGCTCTTAAAAGACCACACTCTACCCGCAGAGCCTACCAAGAATTCATTCACAATTCTCACCCCTTCGACATCAAAGTTGCTCTCTATTAGCACATCACCACAAAGCCACTCCATGTCGAACGCAACCTCCGAGTTAAACTCAAAAACCCACTATCTTACATCATCACTTATATCCCTTTAACCTTGCACCTTTCATCTTATGAGAAGAATTACTGACTTGAATGTCAAAGGATAAATCTGAGAGCGAGTAATATTAATTCTCTGACCTCTTATTTTTGAGTTGTAGTGTGCAGGATCTAGGCCACAAAGTACAGAGATCGAACTTGCTTCGATTCCGCTCGAAGATCAAACGGTATCTTAATCCGTTAGTAACCCGAATCTAGAACTCATTATTGGTACTGTTTATTGGAAGACAAACAAAAAGCCTAACCACCATGCACACAGAAGTGAGCATAGTCAACAGTAGAGCCCATAATAGTGTTTTGGCAAAGGACATCATCCCCTATGGCAACAACCCATCTGTGGGTAGCCATACGGAGGGGCGACCGGCACCCTTTATGAAGGCACTCGCCAATCGGGTAGATAATATATCCCAAATGCTCTAGACCCTGTGCGCGCGCGCTGGCTGAGGGCTCCTTCCTCTACTACCCACATTTCAGCATTCAAGACAAAAAGCGAGAGGAAGAAGTGACTGGCCGGTAAGGCAGGATGCTTGGATGACCTCGTAGCCCAAGTGACTTTGAGCAATGGGGTCCGGTCCCGTTTGGAGGGCCGACTTGGTTGCGAGACACCAGATGAGATCCTAAAATGGCGAAATCCTCATTACTCATATGATGAGAAGAGGCCACCGGCTTAAGAGGGGGCCTCTTGCAACATCCAGTCGGCTAGTGGCAATAATTGGCCGGCCTCATGCCGCTCACCAAACCGCTCAGAGTTGAGGACCTACGTCAATATAAAAAGGGCTGCAGTCTCCCTTGGGTGGATAAATGGGTGAAAAAAAATGGCAACATGTGTTCAAGGGAGACACAAACGGATGCTTCGCAGATCTGAGATGATTGCCAATCACGATTGAGATCCGGACGCAGTCACTTCCTCAAAAGTTTAAGATGCCCTCCCTGTAACCCTATGATGCCAGCACTAATTTGATGGACTACCTAAACCACTTTTATACCTTATTGAGTTTCTAGGGCCTAGGTGAGGCCGCTATCATTTGCAGCCAAATTCAATTTGAATGTTTCAAGAGCTCGCCAACAACTTCCTAACTCAATTTGCCTTCAACTAAAGGAAGGAAAGGCAGCCTTGACACCTTGCCCGTATCAAGTAGGGGCAAAATAAAAGTCTAAGGAGCTTCCTGATCTGGTTCACCGCCGAGGCCCGCCAAATACCCCAGCTTATTGATGAGGTAAAGTTGAATACATTCATATCAATTTCGGAGTTGGACAAGTTTTTTAAACATCTGGTCCACAAGGATCCCCAGATCTTTTGTGAAACTGAGGCCATCACTCAAGTTTACATGGTAGCCGAAGAGGCCAACGAGGCCAAGCATCGGGATGCAGGGACCCCTTCCACTAGGGACCACCAGGCGAAAGGAAGAGAAGTGGAGATCGCTTCAACTCTCAGGATCCAAGAAAGAAGCTTAGGGTAGAGCAAGCAGCCCGAAGGGAGTTCAAGCCCTTAAACTTGACTCATTTGAATGACTTCCAGACCAACATTTCCAGACAGATTCGGGAAAAACATTTTCTAAAATGGTCAAAGTCGGTCAACAATCTAGGAGGAGATCAAAAGAAATACTGTTACTACCATTAATCTCTAGGTCACAGTACAAAGACCTGTTGGACTTTTTAGAAAAAAATTAAAGAGCTTATTCGAAGGGAACACCTGACCAAGTTCCTGCAAAATTTGAAGGGCCCGGTAGAGCATGCAAAGAAAGGACGGAGCAGTAGCTAAGGAATCGAGTCACAGTCAGAGTGGTCAATATGGTGGCCACCCGGCCGAGCCACCCATCAGACTAGCACGGGACTGCTCCAAAGAAACCAAGGGTAGAAGTTAGGAACGATATCATTAGTTTTAGCAAAGTAGATATGTCACATGCAATGACTCCTCACTTTGACTCTCTGGTTATATCCGCACTCATTTCAGATGGTACTATCGATTACCAGTTGAAATGGGTCTTTATCGATAATAAAAATTCGCGTGATTTACTTTACAAGGATGCTTATTTTAAACTAAGATTGAAAAGGAGTCAACTAAGACCCGCCGAAGGGTTCCACTACAGACTAGACAATGAGTCGGTGCCCGTTTAAGGAACTATCTAGCTATAAGTCACCTTGAGAACATACTCAAGGACAGCATCATGCGTACTGACGTTCTTGGTAGTTGATCTACCTTCGGTCTATAATGTCATCCTAGGCCGGCCTACCTAACCGCGTTCAAGGCTATGATGTCAATCACACATTTGAAGATAAAGTTTCCTAAGGCCTACGGCATTGGAGAGGTATTGAACGACATTTCCGAGCACGAGCTGCTTAGTTTCATAGACGCGTACTCAAGTTATAACCAGATCCGGATTAGTTTTTAGGATGATGAGCATGCTTCTTTCATGACAGACCACGGGACGTATTGTTACAAAGTTATACTCTTTGGGCTAAAAAATGCAGGCACCACATAATAGCAGCTCGTGAATAACATGTTTGAAGCCTAGATTGGTTGGAATATGGAGATGTATATAGATGATATGCTCGTTAAAAGCAAAACCACCGACGACCATATCTGTGACCTTAGCAAGGCTTTCGGGGTCCTCCGGGCACAACGGATGAAATTAAACCCGGTCAAATGCGTCTTTAGAGTATCATCAAGAAAATTTCTAGGTTTTATCATTTTTCAATGGGGGATTAAGGTCAAACCCAAAAAGATAAAGGCTATCATAGACATGACCCCACTACAGAATATAAAAGACGTCCAGAGGTTGACCGGAAGGCTTGCAGTGCTCTCCTGATTCATGGCTAAATTTGGAGACATATATCGTCCATTCTTCAAAGTTTTAAGAGGGATGAAAACAAATGGCTTTCAATGGACGGTTGACTGTTAGGCCGCCTTCGAGGAGCTAAAGGAGTGCCTAGCTAATCCCCCTCTCTTGACAACAATAAAAGAAGGCGAGGAGATCTACCTCTTCTAGGCAGTTTCAAAGGCCACGCTGAGTTTTGTTTTAATCCAAAAGAAATCTGACGTGTTGCGGCCTATCTATTATGTCAGCAAGACTTAGACAGATGCTGAGACCCGCTTCATGCAAGTCAAGAAGATCGCACTAGCACTCATTTATTCGACCAAAAAACTACGGCCCTACTTTCAAACATATAAAATAGTTGTCTTGACCGACCAACAATTGAAGGGAATCCTATAGAAGTCCAATATGTTAAAATGGTTAGTCAAGTAAGTCATCGAATTGGGTGAGTTCGACATAGAGTTCAAGTTAAAACCGACAATAAAAAGGCAAGCCCTGGCAGACCTTATTGTTGAGACCACCACTCCGATTCCAGACATCGGTCACTCTGACAATACCGACCACTAGCTTGAAACATTGGAATGGGCCCTCCATGTGGATAGATCATTGACTCAATCCGGCAGTGGAGCAAGAGTGATTCTGAGGACCCCCAAAGGATTCGAGGTGAGATACTCGTTAAAGCTCGGGTTCTTAGCTACCAACAATGTCGCCGAAGATGAAACCTTGCTGGCCAGGTTACGACTTACAAAGGAATGTTCAGCAAGGCACGTAACCATCTACAGTAACGTCGAGCTAATTGTCAACCAAATCCGCAAAAATTTTGAGATGTTGAGCCCTTAGCTTGCGAAATACCTCGCTAAAGTAAGGAGTATGGCCTAGAAGTTTCACAAGGTTGAAAATGGTACATATCCTAAGGGCGAACAACTGTAAGGTCGACCAGCTTGCAAGGGCAATAGCAGCCGAAAGTTTAAAGCAGTATTCCAAAGACATGCGGGAGGTGTTGATCTCTCCAAGAGTATAAGAACCCGAAGTGTTACAAGTCTCCAATAGAAAAAGTTGGATGTCACCCTACTCTAGGTACATTATGGACGACTCCGTACCAAAGAATTCGAATGACACCAAACACGTAAAGAAGACGGCCGGCGGGTAAACCATTGTGGATAGAAGGTTATACTGCCGAGAGTACTCCACCCCGTACTTACAATGTCTCACACTGGAAGAGACCGACTACATGTTAAGCGCGGTGCACCCCAGTATCTATGGATCACACATTAGGAGTAAGAACCTCATTTTCAAGATAAAGCACCAATGCTACTATTGGCCCATGATGAAGAGAGACGCCATGGACTTTGTGAAAAAGTGTAAAAACTGATAGATCCATGGCAACATGCCCCATTAGCCGCCCACAGAGCCGAGGACCTTTTAGGCCCCTTGGGCATTTAAGCAATGGGGGCTCAATATACTCAACACCTTTCCCATCATGTCCGGACAAAGGAAGATAGTGGGCATCAACTACTTCACGAAGTGGCTTAAAACCTCCCCATTGGCCCGAATTACCAAGCAAAATGCGATGGAGTTTGTTTGGGAGAATATTGCCTGTAGGTTCGTGACTCCTGAGGTCATCGTGACCGATAATAGAACCCAATTCACCAGTAACTATTTTACCAAATATTGCGCAAGTTTGGACATTCGGTTTGTCCAAACCTCAGTCACCTACCCACAAGCGAACGGGCAAGTAGAGGCTATCAACCGACCCTTGCTGCACGGGCTAAAGACCATACTAGAAGATGCTACGAGATCCTAGGCGGACAAGCAACCTTATGTGCTACGGTCATATCGAACAAGACTGAAGGAGTCGAAATGTGAGATGTCCTTCAGCCTATGCTACGGAATTGAGGCCATCATCCTAATCGAGATCGGACTGCCCAGTTTCAGGGTTGAGGGATTCGACCCCCTCAATAACTCTTAGCGACTTAGAGAGCATCTTGACTTGCTCGAAGAAGTATGAGATGTGGCCAAGATGCACCCAGATGCCTATCAATAATAGATCACTCGGTACTACAACAAAAGGGTGAATGTTCACCAAGTCAAGGTGGGGGACCTGGGTCTACGAAGTATAGAAACCACGGGAAAGAATGCTAATAGGAATAAGCTCTCCCCGAACTGGAAGGGCCCATTCCTTATTTCGGCCATTCTACAGAATAGGGCATACAAGTTTTGAGCCAAGAACGGCAAATTGGTAACAAGGACGTGGAACGCTGTCCACCCAAAAAAGTACTGCCAGTAATATTTTACTGAACCCAGGTTGGTCCAACTTAAATTACCAAGTATACTTGAAAAAGTATATCACGCATAATAAAACAATTTGTTTGCTTGCTTATTGTTAATTGTCATTACTTGTTTGTCAATCCATATGAATACTCATGTGACGTTGCATAAATTTGAGCAACTTAGGGGCAGGCTGCCCCTAAGTCAGACGAATCCTCATTCGCCTGTTACTAAACCTTACTCTCACACCGAGTGGCCCATACACGAGCGAATTTGAATCTCGGTCCCGCACCGAGTGGTTCATACGTGGTTGAATTTGAACCTTAGTCTAGCACTAAGTGGCCCATGCACAATTGGATTTCAAAACCTTAGAGGGCTTTTTAGCATGCGTGCAGCGACTCCCCTAACAGAGATGAGCACTATCAATCGATGTTGATTGATGAGTTAGAATTCGACGCGTGAAAATGACTTCCCATAGGGAAATGATCTCAAGTAATTGTATGCGGACGATGACCCTAACTCCGCTAAAACTCGGCTATGACAGCAATCACGCCTAGCTGGCAAAATAATAATACGTAAGCAAGGCTATATAAAAACATAAAGATCATGACATTGATAAAGAAAAATCCTCTTTTTTTCATTAAAGAAGTGTATTATATAGGCATCCCGGTGTTATGTACATACATAAAGAAAGAGAGAGGAAGAAGGCTACCCAAGGGCTGGGGGCTAGCCGGGGGACGAGATGAGGGCTCCTCCCTACTAGAAAAATTAGTCAGATCAAACCAACACTGGGCACCCCTATTCCTTGGGGAAAAAAGACCGACTGAAAAAGCAAGGTCAAAGAGGGAAGTGATCCGCCAGCACAGGTGAATGCAGTCCAAAAATCTCGCATTAATGGCCTAGTCCACCTCCTTTGGGCTAAATCGAGCCGTCAGCTCTATTCCCATTCTAACATTCTCCCTCTGGAGGTCCATGAGATGTTGCTCAAATTCCTGCAAAGTGTCCCTGGATCTCTACAGCTCTCCCATGACGTCAGATTGTTGGAGCTTGAGACTGAAGACCTCGTACTGTTGAACCTCAAAGGTGGTGGCATCCATCCGGCCCTGCATCTCCTCCACCACTCTCGGGTTAACCCTCGTTTGGGTCAGATGTTGGACCTCCTCTTCCAGCAGCCAAATTCGGGACAATCGCTGGCGCAAGCATGTATGCAAAACTCGCATCATCTTGTCGTTCTACAAATAGAACAAGAGAAAGAAGTTAAGCTTAGCCATTCCTAGTGGAATATAAAGTTCTCAAAAACTTACCCGGATGTATGACAGTCTGGCAGCCGCAATGCTCAAGGGCATCATGGATGAAGATGCCGGGGTGGACACTTGCTCTGGTTGGGGTCGATCCGACGTAGAAGCCTCTAGGCAAGACACGTCTGTGGTCACCACCTCTTCAGCGTCACCCCCCTTTTGGGCCTCAACAAGGTGGCCCACACTGGACCCTCCCTGTCAACTCACATGAGAAGCCGGCCACCAATTGCTCCAATAAAGAAGAAACAGGGACTCCCTATCGGGCTTCTTACTGGGCCTCCTGTTGAATTGCTTGTTGGGCCCCCTCCTTGGCCTCCCACAAAACTACCTGTTGGGCCTCCTGATGGGCCTCCTATTGGACCTAACCTGGCTCGCTCGATCCGCCTGCAGTGAGAACGAGAGGCCGATCGATTGCAACTGCTCTGGCATCGGACTCAATGGTGCCAGCATCTGAGGGTGCAATGAGGGCTAGTCTCCTAGACGACTTGCCCGAGCCCTCGCATACACTCCACCATCAGCAGGCCCTTGACAGGGGAAGATGAAGAAGAGCTCGGAGATAATGTAGTCTGCCACTGAGACAGACTCTTAGATGGATCCTTGACATATAGGGTTCCAACTTTCCTCTTAGGCTGTGAAGGCGGAGGAGCAGTGGCTCCCATACCCTTTAGGGAAAGGCCCCATTGGGCCAGTGCAAGTGCCTCAGA
This sequence comes from Nepenthes gracilis, assembly GCA_033239525.1. Classification (NCBI taxonomy): domain Eukaryota; kingdom Viridiplantae; phylum Streptophyta; class Magnoliopsida; order Caryophyllales; family Nepenthaceae; genus Nepenthes; species Nepenthes gracilis. Next base: position 10,075,461 of record BSYO01000015.1, read on the forward strand.
AAAACAGAGACGATCCTTCATAAAATCGCTTGTATTCACCTAGATCAACTTCGTCAGCAACTTGACAGACTTTGCCTCCTTAAGTAAGGCCTTGCTGGTAAAAGGCGCTGACATGTTTCTCCACTTATTGGAGACGGCCTAGTCAGAAGTGACCTTCATAAAGAAGAATTGGTCCTTCCAATTCTTCATAGAGTCGAGGATCACCCCACTTATGGGCAAGTCCCTAGGACACAATGAAATTCAATCTCTGTTCTGGCAGAACCGAAAGATAACCTTCACAGTCACCGCAGTCAATGCCCTTCCCTGGTAATGAAGGAATATATAGAGGGAGTACAAATACCTGATGGCGTTGGCAAAGAATCTCACGATCGAGACTCCCAGGGCCACCAAAATCTCGTGCAACTCCCCTGGTAGGGCGAAGCAAAGACCACTCAGCAAGTGTGCTTCATAGACAATGATGGACCAATCCGGAGGAGAACAAACCCAATTGTGATTCCCCAACACGGCATACATAATCACGGTCGGAATGTTGTATTGCAAATACAAGGCCTCGTTGTTGGTGGAAGTGAGAACGGAGTGAATCGCATTAGCTTTGGGAGCCATGAAAACAAGAAAGTAGCAAGGTGTAAAGAGACTACTGAGAAAAGAACTCGAGAAGAAGAAGCATTTTATAGAGGAAGTGGTTCAAATTTCCAACGGCGCCTCAAAAAGGCATGCGCATGATGACCTGACATGCGTCGGTATCGGAGGACATCCAGGCATGTCAATCGTCTGGTGCCATTAATGGCAACTTGCTGCCATATTGGCGGCGGATACGTGGTAGGATGGGATGGGTCAGGTGTCAAAATGGCACAACCTTCTAGGCCATTATGCTTCACTTCTCGAGGACAACGAAACAGCGGTGAGCAGATCTGATGATTTCAAAACCAGACTGATAGACTGATGATCCATTCCAGTGTGCAGCCTACCTTACTGATTAGAGACCCGGTCTGGCATCCAACCAATTTAACTAATCAACGATCAAGTCTAGTGTCTGGCCTACCTGATGTGCCAGTCCAACATTTAGCCAGTTTGACCGATCAGTAATCTAGTTTGGCGCTTGGCCTGCTGATGCGTCAAACCAACATTTAGACATCTCAGTTATATAGCCGCTATAGACCAAAGAAAATTTCAAAGATGTTGATATACCCAAGGCAAAATCCATAATCCTTAGATTACAACCAACATAGGAAACATGATCGAAACAATTATCCCAAAATTTGGTACAGCCTCGAGTTGCCACTAAATTCTTGAAACCCGAATTTTCTTAACGATTTATCATTCAAATATCCAAAATCCTTACTATTCTAACAACCCCGAAGCAATCCACAATGACTTCTCATTTCATACTTTCATAACTATACTACTCCGAGTACAATTCTGTTTCCCAAATCAAAAGCATAGCATCCCATTAGCTCCGATATTGAAACTTGCTCGCGGTTCATCCTGTAACATTCCCTACAAAGCATTAAAGACATATCCAACATGAAGGCTCCCAACATCAAATCATTTGTACTAATACTCGTCTTCCTTAAAAAGACACTAAAACTCTTCTTCACATTCCTAAAGCAGATTACTCGCTTTCTCTATTGCATGATCGTCTCCTCCTTATGACACAGATATCCAGATCCTTAGAACCATTAGACATTATCTATCTCCAAAAGCAAGACCTGTAAGTTTTCAAAGTAGAGACCTCAATTTCAAACTCTAAACCAAGGGTAGAGTAATTCTGATCATAGACTTTTCCCCCACTTAATCGAAGGGTAACCTTCCACATATGATGTAGGAAAAATATAATTCTAAATCTTCCTCAAAAGTATCACATTCTACTGCAATACACATGATCTATTAGGGATCAACATAAATGACATGGTCGATAATTTACCATTCAATCCTTGAAAGTTATTCTAACATACCTCATCCCGACGGATACCGATCGGTTCTAAGTCACGTACTCTGCGGACATTACAAATCCTCGAGGGACACTTAACGAATATCTTATTGGATTCAACTATACACAAGAAGACTACACACCCACGCGACACCAATCAGTCTTTCCGAATAAGTTATCGCTTGAATCTCTACAGTACCACATTCATGCCATTGAAGAAACTATATACCTGACATATAACTTTCCTTAACTGAACTCACGCTCTATCCCAATTGAGCACATAGCCAACGACCTTCCTAATCCATGATACCATCCTTAAATAGAGTTCGTATATTCCCATGATCCTATGAATTCCTCAATGAGGCCTTCACATAATTGACCCAAATGTGACCGAAAGATCCACTCTATTAAATCTATTGAATTACCGACGAACCTTCATACCCAAATGACATTACCGAAATTTATTACAATCGAATCCTTATCCTGAATGCTACCACAGGCACAACTCTCAATTACCCACAATCAACAATGCTGTGGATACAGATCGTTCTTATAAATCATTAAGCCCTTATAATAGATCAACTAAATCACCTATTCATTCACAGTGCTTGCTTATCAAATCATTAATCTCCCAGGTAACCTAAATTTTTAAAAATTCACAGATAACCTCATCGATTCGTCTACCTACCTCAAAGGTTCTAGAGCATTCCATGGCGGCACCTAATTGATACTTAGTTATTTTTCCATAAAGCTTATTCATATTCATATTTTCATATTCCCCGTGAGTTTAAGTCTTCACGTGTTCTTAATTTCACACATAATTTTTTTAGAGTTTAAAAGAATTTAGGAAATCCTTTTTACATTAGGCCAAATAGAATCTTAAAACTTTCGATCGATAATTCTTTCACAAACAGTTCATGACATGATCTTTGAAACATACAAAATTAACATGTTCATAATATATTTATAAATCATCATAAAGTTTAAAACTTATAAGAAATTCTTACCATCGTGAGTCAAATATAACTTTAAAACTTCAAGACAATAAATACCTTTACAATTACATGCCACATAATTTTTAAAACATTTACAAAATAACATACGAAATATATATGTGGATAATTATCTCAATTCACGCCCGATAATATTTTCGAAACACATAAAATTAACATATACACAATATATGTAAATAAATGACAAATAATTGGAAAACCCACATCCATGAAGCTAGGATTTTCAAGTTCTAAAACCAAATCATATACAAACCCCCAATTTTATGGGTAAAGATGACGGGGTGCGGGTTAGGGTTTCCCCCAAGACAAAACCATGCGGAATATGAAAATCAGACGCCGAAACAATAAATAAATCATACTCAAGTCGTGGGTTCCACAAAATACATATTTTGGGTGAGTATCGGAATAAAAATATCCAAGAGAAACGAATAAAAATTATAACAAAAGGAAGAAAAGAGTGTAATTATACTTGCCTTGATCCAATTTATCACTTTTCAAACTGGCTCTCATTTGAAAATGGGCCCGAAAACCTCAAACTCTTCTTCCTCTCTCTTCTCCTTGTGCTGTTTCTCTCTCCTCTCCTTCAGATCTAAGCAAAAATGACGACAAGAGAAACGCGCAACTTTTATACCCAATCAGGCACTCGAGCGCTCGTGGAGGGCTTGTCGAGCGCCAAGCCTCTTGAGAGGCCACGCTTGAGCGCTTGTTGAGTGCCCATCGATCATATGATTCTGCCAATCATACCTAGGGCGCGCTTGAGTGGGCTTCAAGCGTGGCGTTTCTACCATGCACGCCTTGGATGCTACTCAGGCGCCAGGCTTACCAATTCCTCTTAAGCTTCCAAAGCTAATTTTTTGCGTATGTTAAATCTAATTTTGATCATATTAACTTAATTATCCACAATTACGATGTTAGAAAACTGATACATTACACTAGGTTTATGTCAGAACATGTAACATCTCCCCTTCAAAACAAATTTATCTTTTTGGCAAAAATTGGCAAGGGGTGGGTGCGTGGCTGACCTCTAGATGTCTCCCCAACAGAAGATGCAAGGATGGAGCCAATGGCAGTGAATGGACACATGGGATTGACTCTAAGCATATATGACTATGCCAATTGATCGTCTAAGAGTATCAGTAGATAGGATGAATAGGTTGATGGAGAGAGGAGAGAAGGCGCTAGATGAGAAAGCCAAAGGATAATTTGGTTGTCAGTTGAGGGTCCTCAAATGTGTTTATAAATTGTTCACAGATGATAACCGATATGTCTATAACATCATGTTGAAGTATAGCATATAGAAATAGAGCACAAGATGAGATATCAAAAAGATACCGATGCTCAGAATGTGTTAGAGGACTAAAAAATCCTCTAACACATCTTCATAAAAGTATAGATAATGTAACAAATAGAAGAAAACCTCAACAGTAGATGGCATCATCTACCCACTATGAGGATAATTAAGGGATGGTATAAGGAGAAGACTAATAGCATTTCAAATTATCTCAGATGTGATTTAGATGGTCTAACTGTGAATATATACTAAAAATTTAGATCTATCAAGATAGTTATGGTGGATGTTAGAATAAAATTCCTAGACTAAAAGGATATACAAATGTAATAAATTGGTGACCATGGGAAACCACTTTCTAAATATAAATATATACGAGATATGGAGAGGGAGTGATGGGAGCAACGCTTCATGCTCCAATAATATGTTTCTAGTTCTAAAACAAGAATAATAATACTTAACAACATTGAAAGACCATAATAAAAAATAAACATTGCTCAAGTCACCTCTTTAGTGTTTGGAAATTATGACGGGACAGGTTTTTTTTTTTATCCTCAGAATTTTTCGCCATTATAGAAAATAGAAATCTAAACCCAATTAACAATTTAAAGTTTTAGGAAAAAACGGATAGTTTTTCCTAAAATTAGGCTAAACGGAAATACAAATCCTACTTATAACCTGTAAACATAAAGAATAACATCATCATAATATCCGTCAATATGAGTTCTCATTTCGAACACAGGATCACAGATGCCGTATAATTTCCTGTGGCTTACATTTTACGTTTCCTATCCACTATATTAACAGTTCAGAATAGATACGCCATCTAGAACCTATACAGAATTCAAAAAATATATAGCGGAAGCAGAACTATAAACCTGTGAAAGTATAATTTCCTATTTCATCACATGCATCATATACATTTCATATACTGAATCCATATACATAAAATCCATATATAAAATTCATATATCAATAATCAGGTATTTACATCTAACCGTCTCTTTTCAAGATCTTTAATATACTTCAGGTCTCCAAAAGCCTTCAGGCAGGACTTTAACTATTCCTTCTCGTCTAATACTAACTCAACCGTCTCATCTGGAAAACAAATAGTAAAACATTGAGTCAAAATCCAGTAAGGTACATGCAAACATGCAGTAAAACTTTCAGGCGGAACGAAATACAGTAAAAGGGATACAGTTTCATATTAAAATATGAATGTTATAAAACAGTGATTTATAGAAATTATTACAGAACATAAATGTTGAAGATTACAGAACTGTAAGAGAATAGAAACATATATATAAATCACAAGAAAAGCATAATCTAATAATAATCAGGTTTCAAAAATCAGAAATCGGTTAACATAAACCAAAAGTTAGAAACCAATACAAAATCTAAGAAATATAGAAAATCTCCTTTTTTGTCAGTAAAGAACCTAATCAGTAGACCCTATTAGCAGAGGAGGTAAATAATCAAGGATAGATTGTATTGACTCCATACAATCCAAGGCCAGTGACGGTTATCCCTCATTGTGGGATATATCCCTTCTCGTGAAATTCAGTACAGTAACGTCGGCCAGTAACAATAACTACCCTCTAGATTAGCGCCCTGAGGAAGGGTAGACCAAGTGTAACTCCATGGATAAAGTTATCCTCGATTACCACCATAACGTTCTAAGGCATATCGGAGAATCTAACCTGACTATTTATCAGTCCTGGGTCCTAATTAACAGTATCAAAAATATTTTTCTTCTTATTTCTTAACCAAAAACTTGATAAGTTTTAGAAATTAGTCAAAATTTCAAAGTAACTCTTCAGTTAGCTTTAGAATATATGGTAATAGTTTGTAACCATTCAATTTTACTTCAGAATATACAGTAATAGTTTGTAACCCTTCAAATTTGCTTTAGAATATACAGTAATAGTTTGTAACCCTTCAGATTTATTTCAAAATATATAGAAATAGTTTGTAACCCTTCAGATTTGCTTCAGAAATCCTCAGAAATTTAACAGTATAAATTCGTGTAAATTTTTCAGATGTAAATCACATCATGGACAGTATCTCATTACAGATTAACCTTTACATATCAGAGATTTTAAATTAAAATAGTTAAATCCCTTCATTTTCTTGCTTAGGATTTCGCCAAAACTTTCGGATGATAAACAAACACCAAACACATATATTTTTATTAAATCAGAGGCATATGTAGCAATACATACCAATAAACATGAAATTTGTTCAATTAATCAGGAAAAATATACATTATTTACAGTAAACATAAGAAATATGGATTTAGAGTATAAATACCATTTTTAAGGTATAGAAAAGTTGTAAAAATAGTAAATAATGTCCGAAGTATACTTCCCTAAACTCGATCTACAGTTACCCTTACTCTGATTGGGACTAGATGGGAGATTTTCTTCTTCCTTTTCTCTTCCCTCTCCTTCCTTTCCTCTTCTCCTCTTATTCGTGTCGTCGTTCTGCTAAAACCAAACCCCCAGCAACTCTCAAAACATGAACAGAAAAGAAGGTCACATGTGCAACACATGACCGGCGCTCGAGCGCCCGCTCTTGCAGATGCGCACTCAAGCGGTGCTCGAGCGCACTGCTCGTAGTCGGAATCACTCCCGTCTTACCTCGGGCACACCCTTGAGCAAAACTTTCACATTTCTGTGCTACTAATTTCTCACCAATTAGTTCACAGGATTATAAGTGTCCATTCAAATGACCTCAATCTCCAGAATATAGATTCAATATCAAAAAAGTGTAGACTACACTAAGATTCTGTAACCTCCCATTCGACTCGATAATTTAGTGTTTTTATACGCCCTCTTCAATTTAGCCATAGAGTGCCAATAAAAGACACACATGTCAACAAAGTTAATACGAATAATAATTTACCGAAATTCATCAATGATATATAAGAATAATCACTTAACCAACTTGCCACTTACCCAAGCACACAATATAAACATATACTGCCAGCTCATAAATATATATATATATGTAATCTACCAACGCACACACACCCACATAGCAGTACACACGCCTACTGCACACAGTGCTCACCTGCACATAGCCACATACACACGTACGCGCACGCGCACACACACACACACATACACCCACACAGTATACCATTTACATATATATACACGCACATACACCCATGCACACGCACCTATACGTACATAATTATATACCGTCATACATATAGCATCACCAAACTATACACAACTTCATCCGACCGCGTAAACAGAGCACGAGGTTCTGTTTTCTCACCCATTTTAGCCGGCCGATGGCGAGGGTTTGCGGCGACGGCGGCACAAACTTACGACGGCAACGGAACTACCAAGTGAACGTTGGCGGCACACCTCCAGCCTTAAAATGGCGACGATGACCACAACTCCAAATGATGGCGATTCTAGCACTGGAAGCTTTGTCTATTGAGGCTCGAACGACCAACACTACTACCGCACGCTTCTTTTAATAATCCACAACGGCCTACTGATTAAATGAGGGCAAACAGGATCGCTAGAAACAATTGATTAAATGAATGAGGAAATAGAAACAGACATCAACTGAATGTCGACATCGCTTTGAGGAAGTGAAACAGAAGAGAAGTGAGGGTAAGAGAGAAGAGAAATAAAAGAAAGAAGATGATGAAACGAAACGCAGAAGTGGGGAGAAGAATTGAGAAGGAGGGGTCAGGTGACACCTCTAAGTTATTATCATTAATTATTATTATTATCATTTACATTTTTATATTATTTATTATATTTAATTATTTAAATATTATATTATATTATTATTTATTATTAATGTTATTATTAATACGTTATATATTTTATTATATCATTAATATTATTTATTAATATTTATTAAATAATAATTGATATTATTATTTTTTAAAATATTAATATCTATTGTTATTCTAATTTATTATTAATTATTTAATATTTATTATTATTATTTATTAATATTAAAATGTAATATTTTAATTATTAAATTAATTCAATAACTAAACAATCTGAATCGAAATACCGAGGTATTATATTGACATCAGTAAAGATGTCTTATAATTGTCAGTATTAGAGTTACCTTCGAGTATGATATTTGGACAATGTGATTTAAATTATTATTTTATTTTAGGTTATTTATCAATATTTAATTTTTAAATTTACATCTCGATATTTATTATGAATTTTTAGTTGATAAAAATTATAATTCAATTTTGATACTTAATAATTAATTTGAGATAATTTAATTATGGATTAAAAAATAAATATAATTAATTTTTTAGATTGAGGACATGGTAGAATCGGCATAGTTGAAGATGAATATAACACCTCTGCCACAACCCCTTGCAGTTATCCCACAGTCTGAAAAAGTAAAAAAAAAAAAAAGGAATAAATATAATAATAATTTGATTATTTGTCATCACAGCAAAAAGGAGAGAAATCCTGTAAAATTAAAAAATATCCTATCTTTAAATACGATTTGAACTATTGATTTTGTAAGAAAACATTAGTGAGATAATACTTTGATTCACAGGATCTTTATTACCATATTTCTTCAACAATCAATCATATATAAAGAGTGAATAAGCATACCTGGATCCATAAGCGATAATCCTTTATGCAATACCGTAATTGTTCTTTTCTCGAAGAACTAGGAGATGATTTCTCTCTCTTCTCCTTTCTTAACTTGTGAAAACAAGTTATGTGAATGTCTCCAAATGATGGCCAAGGACTTCCTTTTATAGAGGGAGAGAGGACCATTCCCAAATTACCAAAATGCCCTTATCCTTTCCATCAAAGGATATGTCTTGAACAGGCATGTCTTTTAGAAAATTTCTCTAAATAATTAAATATATATAAACTAATATGATTATTTAATTAATTCAATAAATCAATAATTCATATGTCTCATCATGTGGGACATATTTCTAACATTCTCCCACTTGGCCCATATGATAATAATATTTATCTGAATTAATTAAAACAAACTTTAAGTGCGCAATATTACAATCCATTAATAGTTTATATGTCATAATACTATAGTCAAATAATCGACAAATGCGAGTCATGGCGGTTCCATATCATTATGCAACATAGTTCCTTCCATGTACCACAACACCTGTAAATTATATGATTAAGTCTTAAATGAGAAATATCATACGGTCCAACAATAATGTCTTAGTGAGAGACTGTTCCTGTTATTGATCTACAACTTTAAGTTCGAACAATATAAAATAAACAGGATATATCAGAAACACATTATGTGAGATCTCAAACGTCAGAGCAATATCATTATATTATGGGTAACGATAAAGACCCATACTGTCAACATGATCTACAAATACTTTTGGAGGTAAACCTTTAGTTAAAGGATCTGCAATCATAAGCTTGGTGCTAATATGCTCTATTGACACTTTTTGTTTCTGAATTTCACTTTTAACGGCAAGGTATTCAATTTACATATGCTTAGCACCCTTTGAATACTTGTCGTTCTTTGAAAAGAAAACTGCTGCGGAATTATCACAATAAATTTTCAGCGGCCTGGCTATACTGTCAACAATTCCAAGTCCTGAAATAAAATTCCGTAGCCATAATGCATGTATTGTAGCTTCAACGCATGCCACAAACTCGCTTCCATCGTGGACACAAAGAATCACTGATTGCTTGGCACTTTTCCATGAAATAGCTCCTCCAGCGAAAAGAAATATATATCCAGATGTGGACTTTCTGGTATCTGAACATCCAGCATAGTCTGAATCTGAATATCCTATCACCTCCAAATGATCGGACTTCTTATAAGTAAGCATGTAATCTTTAGTTCCTTGCAAGTATCTCATCACTTTCTTTACAGCTTTCCAGTGATCCATACCAGGATTGCTTTGGTATCGTCCGAGCATACCAACCGCGAAACTTATATCTGGTCTGGTGCAAGTATGTGCATACATTAAACTTCCTACGGCAGACGCATAAGGAATATCTTTCATTTGATTTCGTTCCCATTCATTTTGTGGACATTGCATTAAACTGAATTTATCACCTTTCTGGACTGGAGCAATACTGGCTGCACAGTTCTCCATCCCAAATCTCTCTAAAATTTTCTTGATATATCCTTTCTGAGATAATCCCAATAATCCATGTGATCTATTTCGGAATATTTCTATTCCTATCACATAAGTTGCCTCACCCATATCTTTCATATCAAAATTTTTAGAGAGATAACCCTTAGTTTCATGTAACAATCCAAGATCACTACTTGCAAGTAATATATCATCAACATATAGAACTAAAAATACAAACTTGCTCCCACTGACCTTCAGGTATATACACCGATCAACGGTGTTTTCTATAAAACCGAAGGATAAAATGGTATCATGAAACTTAAGGTACCATTGTCGTGAGGCTTGTTTAAGTCCATATATTGATTTCTTTAATTTGCAAACTAAGTTCTCTTGTCCTTTGATAGAGAATCCTTCAGGTTGTTTCATATAAACTTCTTCATCTAAGCTTCCATTTAGAAAAGCAGTCTTTACATCCATTTGGTGCAACTCTAGGTCAAAATGTGCTATCAATGCCATTATAATTCTTAAGGAGTCCTTTTTGGAAACTGGAGAAAATGTCTCTTTATAATCGATGCCATCTTTCTGAGTGTAACCTTTAGCAACAAGTCTGGCTTTATATCGTTCGACATTGCCTTTAGAATCACGTTTGATTTTAAATACCCATTTACAACCAACTGTTCTGCAATTATCAGGCAATTCGACAAGATCCCAAACTTCATTATGTGCCATTGATTTTAACTCCTCTTTCATAGCATCAATCCACTTAGAAGAATCATTTCTTTCTATGGCTTGTTGGAAAGAAACCGGATCATCATATGTCCCTATATCATACTCAGATTCTTGTAGATAAACCAAATAGTCATTTGAAATAGCAGATCTCCTTTCCCTATGAGATCTTCTTAATGCTACTTCTTGTGACTGTTCTACATTATGTTCAATGGTGACATTTTCATTATGGAGTGTAGAATTGTCAATCTGTTGTTCAATAACAGTCGGAACAATAGTTTGTTTAGAAATTATGGGTATAGGGACCTGTACCCTAATTTCTTTTATTTTCACATTTTGTGAAATATCACTCCCACTGATTTCACCATTCTCAAAGAATCTAGCATTACCGGTTTCTATTATTCTCGTACTATGGTTAGGACAGTAAAATCTATACCCTTTAGATTTCTCTGGATAACCAATAAAGTATCCACTAACAGCTTCAAAATCTAATTTCTTTTCTTGTGGATTGTACATTCTAACCTCTGCTTTGGACACCCCCAAATATGTAGGTGTTGAATACTCGGTTTCCTTCCACCCATAACTCGAAAGGAGTTTTGAAACCGCTTTACTAGGAACCCGGTTAAGAATATAAACAGCAGTCTTAAGGGCTTCCATCCACAAAAATTTAGGTAAAGATGAATAACTTAGCATACTCCTAACCATGTCCATTAATGTACGATTATTACCGTTCAAAGAACACCATTCTCCATTGTGGCGTACCTGGCATAGTATATTGTGCACATATGCCATGCTTTTCTAATAGCTTAGCAAAAGGGCCAGGACATTGTCCTGATTCATTATATTTACCATAATATTCACCACCTCTATCAGATCGAATAATTTTTACACTTTTATTTAATTGCCTCTCAATCTCAGAAATATATATTTCCAAAACATTTACAGCCTGAGATTTTTCATGCAATAAATAGATATAACACTAACGTGAAAAATCATCAATAAATGTGATAAAATATTTTTCTCCTCCTAATGACGGAGAATCAAAAGGTCCACAAATATCTGTATGGATAATCTCTAAAAGTTCTGAACTTCTTGTGACACTTTTCTTTGTATGTTTGGTTTGTTTTCCTTTAATACAATCTACACATACATCAAGATCAGAAAAATCAAGGTTAGGTAAGATTGTTTCATTTACCAACCTTTTCATACGATCTTTAGATATATGACCCAATCTTTTATGCCACAAGAAAGAAGAGTTTTCATTCATATATTTACGTTTCGTTCCAACATTATGATGCAGGGTCATGAGAGTTTCAGCAAAATTTTGGTTAAGGTTTATTTTGTAGAGACCATCAGAAAGAATTCCAGAACCAAAGAAGGTTTTATTTTTGTATATGCTTACTCTTTTATTTTCAAACTTTAAAGAGTAGCCTTGGACATCAAGTTTGGAAATAGAAATAAGATTTCTAGAAATAGAAGGTACATAAAATGTTTCTAGCAAATCTAAATACATCCCAGTATCAAGAAATAAACGAAAAGTTCCAACAGCAGAAACAGGAACTTTGACACCATTTCCCAGGACAATGAAATTTTCATTTTGGTTTAGCATCTGGGTTGTAAGGAATCCCTGCATCGATTTAGAAACATGAACGTTAGAGCCTGAATCAAACCACCAGGTATTAGAAGGTACTTCAATAAGATTTGATTCAAAACATACATAAGCCAAAGGCTTACCTTTCTTTTCGAACCAAGCCTTTCTTTTATAGCAATCCTTCTTAAAGTGTCCCACTTTCTTACAAAAGTGATACTTTGCATTGCTTCCCTTCTTTTGAGTCCCTATACCAGAATGGGGCTCCTTTTCTTTTGATGATCCAGCCTTAATGCTCTCTCTTTTTCTCTTCTTCTTTCCTTTACCACCATAACCCGTTAAATTAATTGAATGAATTCTTTGTTGTTTGAGCCTTGCCTCCTCTTGAACTAACATACTTCCCAATTCATTAACACTCCATTTATCTTTGATAGTATTGTAATGAATTTGGAAAGATCCATACTGAGGAGGAAGTGAATTCATTATAAACTGAACAAGAAACGATTCATTCACATCCATACCAAGGGCTTTGAGTTTGGCAGCCAAATTGGTCATCTCAAGAATGTGTTCATGCATTCCTTGAGTACCATCAAACTTCATGGTAGTAAGTTTTGCCATCAGTGTTCCAGCAAGAGACTTATCCGCAGATCGAAAACGATTTTCAATAGTTTTCAATAAGTCCTTAGCGTTTTTAGTTTCAGAAAGTGTAGACTTAATATTATTCGCCATAGTCATTCTCATAAACATCATGCTTATTCTGTTCGATTTTTCCCATGCTCTAAAATAAGATTTTTCCTCATCACTGCTTGAATCAGTAATAGCAGTAGGCTTATCTGATTGTAATGCAATATCAAGATCCAGCACACCAAGATGAAACTGGACTTGCTCAAGCCAATCGGAAAAATTAGTTCCATTGAATATCAAATGTAGAAGTGAGAATGTAGCGAAATCGGAATAGACACTGTAATAAATTAACATGCTCAATATTAATACTTTGAATTAAAATAGGAGGAACATAAAACATAAACAATGTCATTATAATCCACCTTTGGGTGTAATTATAACACACTAATTAACTATTATAGTGATTCCCAGTCACTTACAGAAATAATTAATAATGTTCCAAAATTCAAATAAGTCTGTTACCTTTGGGTATCTAGGATCCTATTTAAAATAATGAATACTTATTAATCATCCTATTCAATTAATCAATCACGTAGATGTTGGTGCACCTTTGGGCCTACCATAATATCTACTAATCGAGAAATTATAACATTTTAAATTTACAAAGTAATTAAATTAATGTGGGACAGTAATATTAATTTTCTATTCTATGATTTAATATCTATAAAGCTATTTAGTCGGGCCACTTTGGCGGCTACCAGACTACATCATTACATAGATATTCAATCACAATTACTTTGTACAATATTATAAATAATATCTGCATAAATTTAAACACATAGCATACATTCATGATAAAATGACATAAATAAATCATATGCACAAATAAATTACAAATATATACTAAACAAAATAAATAAATATTTAATATAATATATATTAAACAAAATAAATAAATAATTACTTTTATATATAATATAATATATATTAAACAAAATATATATATTATATTATATTATATTAAACAAAACATTTAATAATTTTCTTCTTGATTCATCGTTCATCTTCTTCTTCGATTTGCTTGAACCGGGCGCTGATTAACGGCGAACGCCGAACAACCGTCGCCGCTCAGTGCAGCGAAACGCTGCTTCCTTTTGCCGTTGCCAACCATCGCCATTAAACGGTTCATTCGACGCCCATTCAACGGATAATGGATCGATTTAATCCAACGGCGACCGGTTTCAAAATTTCGCAATGCATAATATATTTTGGTAAAATTATTGTGCAAAATTTAGTAATGTTCATGTCGGCCGGTAACAAAACAACGATGGGTTCGATTTAAAATGGATTCGTTGAAAATTCCAGTAAATCTTTCTACAAGGAAAAGCATTCGGTAGTTTCGATTCGATATACAACCAACAGGGCCGAAGAACCCTTGCAACAGTGTCGATCGACAACCGCCGTTAAACATCGCTTTTGGCCGACTTTAACCGGCACCATTCGACCGATTACAACCGGCGACGACCCATTTGGATCCCACTTGAGACACCGAATCGAAGAAGATGAACAGGGCATAAACCGTGTTTGCTGCGACTGTTCTTCATTTCAATTTTTTCAATTTTTTTTTTTAATTGAAAAACAGTAAACAAAATTGGAAGAAGTAAATTGGAAGAACAGCGGCAGTATTTGGTAAAAGCCCATATTTGGCCGAGAAAATTCTGGATCCATAAGAAATTCAACAAAAATCACTTATATTGAAGAAATACAATAACTAGAACCAATCTCTCTGATACCACATGTAAGAAAACATTAGTGAGATAATACTTTGATTCACAGGATCTTTATTACCATATTTCTTCAACAATCAATCATATATAAAGAGTGAATAAGCATACCTGGATCCATAAGCGATAATCCTTTATGCAATACCGTAATTGTTCTTTTCTCGAAGAACTAGGAGATGATTTCTCTCTCTTCTCCTTTCTTAACTTGTGAAAACAAGTTATGTGAATGTCTCCAAATGATGGCCAAGGACTTCCTTTTATATAGAGGAGAGAGGACCATTCCCAAATTACCAAAATGCCATTATCCTTTCCATCAAAGGATATGCCTCAATAGCGTGTCTTTTAGAAAATTTCTCTAAAATAATTAAATATATATAAACTAATATGATTATTTAATTAATTCAATAAATCAATAATTCATATGTCTCATCATGTGGGACATATTTCTAACATTCTCCCACTTGGCCCATATGATAATAATATTTATCTGAATTAATTAAAACAAACTTTAAGTGCGCCACTCAAGAGATAATAAGAAGAAGAGGCGACACTCAAGAGAGGGAGAGAGAAAGAGATAAGATAGAGAGAAATATGGGTTGATGTCCATGCAGCTAGGGTTCCAGGAGACTTAAGGAAACCATAGAGTTCAAATGTCTGACTGGGCCTTCGAACATCAATTGGATGGCATTCGAATGTCCTTTAGCTAACGTTGGAACATTATCATTAAAGCTGCTTTTAAACTCCGTTCCAAACATCAATAAAAAAACCACTCCAACAATAATAACATATATCGGATGCAAGATGAGTTAAATAATAATAATAGTAGTACTAAAATTGCCAACAGTAATGAGTGAAATCCTTAAAATTTATTTTCCAAATCAAAATATTTTATGAATTTAATAATTATGAGAAATATTTAAACATTTTATTTTTTAATAAAATAAATGGGAACGACTTATATAATGTATTGTACATATATTGCAGTACTATACAAAATTAAGAAACCTCAAAATCTTAAACTGAAGAGGAGTCAGAGTATAATATTGTAATCATTGTTTTATTTGGAAGAACATGAGACAAAGTCGAACCCAATAATATTAGAGCCTATAACTCATAATTTAATAATTATGAGAATAATTCAATCATTTTATTTTTTAATAAAATAAATAGGAATAATGTATTGTACATATAGTAAAGTATATACAAAGTTAAGAGATCTCAAAATCTTAAACTGTGCAGAAGTCAAACTATAATATTGTAACCCTTGTTCTATTTTGAAGAATACAAGACAATGTCAAACCTAACAATATTAGAGCATGTAACTCATTGCAACAATTTTGCACCCCCTAAATGAGAGTTTTAGTATTGAAAACCTCTTTTTTTCAATAACCATTTTCTCTCCCTTTTTTATTTTTTTGTGCACAAGTCTTGACCGAAAAATCATCAAGAAAGTTTTTTTTTTTAATTTTTAAAAGAGCCTATCTTACAGGTTTAGATTTAACTAGTTCAAGATCAAATCATTTTTTAAGTGGTCCAAAAGTATTTAGAATTGCAAGCTTGAAGGGCATTAAGCCGATCAAAGTCTTAATTAATAATATACGATGTGTGCAGTAAATATATCTACGAAATAAAATTTAAAAAACACCTTTTATGAAAACACAAAAATAAGGTAGGTGAATAAATTCTCATCTTATTAAATGCATGAGAAACTATTCATTTCTCAATAAATTTTCAATCATTTACCTATTGTCAAAAATTTTTAAAATTTTTAATTTTTCCTATTTTTCTTTTAAAAAAATGAACAATGGTTATTGAAAACATAATATACCTACATGCTATTACTCTATATGCACCCTAATCTATTGCATAATGTCTGAGAGAGCTACTCATGAGTAGCATAAGATGTATTGGTTTTAGAAGCCAACTCTTCCTTTTTAACCCAAACCCACTTCTCCAAAGAATGGGTTTAACCAATTTAAGTACATAAAAATTGAACCAAGCACATTTCCTTTGAGATTATGTTAGAAGGTCATAGTCAAAATCAATATTGACCATTGTACCAGTCGTGCAACTTTTATCTCTCTAGATGATCTAGCTTGAGACTTTCCATAAGAAGGATTATAACAATAGGGTTGAATATAGCTATATTAGCCACATGAATAACACATATAGACAAATCTTGAAAAAGATTTGGGGAATAAGAAAATGATTTAGGTATCATTTTAGAATTAATAGAATGAGATTTTCTAATTTTGTGTTTAGAATTCTTAAATATTTTTCAAGAGTTTAAACAAGATGTCATTATCTTCCAATTACCCTAATTCGTTTAGGTCCTCGTATTAAAGTTATGTCGTAGCTTACTGAAACCAAGTAGAGAATAATGGGGATAGATGTGATTGGAGACATCATAATAGTGACAACTAGATCCCTGTCTAAAGAAAGTAGAAAATTTTGTTACTTTATTAAGCCAATTGAAATGGTAACTCGACATGGTCACTGTACAATTGGGCAAATGTGTCCTTCCTTTTCACAACTAGTACATATAAGGATGGCCTTATCCATAGAGATAGCTTTTTTCACATTAATTTTGAATTGACTTTTACGATAGGTATACTTTTGCTTCACTTTTTACTTAAACGAAGTGCCAATCTCTATTCCTATACTACACTTAGCAACTCGTTTGAATACATTTTTTTATTGCTTTGCCTAATCTTGTTCATAGGAGCAAGATTTTCTTCAAGCGGCATTTTTAAAGCTTTTTTCTTTTTGGACAATTAATCTTTAAAAAGTTCTCTTTATATTCTAATTCTTCAAATCTTTCTAAAAGAGTTTCATTTATTTATTTAATCATTAAATTATCGTGATAGAATTCATTAAACACCTTTTGAAGTTCACTCGGCTCATTTTCTAATTTGGAATCCAACTAATAAGAATTATAAGACTCATGATCATAACCTAAGGTAGGTTCATTATTACTTTCAACTTTGAATACAAAAGCTATACAATTAGAGTGCCTTTTAGAACTAAAGGCCTGACTTTTAGTTGTGGTATATAAGAATTTATTATTATTATGTTTGAAATCAAGATATTCAGTCCTAAAATAGTTGAACCCTTCGCATTCATGTCATTAAATTCTTTTGGATTTTTCATCATTAGGTGCATTTTTTCATCCCAATTTTTCTTATAATTAGATAAATCTTTAAGCTATCTATGATGGTTTTTATTATCTTTCAAAAAATTTTCAAATTGATTTATACAGTTTACAATTTCCTTATCATCCACAAATTTATCCCTTGAGTTATTACAAGCCTTCTTTTTTGTAGATCTTAAGGCAATAAATTTATCCTTTTTTATAAAAGAAATAATTTATAAGTTTAAATAGAATCAACTAATTCATCGGACAAGATTGCCATAAAAATAGCACAGATGCTCTTATTATTCCAATAACTATGGTTAAGCTTATTATTTATTATAACATCCAGATATTTTATACTTTTATTAATTATATGATTATTATTTAATTAAGATAATTAAATTACAAATGATATTTTTTTGGATAAGATATTTAGCCTTCGGGCTTAATGGGCCTCATATATTCTTGTACCATCATAATTGGACCGAGATCCTTAGGACTGAAGTTAGAACTAAGTGGGGCGGATTACTTAGATAATTGATGGATTTATCTATCTATAAAGTTTAAGAAATATTAATAATATAATAATTGGAAGACTTAGTCATTGTCTCGGCTGGAGAGGGAAAAAAAATATATGAAGGAAATATTTATTTTTCCTTGGACCAGCAACCCAATACAATAATTGGAAATTATATTCCCTTGGCTTTGAGGATTTTGTTCAGCTGATTAGACTCACTGAAATCATGGCCCAAGCATCCTCATACTATCGTAACCATTTCTATTAATGACCCAATATTTAGCAAGATAATGGAGGCTCTATATTTGGATCATTGCCTCAGCTGAATTATGATTGTGAGGGCAAGGCATTTTTGGATATGTGAGGGGGGGGGGAATTTTCCTGGTGTCTCAGTAACCTTTTTCGATGTTGCTCGAGCTCCTGATCGATAGCAACACAAATCTTTAAATAGGAATGCTTCCATATATTGAACCAGTGCAACTTCTTATCATCATCAAGGCCAAAACTTAAGTCGAGTGACAATTGAGTCAGAGTCCTTTGCCAATTGCACAGAAATGAAGATGACATCCAATCTCTAATCGTTTTCGCCACAAAATGTCCCCAGGGACCGTGCCCATCAAAAATCCCACAGAATATCTTGTCTGGTTGACTCCCGAACTCCTCCCAAGCAATGCAGCAATCTTAGTTTACACCTTTAGTGCCCCTCTTCATGAAGATATAGGCAAAATTGTTCGACCCATATGCATGAACAGTACCTACAGACCTCAACATCATTTCATTCTTCTTTGCTTCTTTTGCGATAACTTCAGCAGCTTCTCTACCACCATCACCCCCCATCTTCTTCCCCTTTTTCAAAGACAACGACCTCACCTACCCATTAAGCAATGATGAGAAATGATCCATTTCTTTAGTATAAGTCGATAGTAGATTCATGGGACCTAAAATCAACCTTGTCTTGGGATAGATGGCAAGCCCAAGATCGAGTCATTTATGGCTGTAAGCGCGTGCATAGGTTTGGCTGGAGGCTATGATTACTGGATCGGCCAACAATTCAAGAAAGAGAAGACAGCAAAAACCTACTGGTATTGGGTCAATAGGGCAACACGAAGATTGCTTTATTGCGTCCAGATCATGAATATACGTAAGCAGAGCAATCAGCTGGTCAGGGCACTCAACCCCTGCATTTTGTTCAGCCTTTTGAGTATTCTCCTTCAGGTTTTCAAGGGCTACAGCCTCAATGAAGATCTCCTAGTTGGACCATAAGCCTAGGCGATCTGCAATTGCTTTCATAGACTGTTTAAGGGAAGTACCCAATTTTGATGGTGGATCACCA
Organism: Nepenthes gracilis; assembly: GCA_033239525.1. Classification (NCBI taxonomy): domain Eukaryota; kingdom Viridiplantae; phylum Streptophyta; class Magnoliopsida; order Caryophyllales; family Nepenthaceae; genus Nepenthes; species Nepenthes gracilis. Next base: position 10,095,479 of record BSYO01000015.1, read on the forward strand.
TGACATATGTTGAGCAGGGTAACCTCGCATATATTCAAAAGTTTGAGCAATCTGAATGCTCCATTCGAGCCCCTGTTAAAGCCTAGGAACCAAACATCATCACCTACCCTTCGCAATAAAAATTGTATGGTTTCAGGAAAGCAAAAAATCAATACATTGCTACACGCCTAATATGAGGGAAGAGCAACTTCCACTCGTCCTAGGCGAAAAAACTGCAACCCATGGTTGTTATACATCATTGAAGTCACACCATCAAAACCAAATCTATCAAACTTGTATTCTCCCAGCCACCATCTGGCATTTAGGTGGAGAAACCGCAACACTTCCCTATTCCCATAATGGAAAAGTCGAGAATCCCACATTTCCTGAACAGCATTATAACCAAGTCTTTGAATACAGGGAGACATACCATATCTAAAGTTGGCGTATGTGTTAACAATATACTCTGTAACACTCATGCCAATCTGGAACTCATTAGAGCCACCTAGGCCACATGAAGCAACAGAAGTTTCTACATCCACTTTATCATCTTTAGCTTTAGATGAGGTACGAAGGGGTTCTTGCTGGTCACAACTCTCGAGTTGAGGGTCGAATTCATGCATTGCTTGAGCATCAATTAGAATCACATCAGAAATTTCTAATTGATTGAGAGAGGATGAAGAGCCATCACTCTCAATCCGTGAATCCAATGTTGTTGTAGAAGTAGCTATTAGTGTATATCGGAAGGCCAACTCAGACAAGGACTTTTGAGCAAAGATCTGCCCTGAAGTTTGAATAGAGAAGGGCTCAAAATCATCCCTAGAAGCAACAGCCGTAGAAGTTTGTTAGGTTGGAGCATGTGAAGATGAAGGGAGATTTGGTTGCCAAGTTGTGAGGGTAAAACTATGAGTGAGATTTGCGTTGGAGTTGGAGGCTACGGTGCTGGTATCATGGTCGAAGGCGCCACGAACGTAGTAGGGATTGACAGTAATGATAAGGGGGGAACACCAACAGATGGAGAAGCCATTACTAGTAAAGGGGTCGACGACCACGAAATAGATTGTCACTCGATTCGAGCTAGTGAGAGGGGGCGTTCATCGTGATTGTGCTAGATTTGTGCCTTGGTGGAAGCAACGAGGGTGAGACGAGCAAATTGTGGTTGTACGGTCGCAGTGAAGGACGGAAGTTCAAGTTGGGTTAGAGGATTGACAGTAACAGTGGGGAAAACTAGAAATGGTGAAGCGTTTGCAGAACTTACCGATTTTTGCTCGATCCTGTTTAGTGATTGAAGGATTTCATCAAGGGAGTTTTGGATTTGTGATTTGATAGAAGCTTGGGCAACAATGGCGTCTATGTGTTGTTGGATGATCACTTGCACCTCCTTCAACTCTGTCGACAATTTTGCGATGAAAGCATCAAGTGCATCAAGTGGTTGTGCTTCAATCCTGAGTACCATTTCCTCTGCTAGGTCTCAATGAAAGTACCAATAATGTGTGCTTAGACGGCGCAGTGAAGGAAGAAGACGAAATCTAGAGAAGAAGTAGAGGAGGGGAGATCAAGTAGAGGAAAAGAGAAAGAAGTGAGGAAGGTGGATGGAGAAGACAGTGAAAGAGAGAGAGAGAGAGAGAGGAAAGACAAGTTAGAAAGGAGAGAAAGACCGAGGTATCTGGAAGGAGAGGAGAGAGGGAAAGAGACAGAGGTCTCAGGGAAGAGAGGGGAGAGAAGACGTGAAAAATGATGAAATTTTATTCTTTTTGTCTTCTTTCTCAAACTGAACAGTACATATATATAAAAAATTAACAGAATTAGTTGACATCCAACCAAACTAAAAGGAAAAAAAGATAACCGAAAATAGGAACAAAATATCATAAAAATAACTAAAATTAAGCACGTAACAGAAACTCAATTAATGATTGAACGATTATAATTAAATCCCACCTGGTAAAGTCAGAAATAAAAAAATATAGATATATTAAAGGTGTTAAATGGATAGAGTTGCTTGTGGCATGGCATGACCCAAAGTGAACAATGCACAGCTCAATATTCCAGATCATGTCAAACCATGTGATAGCTGGCCCATAACACAATCAGGCTATGCTTTGGTACAAAATGGGCTGGCACGACACGGCCCAACCCATAGGCACATTTAGCCCAATATATTGCAAGCCATGTGCTGTGTTGGGGCAATACTTTAAAATCCTGGATCATGCTTGGCCAGCAAGGCCGGTTTATAACTTAAGTGATCTGAATAAATAGGCCGGACCAACATGGCCAATTTAACATATTATATATAAATGTGTGTGTGTAATCAAGGATGTGATGTCAAAAATATTTTGTAAAATTTCAATGAACTTCATCAATCGTTAAAACAGGATTAATACAACCCCGCCAGTTCCTCAATCACAAATTTACATGCACATTTGCATGAAGACGAAAATAAATAAATAAATAAATGACCCAGAAAATACATGCTTCCATCTTCCCGCAGTCAAAACGTGAGCTGAAAAATAATGAAATACAAACAATTCCACACAAAATAAATCTTAAAATATTTCCAAATTTACGTGCAGAAGTCAAATTCATTACCATAAACCCAACCGCACTGCCCTAAATTTTTCCAACCAATGAAGCTAATTATTAAGAGTGGTTCCAAATTGTACACAAAATAAATTCTATCATCGGAAGAAATGCTTATGGTGATGATGTTGATGTCTGCAATCATCCAATCTAAAGCATTGTACAACTGGATAACAAGCAACAAAGCAGCATCTCCCTATTCTGTTAACCAAAAGTAACACCAAACTACTCGGCCAGCAGCAGCATGAGATCAGTGGATCATCTCGGCTCATCCTCCCCTGTTTGTCACCACTAATCTGATGGTTGCCTTCGTAATTTGACATCTTGATACATAATTGCCAATATCAAAATCCACACAAGGGGAAAAGAACCCACATAAGAATTGCAAATTCAGTAAGACCCATAAAAGGAAAAGGCAAAAAGAAGAGGACCCAGAAAAAAATAAGCAAAATCCAAGACACCCAATATGACAACGAAGCTAATAATCAACAATTTGAGAAGTATTTTATAGGCACAGATCCTTATCACAATCCAACAATTCAAGTGTATTTGCTTTTTGCCCTTGCATTTCTATGTCAAAATTAGAAATATATAGTAGAACTACGACGTCAAAAACAAAATTCTGAGTGAGCGTACGCAGAAAAATTAATGCAGATTATACGTGATGATGTGTTATAGGTACCTTGAAAGTTCTGATATATTAGGTTGGAACAGATCTGCAGCCAGTATTGAAGGTGCATGTCTTCAAGTATCAATGATTTGCAGAACCCCAATTGATCTTCATACATCTGAATATCTTATGTAAGCCTCCCCAACAGAATATTAATCAAAGAATAACTTATACGGCAAATATTAGTTGAAAGAGACTACCGAGAAGCTAGATGGATGGCTCCTGGACTGAGAGGGAGAGGGAAAGGAAGAGGGAGAGAGACAGGCGGGGGGAATATTCTGTTAATATGTTTACTGAAAGTTCTGGGAGCTCAGGCAGAGACGGCCCAGTAGAAACTAAAGTTCTCTCCTCGTTGACTACGGATTGCGAGATCTTTAACTATTACGCGTTGAGCTGTCCTAACAATTTTTATTTGTTTGGGAGCGGGTTCGGGATGTCAAATTAAAGGAAGTTTTCATATGGTATTTGTTTTTCAAAAAAAAAAAAGGAAATATTTAATAGGATTTATTTGAAAACATTTATTAAATAGGGGGTTATTTTTGACTAACGAAAGATGGGAGGGAAAATTGATGGGACCCCATGATCTCTTATTCAGAACTCATGTGGAGAACCCCCCAAGTGCTCAAATCCTAATCGTAACCCAAAACCATAGTTTTGTTGCTCAAATGAATCCATTAATATTTAATAAAAAACAACATAAAAAAAACTATAGAATAGTTATATCTAGGAGGTCTCCAATATCTCTGTATATTTATGATTTTTATCAAACATTTAGTTGGGATTGTTGGATTATCAATCACTCCCGTGTGGGCCCATACCCACTTGATGTGACGGATGGAGGTAAATATCCTCACCACATGAAGAAGGATCGAGTTGCGCCTGTTGGGCGCTCGAGCCGCGAATTCCAATGTGCCGCCACTCGCTATGCGCCCGTATGACGCTCGAGCGGCAAATTCCAGTAAGCCCCCGTTCGCTGTGAGCTCGAATGGCGCTCGAGTGCGCGCCTACGCCCGTTGTGTGCTCGATAGGCATTCGAACGCACGTCGATTATATAAAACGCGCACTTTGCATTTTTTAGGTTATTCCAATCAGTTTTGAGCGCCGTTCCAGAGAAGAAAAAAAAGAGAGAAAAGAGAGAGAAGAAGAAGAAGAGGAAGATTTGAGCCTCCGTTTGGGTTTTCAATCAAGTTTCAGTCTTCGGTAATCACACATACGAGGATCTTGCTACTGAGAAGAATATCTGCCGGGTTTTATCTCTACTTTTGCTCTTTATATTTCTTGTACGGGTTGTGCAAAGTTAGTTGATATTGATTCTTGTAATTTGGGGTTTGTGTAACCGATCAACTGTTACTAATAAAAATATCAGACTCTGTGTCCCGTGGTTTTTCTCCCTCATTTCATAGGGAGTTTTTCACGTAAAAATCATGTCTTTATTGTTTGTGCTTGCTTATTGTGTGCTTGTTATCATCTACTCCGTATTTTCTCGCGGTTTAAACAAGTATTTAATTCTAACAAGTGGTATCAGAGATTTTGGTTCATGTTGGGTATTGTGACTTGTTTGAATCGATGGAGGCCGAAAATAAGATGATGTGTTAGAATGGTACGAACTATGATATTTAGCGCAGCAAGATGAAGGACTTGTTGTTTGTGAAATCGATGCAGTAAAAATCGGAATCAAAGTCTGAGGAGGATTGGGCTTTTTAGCATAAACAAATTTGTAGTTATATTTGGCAATTTGTGGATGATAATGTATATAACCACATTCGGAATGAGACACATGCAAGAACTTTGTGGCAGAAACTTGAAACAATTTATACCTCAAAGACCGGTAACAATAAATTATTTCACTTGATAAAGCTTATGCAAGTGAGGTACAAGGAGGGTTCGTCTGTCGCCGATCACTTAAATGAGTTTCAGGTGTGTTGATCAATTCAGTGGTATGGGTATTAAATTTGATGACTACTTTACCAGACTCCTGAGAGGTGGTAAGGATTACTGTTGCCAATGTAACTCCAAGCAGCATGGTAACTCTTGAGATAGTAAAGGGAGCGGTGTTGAATGAAGAGATGAGACGTCGATCACAGGGTACTTTATCTACACACTCTGAAGTGTTAGTCTCTGAGTCACGGGGAAGAAATAAAGGGCATGGTCCTAAGCCTACTGAAAAGAGCCGAAGCAAATTCAAATCGAGGCATCAGAACCTCGAGTGTCATCATTGTGAAAAGAAGTGACACATCAAGAAATATTGCTACAAGTGGAAGCGAGAAAATGCTGAGAGAAATGAGAAAAAGGAAGACAAGACTCAAGATGAAGAAAGAGGTACTGTTGTTACCCGGAGTGACCTTTGGTATGTCTAGTATTGCTGGCTATGGTGATGTGTGTCTCACCATAAATAATGGAATCAAGTTGCTATTGAGGGATGTTAGACATGTCCCGGAATTCGACTAAATCTGATCTCAACTGGCAAGCTTGATGATGAAGGCTTTTGTAGCACGTTCTGCACAGGAGCATGGAAGCTGACTAGAGGGTCTCTAGTTGTGGCTCGGAGTAGAAAGATGTGCATGTTGCTTGAGATGAGGAACTTTCAGATTTGTGGCACCGTTGGTTAAGTCACATGGGTGAGAAGGACCTGAATTGTTTAGCGAAGAAAAATTGTCTTCGGGGTGTAAAAACAGCTCAACTGAAGACTTGTTCTCATTGTATAGCTGGAAAGCAACGACGGATCTCATTCAATGGAAATTCATCTACAAGGAAGACTGATCTTCTTGAATTGGTCCACACTGACTTATGTAGTCCATTCAAGGTGAAGACTCTTGGAGGAGCACTTTACTTCATCACATTCATTGATGATTGTTCTTAAAAATTATGGGTGTATCCGTTGAGATCGAAGGTTCAAGCCTTTATGTTCTTCAAGCATTTTCACGCCTTGGTTGAGAGGCAAACAGGGAAGAAATTAAAATAGATCCGAAGTGATAATGGTGGGGAGTACATCGGAGTGTTTGATGAGTATTACCGATCTCATGGAATTCATCATCAGAAGACTCCACTGAAAACACCGCAACTGAATGGGGTAGCCGAACGAATGAATGGGACTTTGATGGAGAGGGTCCGATGTGTGCTTTCAGAGGCGAAGCTCCCTGGCTCGTTTTGGGGGGAAGCCTTGAGGGTCGTGGCTCATGTCATCAATCTGTTACCGTATGGTACCTTGAATGGAGAAGTACCTGAAAAGATATAGATTGAAAAAGATGTATCCTATGATCATTTGCGGATATTTGGATATAAGGTCTTTGTTCACGTTCCCAAAGATGAAAGGACCAAGCTGAAGTCAAAGACCAGACAGTGTATATTTCTCGGTTACGGGGAAGATGAGTTTGGGTATCGACTGTATGATCCAATTGAGAAGAAGCTGGTTCGATCTAGGGATGTTGTGTTTGTCGAGAACGAGACTATAAAGGATATCGGCAAAGGTTCAGAGTTTGTCTCCAAGAATGATGACAGTTAGGCATGTGATTCAGATCTTATGCCGACACCTGTTCGTCAGCAGAATGAAAGTCAAGGCAATGCTGAAGATGAAGAAGATCACGAGACTGCAGTACCCAATAGTGATGAGGATGAGGCTATTCCTCATGATATTGCTGAGCCTATCGAGACTGTTTCACTCCGACAATCCACGAGAAATCGAAGACCCTCTACTCGTCTGTCGGCTGAGGAGTATGTGTTACTCACAGACGGAGGAGAGCCCGAATACTTTGAGAAAGTAATGGAGGATGAATACAAGGCAGAGTGGATGGAAGCTATGCAAGAAGAGATGGCATCGCTGCATGAAAATCACACATTTGAATTGACGAGGCTGCCAAAGGGAAGACGAGCATTGAAGAACAAGTGGGTCTTCAGGTTGAAGACAGATGAAAACAGCTCACAACCGAGGTACAAAGCGAGGCTAATTGTGAAAGACTTCAATCAACAAAAGGATATTGACTTCGACGAGATCTTTGCACCAGTGGTAAAGATGTCTTCTGTTCGAGTGGTGCTGGGGTTGGCTGCTATTCTTGACTTGGAGGTAGAACAGATGGATGTACGGACAGCGTTTCTTCAGGTGACCTCGAAGAAGAAATCTACATGGAGCAACCAGAGGGATTCCTTATCAAGGGAAAAGAGAACTTAGTGTGTCATTTCAAGAAGAGTCTGTATGACTTGAAACAAGTACCAAGGAAATGGTACAGGAAGTTTGAATCTGTCATGGTAAATCAGGGCTATCAGAAGACGACCTCGAATCATTGTGTTTTTGTTTAGACTTTTTCAGATGATGATTTTGTTATTTTTTTGCTCTATGTGGATGATATGCTGATTGTTGGGCGTAATGCTTCTCGGATCACGGAGTTAAAGTAACAGCTTGAGAAGTCCTTTGCTATAAAAGATTTGGGACCGACGAAGCAAATTCTGAAAATTAGAATTTTTTGTGACCGCAAATCTATGAAGCTATGGATGTCGCAAGAGAGTTACGTGGAGAAAGTGTTTCAACGCTTCAACATGAAAAAGACAAAATCAGTGAGCACACCGTTGGCCAATCACTTCAAGTTAAGCAATTGGCAATGTCCTTCTATCGAAGATGAAAAAGCATATATGAAAGGCATATCTTATTCTTCAGCCGTGGGTAGCCTAATGTATGCTATGGTGTGTACAAGACCAGATATAGTTTATGCTGTTAGAGTTGTCAGTCGATTATTGTCAAATCCCGATAAGGAGCATCGGTCCACGGTAAAATGGATTCTCAAGTATCTCCGAGGAACTTCTAAACAGTGTTTGTGCTTTGGAAGCAATGTGTCCCTCATGGTTGGATATAGTGATACAGATATGGCGGTGATGTTGACTCACGGAAGTCTACTTCGGGATATTTAGTCATGTTTGCAGAAGGAGCCGTTTCCTGGCAATCGAGATTGCAGAGGTGTGTTGCTCTTTCCACTACTGAAGCAGAATTCATTGCTATTACAGAGGCAAGCAAGGAGATGCTATGGATGAAGAAATTCATTCAAGAACTTGGTCTCAAGCAGAAACGATATGTATTGTTTTGCGATAGTCAAAGTATGATTCATCTTAGCAAGAACTCGTCTTTTCACGCCAAATCAAAGCATGTCGATGTGAGGTATCAATGGGTGCGGAATGTTATTGACACGGGTTCGTTGATGCTGGAAAAGATCGGGACCGAGAAGAATGGATCAGATATGATGACCAAGGCATTACAAAAAGGGAAGCTTGAAACTTGCTGGTTCAATTGCCGGATGACGATGAATGGCCCCACACGGCCATGATGGGAAGTTTGTTGAGTTATGGGTCACTCCTGTGTGGGCCCATACCTACTTGATGTGGCGGATGGAGATAAATATCCTCACCGTATGAAGAAGGATCGAGTTGCGCCTGTTGGGCGCTCGAGCTGCAAATTCCAGCGTGCCACCGCTCGTTGTGCGCCCGAATGGTGCTCGAGCGGCAAATTTCAGTAAGCCCCCGCTCGCTGTGCGCTCGAATGGCGCTCAAGCGCGCGCTTGCGCCTGCTGTGCACTCGACAGGCGCTCGAGCGCCTGCCGAATATATAAAACGCGTACTTTGCATTTTTTAGGTTATTCGAATCAGTTTTGAGCGCCGTTCCAGAGAAGAAAAAGAGAGAAAAGAGAGAGAAGAAGAAGATGATGAAGATTTGAGTATCCGCTTGGGTTTTCAATCAAGTTTCAATCTTCGGTAATCACACATATGGGGTTCTTGCTGCTGAGAAGAACATCTGCCGGGTTTGATCTCTAGTCTTACTCTTTATATTTTTTGTACGGGTTGTGCAAAGCTAGTTGATATTGATTCTTGTGATTTGGGATTTGCGTAACCGATCAACTGCTACTAGTAGAAATTTCGGACTCTGTATCCCGTAGTTTTTCTCCCTCGTTTTATATGGAGTTTTCCATGTAAAAATCGTGTCTTTATTATTTGTACTTACTTATTGTGTACATACTATTATCTACTACGTATTTCCTCGCAATTTAAACAAGTATTTAATTCTAACAGAGATTGCTTTTAAAATGGGGCTTCACGTAGATGCTGTTGAAGCAATAGTGGTTGAACTGGTGGGTCTTCCTTATTATTGAACTTCCCATTTTATTTCTCCTTTAGTATCCGACTTCAACAAGTTCATTCTTTGAGTATCTTTTCAGTAATGTATAACCCAAATCAAGATAATTTATATCTTAATGTAAGAGATCTGAAAGTTTGAATATGAAAAATCATCGGTTATTGAAGTGGAAGAAAATGTGCGTAGATGATCCATGCAATTTATATTGCACAGGAAATATCAAAAAAGGTTGCCTGTTTGCATTTTGGGGCAATTGATAAATGGGTTGATAAAATAAGGTTGTGGATGAACTTCTAAATAAAAAGATGAATAGAATCTATGAGTCATCTCATATGTTAACACTTGATCAAGAGCAAGGTAGGGTAAATGTATTGGTATTATTATTTTATAATTCACCTTATGCACATATTATAAATCAGGTTATTTCTTTTTACCAATTTAAGTTTGCGATATGTTTAAATGTTTAACGGATTATGAATATGAGAATCTATAATATGCACTATTTAAGCGCCAGTATTCATCCAGCATCCAGAAATAATTGACCCAATCTGCATCTTTGTTGCATTCACGAGAATCATAAAATGCAACTATTTTATTTTATTAGTCTGTAAATTATTAATATTAGTTAGTCTTAATATAAATAAATCCAAATAAATCACAAACAATCTTCTAAATAAATCGTAAATAATCTTTCATTCTTACCACTTTCCATTAGTACATCTCTCAAATTAATACCTCTCCAAGTGTGCATATGGTATTATATCATATAGGCAAAATGGTATAATAAGTCGCTTGGAACCCTTTGTACCTATGACAAATTGTTTGTAATAATGATTCCGACAATCACTTTGTGGCATGTCATCTAATTCAAGTTCTATTGTTCTTGGAGATCTAATATGTGTAGAGCATGATGACTCTAACTTGGGTCATTTGACCCAATTCGAATTGATCATATGAAAAAGTCAAATTATAAATTTTTATTATAAGTATAATAGACGTTATAAATATTAAACTCTTCAAATTAACAGATTACATAAATATTTGTATAAGATAAATTAAATGAAATGTAATACTGATATACTATCTAATATTTATCAAAACTTAAAAGAAAAACTTTCATTTCATGATATGATATTTTTAAATTTTGAAATTATTTCTCCATCCGGAAGCTCTAAAACAAAAATGTAATTTTCATTAGAATACTATCAACTAACTCTATCCTAAAGCTAATAAAATAAAAAAAAGTGAGAAAAATATCTAACATGTGATATAATCAATAATATTAAATTTAATAAAATATCTTATTGAATAAAATTAATATATAAAGCAATAATAATATATAATCAACTATCATTTATCTGATACTTAACACCATCATGACTTATAAATTCCAGTTTAACTTTCAAAGTGTCCACCAAAACCTAATATCATAAACGTAACTAGAATTTTATCAAATTCAAATATCAATAATGTTATAGGTTTGTCAGACATATTTCAATAAAAGTAACAATTACATGAGATATGCAATAATCTCCTTAAATCCTATCCTGTTATCCGCTCACTGTGAACTAATAACTATGCACCCACGCACCAACGACTGGATAGTATCAATAAATTGCTGATATTTGTAAGTTCATCAAGCGACTAATGTTATGGTTTTGATACACAGGTATTAAATTTAACTTCGTCGAATAATATGCCACCACCCATCAAGGTAAGCCCAGAATATTTTATGCTCATATTCCCATGTTTAACTATGAATTATGTTCAAACAAAAAATAGAATACTTTATCTCAATCTATATGTCAAACCCAATATCTCTTAGTGTGATGTCCATCATTATCTTGTCGCATATTGTTTACAAAATAATAAATATCCTTCCACAAATATAAACCTCAACCGATTGAGACATAAAAATCAGTATTAGATAACTATATACTATACCAAAATTTGGCAAGCTCTACATTCCTTAAAGTCATAATATTTTTATATAATATTATTTACCTTAAGCATAAATATCAAAAGTATACTCACATATACAAAGATTATGCAAAGAAAAGCAACAAACAGTTAAAGACAAGAGAAATAACTCTTTAAGTACACTAAGTGCATAACACGTGACAACCTATTAGTCCAAAACTATTCCATACTCTCAGCATAGCTCTAGAATAACCATAATAGGCCACATCGGTTGCATGTAAAACATATATATTATAAATTTATTGATTTATATCATATAGGCAGTATATCATGTATTGAAACAATATTTCATCTAATAAACAAATGAAAACAGACCTAAACCATGCAAAAGAAGTTGATTTATATCATAGAAGTCTAAGATACTCATAATTGGTCATACACACATTAGAGTTTGAACTTCATTGAAAACACAAACTGGATAATAGTGTGGTGTTTAAAAGGTAACATACTCGCCAATCAAACACCACACAAAAAATGATAAAAATTGAGTCAAATGAATATAAAATTAATCATAAATCTCCTAAATTATAATGTGGCAATAACTATAAGCAAACAAAACCATCGCTTGAACAGAACATTAGGTGATGATGTGAAAGCAATTAAGGGAAAGTGGTTAGGGACCAATCATGCTTTTCTCTTAATTTTCTTCTTAATTTCAACTTTGTTACTAATTAATTAATAAGATAAAATTCTCTAACATATATGAATGATACAGTCAATTGAAAAAAGATAGGAGTGTCTTCATACTTAATGATATAAAAGTGTTAAAAATAGCAACTAAAAAATGGGATGAACCAAATGCTAATAAAATTTTACTTTAATTACACACATAAATATATAATAAATTCATTGTAAGTCCTAATAAATATTCTAAAATATTAATATTATTTATTGGCTATCAGTAGAGGAATTACCAAAATACCTATCCAAAGTTTCTCGCAAGTCCAATCCTTCCAATCTTAACATGAATTTAGCTCAGACTTTTCTTAATAAGTAGCTCATCAATTACTTTCATTAATAATTTTTTTAGGTTCAATATCCAAAAAATTCAAATCAAAACATTTGGGTGTTACATAGAGTGCCGCCATGATGAGAATGAATTGAAATGTGTTGTAAGGGTCCAAATTGTTGAAATATGCTCTATGGAAAATGCCATTCAACGATGTTGAAATATATCATTGGCATTAGGATGTGCCAAAACTATGAATCAATGAAGCAGCAAGCAGGCAGGTGTGTTCGTTGTCCACACAGACTACCTATTTATAGATTTGTTCACCTAGGGACTATCGACATTGATACAATTCACACGTTATTTCTATTGGGGTTCTAAACTCGGATTCACCCAATCCAATGCAGCGGAAACCCAAATCCTCCGTCATTGTCAGCTACGAATTTAGTGGGCACAATGAACACAAGGATGTATAACAATTTTTAACGTGAAAATCCCTTAACTAAGGAAAAAAATCACATGACAAACTCCGTAAAATTTCACTATATAAAATCAATTATAAAAACCCCAAGATAGAATACCAACAACTCATCCTTGGTTACAAAAACCCCCAAAAAATAGATAATAAGAAAAATAATCACCAAAAATAAGAAAACTCTCATTCCATCTTATCTCTTGTTTTTTTTTCCTCTCATTCTTCTCACTGTGGTACTCTCTACTCACAGACATTTTATAAGTATGGTGAAATGCTAACATCCGTTTCACCCCCGCAGACATGCGGTCTGGCACACAGCACCCTGGTGATTTCTCACACACCAGCACAGCCCTTAATGCCTAGCATGCTGCCTCTTGATGATTTCTCACACCCCAATACATCCCTCAGTGCCTAGCACACTGGCTCTTGGTGATTTATTACGCCTTCTCATTTGAAACTCCTGGTGTGCCTTTATAATGATGCAGCTCCACCAAATTTTATCTACTCAACTGGCCATCTTGCAGATGATTTGTCATGTCGTCCCTATCATTTCTACGCCTTCATTAGTTCCCGAGCTTTATACAAACGCTGCATACTCTGCACTGTTTAAAGGCATGCCCTGCAAGTCAACGGCCTACTCTAAAAAGCCAGCCACCAACTCAGCTGCACAGACTCAACCGGTTAACCTCCTGCTGATTGGCAGGCCATCCTCTAACAGCCTTGTTGACTTTGTCCCGCCAAAATGGCCATCCTGACAATTTGCTCCAACCTGGCCATTTCTTGCAACTGATCAAATTGGCGCAACCGGCCAATTTGATGTAACCGATCATTTTGCCTCCAACCAGGCAAAATGGCGCAACCTACCATTTTGGCCAACCGGCCAATTTTCTTTCTCCAACAAATTGGCCACTTTTCCCATAGATTCATTCTCGACCATTTCCAACCACAAGTCTACAAACATTTTCCTACGCACCGGTCCGTGGATCATAACCACACAAAGACCTCGGGCCTTACTATGCGAACTCCTCGTGCGCTTTCTATGCATAGGTCTTCAGTCCATATTGTGCACAAGCATGTCCTCGGTCACACTGCAACTTGGACATTATTAGCACCACGGTCGTTTCTACACCTTGGCCGTTAACAAGCAACCGGCAAATTCCATGCACCTTGAGCAGCCGGTCAACGCACATTGATTGGAATCCATGTTCGGTCGCAACCCATGAAAGGCCGGTCAATATGCTGCAAATTGACCAAGTGCATTTTGCGCCTTTAGCCGATCGTGTACCTTTAGCCGGTCAACTGAGTTGACCGGTCATTTTACCATAAGTTGGTCAACCTCTGTTGATCGACTACTTTGTCTTTCTACAGCCGGACCACAATTTGCTACAAATCCTCCGATGACAAAAATATTTATTGAGTCATCCATAAGAAAGTGACCAAACCCAATAATTTCTTCAATTTAAGCATTCATGGAGTGCAGCCTCTCTCATGTTCGTATATACAGAATAAATAATAACCCCTCTGCGGCCGTAGCATTGCATTGCTCTTCAAAGAGCCATGCAAGACCCACCGAATTATTACTTTATGAATTTACATTGTCTATATTTTTTTAACATATAAGGTGAACACTACATCTAATTTTATTCAGAAATAACATCCCTCCTAATAGTTGAAGAGTCTATATGGGATGTGGCAGAATCCACCATATAATTATCTGTCGTAATGGTTAATAAAAAATGTTTTAAATCCACAGCAGCTTCAAGTGTTACCCATCAAGAACACTATCTGGAGGCACAACCTAGCAGATATTCACACAGCCCTGTCTAATCAAATTATGTATATCACTAGTAACTGAATTTCCAACAACTGATAATTCAATAATAATGGCCAAATCTTAGAGCATAATTAATGGTGGCCTCGCCCATAACCGGATCGAATTTGTGTTTCCGGTCTTCATTGCTTCAAGAGGACAGTTATCAAACGATTCTCTGGTGGGATTATACTTAGCATTGCAACCATAAAAAATTTCAATAATGAGATGTCTGGCTAGGCGTTCATCAATGTTGTGTGTCTCTCGTGGATGAAATGAGGCAGTAGCCCGATGACATTTTAACAATTTTCACATAATCTGTGTAACCAATAAATAGTTATAAGCATTAGCATTAATTATATATTGAAATTTCTATTGTGTATAAAATGAAAAATTAATATATAATTAGATTTTTTTCATGACATTGTATACAATTTAATGCGTACCTGGATCCGACTTCGAATAGACTTGGATTCACCTGAATTATTTGACTCGGCTCCGTTCACTGAGTTCGAATCCTGCACACCACTACAATGAATAAGAGAATTGCTGATTCGATTGGATATTGTCCCACTAAAACACTCCGACACTTGATTGATTAAGCCTTCTAAACAATGAAATAAAATTAGCAAAAGAGAGAGAGAGGATGGTCGGGAGTGTTGGCTTGTTAAGAATGTTACATCGCTTTCTTTAAAATAGCGTTGACATATTCTGCCCTAAAAACGTGGATGCTCTAAGGAACGACTATCAGGAAGCCGAAGATGTCTCCAGGAATCCGGAGGCCTCTGGTGGGTTTGGAGGATGAACGCTTGTGAAGAGAGAAGGAGAAGATGAGCCTTTGTCCGGTGCTTTGTAAGCGTTTGTGTGGGTGAGACTATAGGAAGTCTTTCGAGAAGCTCGTTTTCAGTGTTTTTAGGAAGACAAGTTACAGAGTGAGCAATAGAGCTTCTGTTTCTGAGTAAGTTTTCGTCATTTGTTCGTGAACATGTGTAAAAGCGTGTGTAAGAGCCTGTAAAAGCATGTCTGTTCTAGAACGAAGACCTTAAGCTTTTATGGACAGCAGAAGGGCCTCCTTCTTGGGGCAAGGTGGCGTGCTCCTCCTAGACCCTGGCGGCCTTCTCGAGGGAGTGGGCTTGGTGAGCAATTTGGGAGAATCTTCTTTTTCTGCACCATTGTACTTTGTCTTTGCATACTTTTGTGACCGTTTTGTTGGTTCTCAAGTCATTGCTGCCCTTTTGGAGAATACTCGGTTTTTATAGTGACACGTGACCATGAGAAGACTTACTTTTTTACACGTGATCCCTAGCTTTGGGCTTTGGCGCGGCCTTCTTTGAGTAGTAGGCTTGGTACATCCATCAACGCTGAGATTGACCTTTTCTGGCGAGTCCTGGATATCTAACGTTGGCATCTTCCGCCTTTATTTTTTTAGAATTTGGGCCTGCTCCTCCCTAGCAAGGGCAGCTTTTGAGTTGACATTCTAGTAGGCCTTCTTGGACCTCCGTTGACCTTGGGCCAACTCATATTCCGAGACCCATCACGATTATATAACATTATAATTGTAAGTTGCCAGTTAATTTATAACTCAAAAATTGTAACGAAGAGATAGAGCTGAAATATAAAATTAGAATTGCTGATTGATTAGTTGTATTTCTTAATAAATAGAATTATTGAGTGATTAAGATTATAACTCTCAAAATAAAATTAGTTTTCCAGGATTGTGCGATTTATCACAACGGTCTATGGTCTGTTACGTGCTTTCTTTAAAATAGCATTGACATATTCTGCTATGCTTATAGTCATATAAGCATATCCCTTCCACAATCATTGTATGTTCCCTAGTTTTTGGACGATTTTATTTGTCCACTTTCCTTGTTTATCATCCAATCCTCTAATTTATCCATTATAATTTCAAATATTTGGATATGAGATTTAGCCCTAATCGATTGAAAAATTCATCAATCACAAGTGAAAACATAAAAACTATTGAAATAAAGAATGTTTCTCAGAGAATTAAACAATTTTCATATAGTTACTTTGCATAAAAGATCTTCGATTTGGATGTCATATGATGAAAAAGATAATGATAATAAGTGGAGATTGTAAGGTAACGATTTTTGGAATATAGTAAATATGAGTAATTAAGTTATAATAAGTAAATCGAGATCCTATAATACCGAAGAAATTGGATCAAGAGGCCCGAATGCCTGGAATTTGCAAAATCGGGAACCGGCATTGTTAACCCTGAAAAATTGATCCGTAAATGAGATTTAAATTTTAAATTATGATAATCGTGACTTATTAAGCTAATATAATCAAAATTAAAATCTAAGGATGTAAAATATTGGATTAGAATGATCGAAACGGGTCCCGAACGGCGCGTACGCGAAACTGGCTCACTACAAGCCTGACCCGCGCCCACCGTGGGCTCAAGCCCTCTAGTGAGCGCCAATTCTAGCGTGTTGGCGCCCAAAGCGCACTCGTTGCACCGAGCTGCTGCTGCCTCAACCCACGACTGCCGCCGTCTCACCCTCGACCACTGTCGCCACCGCTTCCACCCATCCGGCCGCCGTCCTTCCCCAGCAAGCCTCTCTCTCTCCTTGCGCAGCTCACGCTGCCACACCGTTGCTCTCTACTCGCGCCGCACCACCTCTACATCAGCCCGCGACCACCGTTCGCTTGTGACGCCGCCACCACCATCCTCTTCCTCCTTCTCCCTCTCCTTCTTCTTCCCTCTTCTTCTTCTTCGCGTCGAAACCCTATCTTTTTTTCTCCTCTCCTCTTTCTCCCTCTCTCCCCGACTCCCCCTCTTCTCTTTCTTCTATTTTTTTTCTTTTATTATTATTATTATTATTATTATTATTATTATTATTATATTTTACTTTTCTTTTATTCTAAAATTCGATCAGTACTTGGGCAACAATACGAGCTCACCTTCGGCACCACTCCACACTTCTGATCATTTCTCAAAATTTTCATGATATAATAATCAATTTTCACCACATCTGAAATATCCAAAATCACAATTAATATTAAAATAATTTGAACGGGATCTGAAATATTACAATTAGATTGGATAGTTCTAGTTATCATTGTTGGCTAACTTATGCTTGAGCTAAATTAGAGTTAGAAAATGAGTTTGGCTGTCCAGCGTATGCATCCCAATTAGTTTTCCAAGAGCTACCTAACCCGCGTTGTTTATATTTCAGAAAGGGTATTAGCATAACTCCTAGACGAGGGTCTACTCGTGATGGTGGTCGACCGTAGGGTTGAGAGAAAGATGTTGTATGGAGGCACCTTAAAGTTGGAATTTGATTAGTGCTAATTTAGTACTTGAACAGATCGGTATTGATTCGAAGCCTACGTTAATCGATTTTGGTTCAAAATTTAGGTTTGATCGACTTTGGGTTGAGGTCCTTAGGTTAGTAATTTACTAAAAATGAATACTTGATTAATGTATCAAATATGATGGATAAGGTGGGATTGATGGCTCGAAGTCAGTATAATTTAGAGTCAATTCGGATATAACGAATCCAGGGATGTTGATTTATAATCAATTCAGTAATGTTTAAGTATTTAAACTTTTTGGTGGTTCGGATTCTATAGGGGTTGAGATATGGATCTTGAAAATTGAGATAATATTACAGTATGCAATGTTCGAAGGAAGATAAAGTAAAGTTGCCCCATGTCAGATAGGAGGTAAAGTCGACCTCAAGCGGTTGATGTGAAAAGAATCATGAGCCTCGAGAATAAAGAGATATCATAAGATGTGTTCGTGGATGCTCTATCGATGAATATTTTGTTTTGATGGGATTTTTGGGAGCATGTTTCAATTGTGAAATATTTGACCTCATGATTAGGGATTGCCCTTATCCCAGGGCTCAGACAGTTAAGGAGCCTAATACTGTGGATCGAGGCTTCGCAATGATGGCATGAAGTACAGAAGTGTCGTCCGTCATAGAGGGAGATAATGTTCTTGGATCTTGATGTTTTGATGTGTGTTACTTTGGAATTTAGAATCTATATTTTATTGGTATTTCTTAAACTTATTCATTTATTTGACGATCGTATGTCTTATACTCGTTGTATCGAGGTTTACAATATTTTCTTGGGTCTGTGAATATGATTAATTGGGCTGATTTAATTATCTTGTGGTGCTAAGGTTTGATATGATATTGAGGATATTTTGGTTGGTAAGATACCATGCTGGTATGAATTATATTAGTGAGGACATGACACCTTGTAATCAGAAAGTGAATGGTTTGATAAGCTGGCATTGTGAAATAAATAGGTGATTTGTTTGGTCTATTATAAGGGCTTGATATTTCCTAGGATTGATCTGTACCCTTGTGCTATCAATTGTGGGGAATTGAGAATTATACCTAGGTAGCTTTTGGAATTAAGATATAGCCATTTGGGTTTTGTAGGTTCATTGGCATTTTCGTGAGATTTATGAATTAGACCTTCCAGTCATAAATAGGTTAATGTGGCGATGGCCTCATTGATGAATTCCTAAAATTAAGAGGGTGTGTGAACTCTATCTATGGATCGGATCATGAATTGGGAAAGGCAGTGACTTGTTTACGCGAGTATGAAGGGAATAAGGAGATGTGTTTTGTTAGGCATGTGGTTTTTTCGATAGCATGAATACGATTCTTTAGAGTTTGGAGCGATGGCTCATTTGGAAAAGATTGATTGATATCTCGAAGGTGTATGACTTTCTTGAATATAACTGAATCGAGAAGGATAATCCAATAAGTGTTTCTCGAAGATTGTAGCGCCGTGAAGAGTTTGGCTTGAGATGATTAATATTCGTCGGAATGGGTCATACGAGGGTAGTCTTCAAGGGACTAAGAATTAGTTGCCAACCTTATGGTTGGATTGACCCCCAATGGGTCTAGTAAGCTACAGTAAAATGCGATCCTTTTGAGGAAGCTCTAGGATTGTGTTTCTCGTGACTTGTATGAGAGGTTGCCTTTGGTTAAGAAGGTAGAAAGCCTATAATCGGAATTTTCCCACCCATAGTTCGGGGTTGGCCATTAAAGTCTTTGCTTTGAGGATTTGTGGGGTTGCTTATAGAGATAGTTATTGTCTAATGATCATAATAGATTGAGAGGTTGTCTCGCAGGAAGAGATGGCCATGTAGCAGTATTAGCAGGTAGATTTGCTTGAGATAGTAATGGTGAGTTTCAGTGTCAGTCGTGAAAGGTCGATCAAGTGATAGCGTAAATCAGTAAGGTTGTTAAAGAGATATACTTATGAGGTGCATCATCAGTTAAGAAGAATATTATTGTCGATAATTGGATCATGGGAATCTTCTGATAAAGTATATCTTGGTGCATCATAGGAGATGCTTTAGGATAAATTTCAAGTAGTTTCCAATATCTAAGCGAAAAGTAGGGTGCTCTGCCCTTGGTTTTAAGAGAAAGAGTTGCCTCCTAAGTAGTGAGATTATGAAATTATGAGATGAGAAACCCTCATCGTTTCAGTTTCAAGGATGTTAGGATAGCAAGAACTATGATGCTGTTTGGGTAATTGTGGATTTGGCTGACAAAGACAGCCCACTTATTGTGAATTTAAGGGATACAACCAAAATGTATAAGTTGGCTTATTGGTATCCCAACAAAACGATAAATTTAATAAGTATCCGAGTTTGAGGATTTTGGGTGATTACTTCAATTGCGTTGCCTAGGTTGACTGTAATCTAAAAAGTTTGGGCTTTGTTTTAATTATATCGATGTCCTTAGGATTTTTCATAGGTTTATAATTATCAAGTAACCTAGGAGTCTGATATGAATCAATAGACACGAATTGTAAGGGGATTTTTATTGTCCTGATAAATGGTTAATTAGAGTAGCGTAGTAGAAACATGTGAGCTTTTTGTTTAGAAATTTTGGAATGGGGTTAAGGTTCCAACGGAAAATCATTCTTGAGACCTAAGAGGTATCGAGGTGAGAGCCTATTGGTTCATTTGAGATTTTATATTAAATCAGAGAGGTAGTCAATAATTAGGCTTACCTTAGAATTTGGATAGATTATTGTGATGTCTCTCATGTACTGATGAGTGAGGAAGCTAGGTTATGATAAGGTTTAACCATTGTAGGAATCTAAGAATTTGCTTTATAGCGAGGTTTCAATGTCAATTTTAGATAAAAGGTATTAGACGTTAATAATTAAGATAATTCGAATGAGTAAGGTTCGCTAAAAATTATCGTCTCTCCAAAAAAGTGGTTTGGGAGTATATAGGTGAAATCTGGAAGGTTTATCCCCCTATTGTTAAGTTTTGGGGTTCATTAAATTTTGAGGATGAAATTTTAATAAGTGGGGGAAAGTTGTTAGGTACCGATTTTTGGAACATAGTAAATATGAGTAATTAAGTTATAATAAGTGAATCGAGGTTCAGAACACGGAAGAAATTGGATCGAGAGGCCCGAATGCTCGGAATTGGCAAAATCTGGAACTGGCATTGTTAACCCTGAAAAGTTGTTTCGTAAATGAGATTCGAGTTTTAACTTATGATAATCGTGACTTATTAAGCTAATATAATCAAAATTAGGGTCCAAAGATATGAAACATTTGGTTAAAATGATTGCAATGGGTCCCAGACGACGCGTGCGGAAAGCTGGCTCACTACAAGCCTGACCCGCGCCTACCATGGTCTCAAGCCCCCTAGTGACTGGCAAATCAAGCGTGCTGGCGCTAGAAGCGCGCTCGAGTGCTAGTCTGCATAAAAGTCGCGTGCTAGCTTTTTAACCTTACGCACATGGTTTGGGGGAAAAAGAGAGGAGGGAGAGGAGAGAGAGGCATGAAGGGAAGAGGGAGATGGAGCAAATGAAGATGCTCGGGTTTGATTCCGACTTCAAGCTAGTTAGAGAAATCGTAGATCAGGTCGAGACAAGTGTACCCATACCCTTTCCGTCCATTCTTTTTGATTTTCATTCGATCCCTTTTGGGTATTATAATCCTGATACCAGACCCATATATATATTTGTAATACTCATGACTTGATTATACATATATATGAATTTCATGTCCAAATTTGTAGAAATTGTCTGATTTTTACACTAAAACCCTAACCTCGCGCCCGAGTGGTTTCGGCACCTGGTTTTGGCGGCTTTTACAGTAATTTGCTCTAGAATATCATTACCCATATACTATATATGTTAATTTATCAATTAGATATCCAATTTGATGGTTTATGTGAAAATCTGTTCGTCAGAATCCTAAGATGCGCCGGGACCTCGTTTAAGCATTTATTTTGAATTTTATGCATAAATTGGTTTGAGATTATGATTACCCATGTCTTGAATTTGGTAATTTACCCATTGAATGCCTGAATTTTCGTGAATCGTCCAATATGTACAATCGGGTACTGTTCACTCAACCCTCTTTGGTAAATTTTGCATAGTTTTCACGTTAATTAATTATTAATTAAGTTACATATATATTTACATGTGTTCAATTGTATATTTTAGAAAATATGTTCATTAAACAACTGTGAAAGAAATATTGTCCGAAAGTCTCTAAAGTTATAATTGCCTCTCGGTGGTAAAAATTTCTATTCTTCCCTATACTTATGATATTCGTACACATAAGTTAAGTCGTGAAAAGATTTGAATTCAAAAATAAGATAAAATTATGCAAGTATTCAGAGAAAAATTTAACAATCGGTTATATGATTAATTTGTTCTTCCGAATAAAGATACTGTGAAAAACGTATGGTGGACATTTCCTAAAAAAGAATAAAAAATTATGAAATTAGAATCACAGATTCATGTTACGGAGGATAATATCCCTTGGCATGTCATTAGTATTACAGTAGATACTCAAGGATTATCCTGACCACGTATTGTAGTTGGTGATACTCTTGAT
The DNA here is from genome assembly GCA_033239525.1 of Nepenthes gracilis. Taxonomy (NCBI): domain Eukaryota; kingdom Viridiplantae; phylum Streptophyta; class Magnoliopsida; order Caryophyllales; family Nepenthaceae; genus Nepenthes; species Nepenthes gracilis. Next base: position 10,117,900 of record BSYO01000015.1, read on the forward strand.
AAGCCTTAAGGTATCACTATGGAAGGATGAGGAACTGCCTTTGGACCCGGGTGACATGAGGGCATATTGTTATTGGCCCGTTTATAGGTATGATATGTAGATGGCTCATCCTCTGGGTCTAAAATAAGAGCTCCCGATCTTAAATCATGTGGGGCATTACAATCATTTTCTCGTTTTTTCGTACCCTTAGCTAATAAGGTTTACTAGCCATAATCTACAAAGATGAGTAGTTATACATAATTTACATCCTAAAAGAAGAGGGATAAAATATGAGAAGTCAATCGTATCCCGAAAGCACATTCGATCATGTTTTTATATTTACTCATCCTGATTATGTTCTTATATCTCTCTTTTGCTTTATTTCGTATATATTATTATCGTCCTTCATTATATTGTACTTGTTGAGTATTTAGTTTACCCTTATTACCTTCTCTTGCCTCCATATTAGCACAGGTCTGTTATACCCGATGTAAAAGTGTAGAGATTCGAAGTGAATTAGGCTCCGAATTTGGAAGATCATATTGAAGACTTATAATTTATAGTTTTGCATATATTATAGATAATTGTATATATTTATATTTTAATTGAATTTATTAATGTATATTTTACATAAAGTTGATGACCAAATAGTTTAGTTTTCATTATCGTTTAAATTTATTTATATTTTCGCAGGTTATTGTAGTTTATAATAGGTATCTAGTGGCATCTCTCTTTGGTCGACGTTATATTTAGATATATAGCATTGGAGCCACAAATATTATGTTGCAATTGGATCCTATGTGGTTTTGGGTGCTGTTATTGTATGTCGTTGGATGTTGGAGTTATTTGGATGTATTTTGTGTATTGTACTAGAGTTTGCATAGATTTTGTATCAATTTAACAGCCGTATTACAAACTAAATTCTACCGAGCAGAGATTGTCACTCTTAGTGATATGGATTATATATCATGGATTTGATCGTTTTGTATCAGACCAATATAATACACAAATTCATCTTTAACTGTTGTCAAAAACTTATAGATGCAACTCAAAAACTTTTCCTAATATCATTATTATCACTCTTAATAACTGCAAAAGCGATATTTATTGCCATCAATAGAGCAATCTACAGCAATATCCTTCCTTCTATAAACATTTTCAGCTATGTTTGTGGTCATGCAAGTTTATCATCTTTTGCCAATATTACACATTTTCCACTTTTGGGAAGATTTTGTTTGTCGACTGCCCGAATTCCTCAGCCAACCCTTTAATTCTCTCCATTAAACTTCAAATTTTTGGGATTAAGATTCATCCCTAATCCTATAGAAAAAATCATCAATCACAAGCAAAAATATAAAAAAATATTGAAATAAAAATTAATATTAAAATAATTAAATATAGTTTTTATTTTTCCAAGTTGGTGTAAAAAATCCTTAGTGTTTTCATTATTGTGAACATCATTATAATTGGATGTCATGTTGTAAAAATAGTAACAATGGTAAATAAAAAGTCACTCTAAATGATATGAACCTTTTATTGAGGATTTGATCTGGCAGTATTGATCTAAAATAGCGTACAAATTTATCATTATTCTTATTTTTGATAACCGTAAAGCCGATAATATAAAAATATATTATTATTAATAAAGTTAGCTATAAAAATACCCATATATACTTTTCACCTAAGTAGTCGTATCAATTCAAATGACCAGCAAACAAAAATTGAATCCAACAATAGAGCGGTCGAAGGACAATAAAGGGTAAAAAAATTTATGATTACTGTCCACCCTATTACAAATAATCAAATGATCCATATACGTATACACAGCTATGCCATGGCTAGAAACCTGCAATGTATGAATCCCATGGGATAATTGCGGATATGTCGATTTTCAGCCACCGAGAACCTTGCCAATCACTAGTTATTTTTCATTCTAAGTTTTTCTATATGACACGTTAAAATTATACAACTTTTTAATAATGTGTCACTTAAAATAGCTTGGGTTAAAAACTTCTATCCCGATAACAAAAGTCTGTAGTCTTTCGTCGCCGTCGCCGCCTTCGCCGCCGGCCTCATGGTCGGTCAGCCCGTTCCCCTCTCTCCCCTCTCTTCCTTCTGGCCCTCCTTTCTCCTTTCCACCGGATTTGTTTTTTACTACCCCTCCATTGCCTCTCCCGAAGTTCTCATCTTCTCTTGGAGAGCTGGTGAAGATTTCCAACTCTTTCAGTTGTGGTGGTGAGCTTATCTCTAATTCTAACTTGGGCAGCCTTTTCTCTGCAATTGAAGGCCTCATCTCTAAGAATGCTGAAGTCTCAAGCATTGCCCAAGCCGTGCTTGACCAACGGCGTAACCTGCGACCCTCGTCTACGGTAAAAGGTAACTCCAGTGAATCTATTTTCTCTCCTCTTAATCTTCCTGGTAATGGATGTGGAGAATCTTCTGGTTGCTTGGAAGTGGTGGAGGATGGGTCGAATAAATTAAGTAGCCCCATTCTTCGTAGTTGGGCTAAAACAGTGGTGCGTTCTGTTTCTCATCGGAGGGCTCCCCTTAAATTTTACCCCCTTGTAACGTAAGCAATCGTGCTGTCATCAGGCCTCCTGTTGATATTGCGACTCTTGGAGCCAAAAGATGGGAATCGGCTTTTGTTGGATACTTCCTAGGGAATTGACTCTAAATTAGAGGCTTCTCATCTAAGGGCTCCCATTAAATTTTACCACCCCCGGTGTGATGTAAGTAGTCATGTTGTCATTAAGCCTCCTGCTAATATTTCAGCTCTTGAAGCCAAAAAATGGGAATCGACTTTAGTAGGATATTTCCAAGGGAAGAAGGCTTCTTTCCCCATCTAGGAAGCACCGATATTTTTTTGGGTCAAAGTGTTGGTATGACTGACACCGACACGCCCCGAACACATACGGAGACATGTCGGATATGTTCTGACATGGGTTAATTTATTTTTTTGGCAAACACATTCCAGACACGCTTTGAACACATCTTGGACATGTTTCGAATACGTTTCGATATATTTTGGACACGTTTTTGACACATTGAGTAATTTTATAATTTTTTAAAAACTATCGGTTATTTTATAAATTTCAAAAAATATGAACTATTTTATAATTTTAAAAATTTAAAGATGTACCTCTCTTTTTCATTAGTCCCCACTCTCCAGAAATTTTAGTCAAGAAGGACTTATTCTTTGTGATAGGCAATGTTTTTCTTTTAATCAAAATTTCATAAAATCCAGAGTTAAGACTTGTGAAAAAGGAAACATATACGGAAGTGAAATAAATGAAGGCGATAGCACAACTAATCTTTAGTGGAGTAAGGATTTAATTTCTTCACAAAAAATAAAAGTAATAACTCACAGATTAAGTACAAAATAATAGTATTTATCAATTAAAAAATTATAAATAATAATTTTACTTTACGTGCCCTAACGTATTAAGTAATTGATTTTTATTAAATAGCATGTCGGTGCCGTATTATATCCACGTCCCATGTCGGTGTCCTTGCTTCAGAGTTCCCTATGGTTGAATCCATTGCCAAAACATATTTGAGGAAACATGGGACTGATTCTAAGTTCTTGTTGACTCAAAAGGTTTTTTTTGCTTCAGGTTCTCTGACCTCGATAGTATGTGTAAAGAATGGAATGGCATCGTTGAACCTTTGCTGGAACACCTTTTTTTTTTTTTCAAAATATGGCTCCGAGAATGGCTCTCAACAAGGAGATGCTTATAAAAATTTTGATCGGGGCCAATTTCTATAATCTTCCACTTGAATTCTGATCACTTGTAAGACCCAAACCCTAAAATTTATAAAATAGTGTTAAAATTAAGTAAATGGATAAATTATTAAGGATAATTGTAGGTTTTGGTTAGAAACTAAGGATTAGACTAAAATGGATTAGGGTTAAGTGGTGCCTGATGTATATCTAAACCATACATGAGTGTGTTTTAGATTGAATCGTCGCATCTAAAGTGCATGTGAGAGGCACTTGTTCATGTTTAGTATAGCATAATGACGCCTAAGGCACACCTGTTGAGCTCTCGTGTGCAGGCTTAAAGAAGCCTTTGCATCTAACCAGCACAAGTACACCAATTTGCTATAAATAGGTCATTAGGCCAATTTCAACTCATTGCTTATGATTTTTGAGAGAAAGAGAAAAGCATAGACAAGAACGAATAGGAAGAAAAAGAGAGTAAATCCAAGTTGATTTTAGATAAATTCAAGCTATTTTTGGTAAATCAAAATTAAGACAAGTGCATATAATACTATTTTTTCCGTTGTTGCTAATTTTTTTTTCAAAATTTCTGAACATTTCATATTTAAATGCCTGTAATGGAATCAAAACTAAGAAATGTGATGTTTACTTACTGTCCTATTATATGTTGCATGCACGTAAGTTGTGATTCCATTTCTTAGTATTTTCAATGCTTATATATTAAATTTATGTATATTAACTTGAAATTCTTAAAATTTTGAATATTTATTTATACATGTCTTTTATTTACAAGTATTTTGATGAAAACTATACTTTTAATTTGATAAAGATGATTTATTTTTTTAGATTTGAGAAAAACTTTATATATTTATATTTCGGTGTAGAGTTTTCAATTTTAACTAAATAAAGATCATTATAGATAATTAATAAAATATATTAAAATATATCATAATATATTATTTATAAATTAAAAGTTGAACCTAATATTTACGGGCCAAAATAGTGGCATTTGACATCAATAATAGAAAATATTATGTATTCGGCCTACCTACCAGTAGTGAATAATAGCATATTGTCTTTATTATGTGGATGGCCTTGACTGTGCCTAGCCATTTTTGGATATGGTCTTTGAATCCTATACTTAGATGCTTATTTATTTTCTATCGGAATGTTTAATAGTATTTATTGTGGGATTGCATTCTAACATTTGGATTAGATTTAAGTAAGTGATTAAGCATTTAATTATAGGTTTTGATTAAAGTTTAATTATAATATTTTTTATTTTGGGGTGGGACTTTTACAAGAAGTGGTATTAGAGGAAGCGGAAAGGAAAGCTTCTTATTTAATTTGAGGAATTATATTTGAGAAGTGTATTGTGAGGGATATTCTAATGTTAGACAAAGTAGGTAGTTTAAGTTCTAGACAAAAGAACGAGTATCCGACTTGTAGGGTTTGATCACTTCCTTATGGGTGGTTCAACAAACGGGCACATCATCAAAATTCAGAGTGCTGCAAACTGATTGCAGCAAATGACTAAAAGACCATCTGCCAATGTGGGCAAATATCGAAGATGACCATTTGCCAAAGAAGGCAAATATCGAAGTGGCAAATTTACTAGTTGGAAATTGTCGATATGGAATTTACCGATATGGAATGACCGGTATAAGATTGATCAATATCCAAAGGGCTAGAATGAAAAAGGCTAAAATGGAATGGCCAGTATGCATTTTCCGAAATGGAAAATGCCGGTGGCAGGAATGGCCGTTATGGAATTCCAGTATAGAATTCTAGAATGTAAGGCCAGAATGGAATCCCAGAATGCAAGGCCGGATTGAAAAGCCAGAATAGAAAATGCTAGTTTACATTTTTCGGAATGAAAATGCCAGTTTGGCAAGAATGGTCGGTATGGAATTGTGACAGATCGTATTTTAACCGAAAATCCGGTAGAGTTCCGTCTATAAAATGGACTTTCGCCAAATATAAAACCTGTCCAAACCCTGTACAAAATTCATAATACATATACAGGATCCCATACTACCACAATATACAACATTTGGCGCCGACATCATAACTCCAGTACAACATCGGTTCAAACGAGATGCCAGTAGGTACCAATTATAACCATAAAACCTGCGGAAGCTACTATATCCATCAATATACAGCGGAATGAAGCTACAAATCTATCAATATAATACAATTACATCAAAAATACATGTGTATCCAGCATAATACAATATTCTCCATGACATAGCTATAAACTGAGTCCCAAAAGCTCTGTAATGCACAACCCGCAGCCTATCCTCCTCCTACGACCTACTTGGTCTTATCTAGCATAATCGTGTGTTTATCTAGAAGGAAAAAAGAAGTAAGGGTAAGCTAACAACTCAACAAGTGCATCATAAACAAATAATCAATAATATATATATTCAAATGAAATATGAAACAGGATGGAAGCAATATAAGAGAATATGTGGAGATATGAAATATAATTTAATATACTTTTACAATTACATTAATCTTTGCGGGCCAGGGTTAGTAAGCCTTACTAACTAAATGTGCAGGAGAACGAGGAAAGGAATGTGTTACACTACACATTCTAAAGTATCGACTACATTTTAAGTCTACAGTTACTTAGCCATCATTTATTATATCGGCTACATTTTAGGTTTACAACTACTCGGCCATTACATATGCCCCCACATCTATCCCCGGGATCAAGGGGCAGTTCTTATCCTTTCACAGTAATATCCTAGAGTTTGCCAAGAGTATTACCCGCTATAATACACTGCAAAAAAAATCATTGAGTCACCACTATAATACCAATGGCATGTGGCCCTAATTTCAGGATTTCTTATTCTTTTGAGGGAATGTTCACCATACTTCTTTTATCATCATTTCTTCATTCGGGAGAACAATTCGATCATATAATAATTTGTGGATTCCCTCCGAATACTTGTATGATTTTTATCTTACTTTCGAATTTAAGTCTTTTCACGACTTAATTTATGTGCATGAACATCTTAAGGCATTGGAAAGAATGAGAAATTTTACTACCGAGAGACAAATATAACTTTGAGGGCTTCCGGACAAGTTTCCTTCACAAACGGATCATAAACATATTTATCCAGAGCTTACAATTAAACACATGCAATTAGACATAGCTTCATAACAATTAAATAGGATGGAATCATGCAAAATTTATAATTGTCTCGGATGAATAGTGTTAAGGCCGATTTAGAGCCTTCGAACGTGTCGAATGGTTCGATTCTTGGGAAATCGAACGCCTAACCAATGTATATACACAATTAGGACATGGGTAATTATTATTTGAGGGAAAAACATGCATAAATTTGAAATGTAAGGAGTTATGGGAGCTGGGGGCGGGTTTAGGGTTTTGCTGAAGCGAAATCCGTGCGAAATGTGGGGAAAATAGACATCAAATCACAAATAATCTATGTAAGAGTCATGGGTTCCGTGATCTACATGATTTGAGTGGGTACCAAAACGAAAATACCTGAGGAAAAATATTATATTTGTCTGAATTTATATTCGATGAAATCTTGTGTGGGTTTTATTATGTTGGGTCCCATGTATGTATGGATTGTCACCCCAGGGTCGGGTTTGTCATTATTAATGTAATGATTTTATATTATTGGGGATTACTATTATTATTGACTTGCATTTGAGATCTTGGGTCGCGACAGAAGTGATATCAGAGAAGATCGTAAAGAGAGGTATTTTTGGGTCATCTTGGGGAAGAAATTGATCGAATATTTGGTACGATAAGTGTTGCTTGTGATGAAGAATGAAAGTTTGGGTCGTAAAGGTTTGAATTCAAATTTGGAAGTTAATTAATTGGATGTGATAAGCTGCGCAAGCGATATAATAGGTGACTCGATCCAGCAACCAAATAAGAGATTGGTTGCTATATGAAGGATGGTCGGTTAGGGGTAAGATAGAGCTCTCTTCAAATGATTAAAACTGAGCTAGTTTGCAAACATTTTGGGATATTTGATCCAATTAAGGTTCAAATTGGGCTTTAAAAAGTGGAGGACGTATTTGAGGTTTTTGGTTATTCAGATGAAATTCGATCTACTGCTCATAAGTTGGAGAGTGAGCTAAGGTGGTAGTGGGCTTCTTAGTGCCTTATTCCGCTTCTTGTGATGTTTTTGTGGAGGCAATTTTTGGAAAAATCCCTCTCCATTTGGCATTCAGGATAGTAAGGAAGGTGAATTCTGGTTGAGGTAAGAGAATAAGTTTGTGACCTCTGAAATTATGTGTAAATTTTATATGTTTTTCTAATTTTTAGAACGAGCTTTGATGATATCTATCCTTGATGAGTAAACCTTAATCTGCTAAAAATTGTGGATTTCGGTGTCTGGTTTGGGTTTGTAGATATAAATGATTGATTGATCTTATTTTATTTGAGGTGATGGACTTTAATGTGATATTAGGAGTGATTTGGTTGGCATGTCACCCTTTTAGTATAGATGATTTTGGTAAGAATATTCTAATTTGTAATTTGGGTTATAAATTTTGAATATAAGAAAGAGTTGATCGAGATGTGATAAAATTAATATCGTTTTTCCTGTAAGTATTTGATGAAAATGTGTGCCGAATTTATTTGGCATATGTGACTACATTTGAAAGTTATTCTGTGGTTGTTAAAGATTTTCTGATCATATAGTAATTCGTTAATTTTTTTTAGGGGAAAGGATTAGCCCAGATTATCTTCTAATTGTTAAATTGATATTGCTATTGAGGTTGTGCCGAAATTGGCTCCAATTTTGAGGATCCTGCATAGAATCGATGAGGCATTGGCCAAGTGATTGGCCGTGGGGTGCTTTAGTGTTTTTTTTGGGGTGAGTAAGATGAATCAATGAGGTTATGTATGAACTATTGAAAAATTTAATTTGTTTGGGAGATGACTTATTTGATAAGCGAGGAATGGGAGATGATAGGTGAATCGTTTGATCTATTGAAAAGGTTCGACATTTTCGGAATACACTCGAAGTATTGTCAATCAAGGATGATCGGGAGATTGTGTCGGAGACGGCCTTCAGGATAAAGGTATGGTCGTTGTGAGCTTTGGTGACACCTTTTGAGATAGCGATTTTATTAGCATTTTTTGTGGATCTTAGAATTCGGATCTTTTGGCCGTATTTTGGTTAATTTTGTGATAACTTTGTAGTATTTTGTTTTGTTCAAAGAATTATGATGGGCATGAGATACATTGAGAATTGCATCGTAACTTGTGAAGGGTAGTCAGTTGTTTGTCCATTTGAGGAGATGCGAGTTTGGTTGGAGGAAGTGTTATTTTTGGGTGTGCTGTTTCTTCGGTGGCTGATTGGGAGAGGCTTGCGAATGTCGCAAAGTACGTAGTTTCTTGCGTCCAGCTAAATTTGATAAGTAATTTGTTGAGGATTCCTTAAAAATTGTAGCGTTTGTGGGTCATTTTGCTCAAAAGTGATCAGTGTTAATTGGAATTGTGAGGAGAGCTTTCAAAAAAATATATATATATAGGGGTGAATTGTCTGCAATGTTGAGTTGGTCGATCCCTAATGGATCAAGTTAATTTGTGATAGGTTGTGATACTTTCAAGGAAGATTTGAGGTTGTATTCTGATGCAGCTTATTCAGATAGTTGCCTATAGGTTAAGTTGGTTTACGATCAAAATTACTCCACCTATGGTTTGGAGTTAGTAGTTGAGATTTTTGCTTTGAGAATTTAGATATGTTATTTATATGGAGATAGTTATGGTTCAATTTAATCATAAACGTTTGAAAAAATTATTTCACAAAAAGGGAGTTGATCATACTGCAGTGTAAGTGGGTGGATTCGCTTAAGGACTGTAATTGTGAGTTTTGATGTTAGTCAGGAGAAGTCGATCAAGTGGTAGTGTAGGTTGGTGAGGTTGTTAAAGGATTATGCTTATGAGATGTATCATCAGTCAAGAAGACAAATGTTATTACTGATATTTTTGATTGAAAGACTTCGAATTTAATGTGCCTTTGATGTTTCATGGGAGATGTTGAATTAAATAAAGAGCTGTTCTATATGATTGCTTTCAGGAGGATTGAGTATAGCATTGTTGTGTCTCTAGGTGCAGTTCGGAATTTTAAAGGAAATTAACTTTGGGTGATAAATTATAGTTGATGGATGCTTTGTGTTTGAGGGAGTTGTCGATTGCGATGAGCTATTTTATGCTGAAATTTCGGCTCGGATTTGAGGTAGAAGGGATTAAGTGTTAAGAAATAAGATGACCATTTTGGTTAGGATGTTTTTAGGAAATCTTTCGATTGAAAAAACATTATATGATTCGTCACGTATGATTGAGCTTGAGCCGTTGGGAACTGATGAGAATTTGTCATATGTTAAGGTTTTGGTTCCGAATTTGGGATAAAAAAGATCAGGTATTGATGATCAGATTTTTGGTGGAATCATTTGATCGAGAAAGTTTATTGAAAAGATCGAAAATGAAGTTCGAAAGAATATCTTCATTATTTGATAATTGACGTAAAGATTGAGATACGTAAATTTTAAGGACGAAATTTTTGTAAGGAGGAAAAAGTATAATATCCTATATCTCGTTTGGATTATTTTAATATTAATTATGATTTTGGGTAATTTGGGTGCACGGTGAAAATTTATTAAATATTGTAAAAAATTTTGAAGGATATTTGGGTTAGTTGGGCTGGCGCCCGAGGTGCGTCCACACTATTGCCCGAGTATCAATTTAAATTTAGGAATAAAATAAAAGTAAAATAGAATAATAATAATAATAATAATAATAATAAGGAAAACAGGAAAGGGAGATTGGGGAGAGAGAAGGAGGGAAGGAAGAAGAGAGGAGAGAGGAGAGACCGATGCGGCCGTCACCGCCACCGCCACCGCTGCCGCTGCTGCCAGAGGTATTGATGCCGGAAATGGAAGCCAGTAAAGCCCTCTCCGTAATGTTACTATCCATGTTGTGCATCGGTGTGAGTAAAGAGAGAAATCTCGAATCAAAGCTAAATCTGCTGCCGTCCGTTCGTCGCCATTGTCGGAGAAAATCGGTGAAATCGAAGTAAGTAAATCTTTCCATTTTCCTTGTAGATACTAATTGTGGAGTTGCATGTATCGATTTTGGGAGTAATCGGTTGAATCGGGAGAAATGGGTGAAAGAGGCACGGGTAGAGTCTGCGGCTGAAGGAGAGAGAGAGGAGTTGCTAACGGCTGCATGCGCCGCCTTCCGTCTCCATCGCCCTCGCCAGGTGATTGGATTAGCTATACTGACTACAAAAAAAGTCAAAGTTTAAGTGATTGGACTAGGGTGAAAAAAATTCTGAAGAATTGAAGAGGATACTAACATTTGCACTTATCATATGTATTCCAAAGGGAGTTAGAAGTTTTGTTATGTACACTGACACTTCACTTAAAGGTTGGGCTGTGTCTTTATTTACCGTGATGAAGTCATTGCATATCGATCAAAGCACTTGAAGACTTATGAGCTTTAGTACCCAGCTCAAGATATGGAGTTATCTTTGTTCATATTTGCATTGAAGATGTAGTGTCATTATATATATGGAGTAGAGTTCATTGTATTTGTTTTCATAAAAGAAACTTAATATACAATAAAGGAGACGAATAGATCTATTGAAAGATTATGATTGTGAAATTAGATACTAATTAGGAAAAGCTAATATATTAGTAGATGTTTTAAGCTAGAAACTAGCTGATATTTGTTCTCACATAATGATGAGATAGTAGAGAATTCTTAAAGATATAAAAGCCTATAAGATTAATTGCATCATGAGATTTCACAAGCAACTTTTTTCTTATTTTTCTTCTCAACCGTTTTTTATGGTGCATAAATGAGAAGATCAAAAGGGAACCTATTCTTACAAGAGATAATGTAAGACTTAACACTTGAGTCTCAAGTGGATTATCAAATTGGAATAAATGGTATTTTGAGGTTTTGGGATTGACTTTGTGTCCCTAATGTTGGAAAGTTGTTGGAGAGAAATCCTGGACGAGGCTTATCACTCTAAATATACTATTCATTTGTGGTTATTAAAATGTATCATGATACAAAAAAAAAAAAAACTTTCTGGTGGAGTGGATTAAAGAAAGATACTACTAATTATGTATTTAGACATTTGATTTGTTCACAAGTGAATATTTGACACCATAGACAAGTAGGAAAGTTTCAACGGATGCCTATCCCAAATTGGAAATGGAAATATGTCATAATAGACTTTATATCTAGATTTCAGAGGACCTCTAGGGGCGTTGATACTATTTAGGTAATTATTCATTAAATAATTAAAGCAGTCCACTTCTTAGTTGTGAGGATGAATTGTTTATTGCATCATCTTGTAAAATTAAATGTTCAGTTGCATGGGATTTTGATATCTATCATATCAAATAGGGACTCAAGATTTCTATTAAGATTTTAGAAGAGACTACATGAAGAATTGGGGATAAAATTAAAATTCAGTACAACTTTTCATCTCCAAACCTATAAAAACTCAGATAAGATGATTCAAATACTTGAGAACATGTTTTGTATGTTAGTGTTAGAATCAGGTGGTAATTAGGATTCATATTTGGTTGGGGCTGAATTTGCATATCATAATAGTTTTTAGGCCAACATTGATATAACTCCCTACGAAGCTTTTTCAGATGTAAATATAGATTGCACATTAATTGGGAAGAAATCGGGAATCAAAAGATCATTAGATTGGAGATTGTTTAGGAGACTATGAAAAATATTTGCTTGATTCATAATTAAATGTGAGTCGCTCATAGTTATAAGAAAAGTCATGTAGATCAAAGGCACTAGAAGTTATCATTTGATGTTAGAAATTTGGTATTTCTAGAGATTTCTCCTTTGAAATGCATTGAGGTTTGGAAAGAATGGGATGTTTAGTCAAAAGTTTTGAGCAAATTAGCAAAGTAGTATGCAGATTGGCTCTACCTCCTTTTTTATTGGGAGTTTATGACGTGTTTCATGTTTCAATAATGCAAAAATATGTGTATGATCCTTCATATATAATAAATCACAAGCCATTAGAAATTGCTAATAATTTGACTTATACTGAGGCATTGGTTCGTATTATGGATCGTAAAGATTAAGTCATTCGAAAAACAAGGCTATATCGCTAGTGAAGGTACTTTGGAGTCGCCAAGATGATGAAGAGGATATATGGGAGACCAAAAATGAGATCAAAGATAAGTATACTTGTGCGAGACTCGAGGTAAGAATTTCAAAGATGAAGTTTCCTTAAGAATATAGGATTATAATATCCTAGGTTTTTTTACCTATCAAAATTTATGTTATCAATTTTATTATGAATTAATTGGTGATATGTTCCCTGATTTGAGATAATTTGTTATTCAGAATTAATTAAAATTCATTTTGGTGAAGTTTGAATTATAGAGTTGCAATATTTGAACTAGCGTTTGAACGGTAGGTTAAATAATAATTTATCGATTTGTAGAATAGTGAATTTTTTATGTTAGATTTTAAAATATGCTAGTTTGTAGTTTATTGTGGATAAGGATGGTTTAAAATTTTAGTTTAAATTTAATAAATCAAATAATGGTAGTTTAAGAATTCACATTTAAAATGTTTCCCTTACTATTTGTAAAATAAAGACCATACCTTATTCTTTCTATGACAAGTAAGAATGTAAAGAAAAAAGAGAAGAGACAAAAGTAGAAAATCAGAAGACTAAGATTAGGAGATCGAACAAGAAGGCTAAGTAGGAACGTTCAAACATTAAGGCTAAGGAATCAAGTAATTAACAATAAAGTAAGACATAATTCATTCCCTGTTTGGTTTTTAAGGAAATTAATTGTCCTTCTTTTCTTATGGAAATGAAGTGTTATTCTCTTATTTATCTTCTAATTAGAGATATGATGTTATAGATTGTCTATGGCATTTGAATATTGTTCGAACTTTAGACTTATGCCTTGGTGTATGACCCAACGTTTGAATTCCAATCTGGTAGACTATTGTCAGAGTCTTACCCCATATTTGGTTGGAGGGAATAGAAATTGTATTCCTCATTATTCTTTGGTGAAATTATTATTCCACCGTTTGGTTGCACTTAAGTTGGGAATAACAATTTCCGAAGGAATAGTTATTCCTTGATTATAAGGAATAACTATTCCTTTGTGGTATTAGGTATTTTTTATTCCTTGTTAAGGAGAAAAAAGAATTTTCACCCAATAATTTTATTAACCCAAATTTGCCCCCTATTATTATTATTTTTATTATTTTATTATTATTATTTTTAATAATAATAATATTATTATTATTATTATTATTACTTTTATTATTATTATTATTATTTTATTATTATCATTATTATTATTTTATTATTATTATTATTATTATTACTTTTATTATTATTATTATTATATTATTATTATTATTATTAATTTTATTTTTATTATTTTTATTATTTTTAATAATAACAATATTATTATTATTATTATTATTATTACTATTATTATTATTATTATTATTACTTTTATTATTATTTATTATTATTATTATTATTATTATTCTTTTTATTATTATTATAAGGGTAAAAGCGTCATTCCGATAAATTCTCACCTTATTCCTCATACAATTCTACAAACCAAACATTGTAATACAAATTCCCAACTAATTCTATTCCAACAACCAAATATAGGAATAACAATTTCCAACTTTATTCCCATCTAATTCTATTCCCTGGGAATAACTATTCTATTCCCACCTTATTCCATTCCAGCAACCAAACTTGCCGTTATAGTTTTCTAAAGTCCTTAGATTCTATATCCTTTTTCATTAATATGATGCATGAGTATTGGATATCGTTCCTTTACTCGTTATGATTAAGATAAATGAAATTTTATAAAAATATTACGATCTCGAGGAATATATAACCTGTGAAAGCTTGGTGTATTCTACAGTTTTTTAGTATTTATTTTTATATCCTAGTGTCTTTTAAGGTTATTTTGTGGTGAAATACTTATATCATATAATTATCGTTTGTGATATCAAAAGATATTTGCAAGAAAAATTGGATTAGGACATGATCATACCATGGGGACTAGGCCCAGATGGTCACATGTATGAGCTTGGATGTCACAGCAATCCCATGCTATTCACCCCTCCAGACAGGGGCATAAATACATTGTCCTTCAATTATGAAGGCAAATAAGGTCCATAAAAATTTCATTAAAATTCTTATAACATTTTATGACATCAGTTGTATTAGGATTTATAGATTTGATCTCCTCTTATCTAATGTGGGATTCACGGGTCTCCTTCCCACTGATTGTTGGTTGATTATATATTTGTATATATTTATTATTTGATTGAGTGTGTTATTATATATTTTTCATATATTATTCTTATGCTATTATTCTATATAATTTATAGGACATTTGGCTCACTCCTCGTTATTTTATTATAATCTATTAGAGTAGTTGTAGGTATTTCAGAGATTTAGGCATAAAGTAGCATAGCCGTCTTCAATTATCGATGAGAAGTCTCCAGGTAAATAAATTATATTTCTATTATCTTGCATTTATATTATAAGACATTATTAATATTTTATTAGTTGTATAAGAACATGTATTAAGTAGCCTACAATTATTGTAGACGATTTAGTTTTATATTAATAAAATAATGATAGTGTTTTATGGCTATTTACGGTCTTCAAATTCTGGCATTTTTTATTTTTCTGCATTGCAATTCGGGCAACTTGTATAATACTCTAGAAATCAAGTCCGGACATAACAATGGCATTGCATTTGGTTCTAACTTCATCCTGCCTCTTTATTGTGTCTTTCATGGTCTTCAAATTTTGGCATTTTTTATTTTTCTGCATTGCAATTCTGGCAACTTGTATAATACTCTAGAAATCAAGTCCGGACATAACAATGGCATTGCATTTGGTTCTAACTTCATCCTGCCTCTTTATTGTGTCTTTCATGTTTCCTCAATCCTATCCATGGAAGAAGATCCAAAATTTTGAAGTCTCATGCTGTGTTCACTTCCTTGGCAAATGATATAAGCTCTAGCTGTTGCAATGTGAAGGTCCAAGGGTTTGGCTCCATGAATTTGAAGAATAAGCCCCCGGACTGTATAGTCACAATAAAGGTATTGAATAAACCGGTGGACTATATAGTCACAATGAAGGTGTTGAGCTTGATTTCATCAATGAGGCTAGGGATCCTCTTAGTTTAAGAATGGAAGCATGTTAGTGTCTCAAGCTCCTACCTTGAACCTACTTGGAGTTGGCGAGATGCTAGTGGTGTTTGTCTTCCCTCCTACTAAAAACAAACTGTGATAGAAAATTGAGTAGAGCTCCTAAAGGACCCTATTGAATTCAGCTCTACCCAATAGAACTTAGCTCAAACATATCCTTTCAACATTAGAAGGAAAGACGGATAGAGCGTTGTATCCCCTATGTCTCAAAACCTGAGTATATAAAGACTGTTCAAGTAAGCTACTAGATTATAACTTCTATCATTTAGTTCCAATATGGGCAATTTGAATTTCTTAGGGAATAGTTGCCCTAGAATTTCACAAGTAAAGAGAGTTTGACTTGTCCTTAATAGGTTGATCTTACATGCCACTTCTTCTCCAAAGACTCATTTTTCATTCTTTATTATCCTCTCTCCTATGTTGAGAGAGGAGGTTGATTCTTGAATGCTTCAAGAAATTCTTAACCCTGCTTACTCCTCTAAGATTTGAGGCACGTGTTGTTGGGTGTCAGTGAGGAGAGCTGGCGTTGACTCAATATCGTTGCTCGACTTAACTTCTGGTGGCCATTGAGAACTCAGGCCATGACATTTTGAAGTCATCTTTGTATCTCCATTTCACTTTAACCAGGAGACATTTGCTTTGCCATAGAAGGTTAGCCCTTTTATTGACCTTTTTCTTAAAGATTGATGCTTGAAGAATATGAAATCTAACCTCCTTAGACAGATTTTCAACTCTCATATAATTTTTTCACCATTCCTGTCATTTCATGGAGGTGGGCTAGTACAGCGGCCAACTCTGCATTTGGTGGCGAACAACCATTTTGATGGGTAACACTTTTCCAGGGGGTGTCACCATATAGAGCATCTCTTGAGATGTGGCTGGAAGACTCATGGATTCGAGTGTTCACCATGACCATTGTTATATATCTCGCACATGAGCTAGTCTTTCTAACAGCCCAAAGTCTCAGGCCTAGTCTATTTTGATGCTTATTTATTTGATGATAAATATTTGAATTACTTGAGATAATTAAATTATAAAAAATATTTAATTGAATAAATAATTTATAATTAGACCTAAAAGGATTAGAAATTAGGGGATCTTTGAATTAAGCTCAGGATGTTAGGCTTGATCATTATATGGGACATGCACCTTTAAGTTAAATTGGACAGTGACCTTCTTTGTGGGTATGTCCTGGTGGTAATCTCATGGGACACTTTTACTATATAGTTTAGCTATAATTAATATAATTGCAATGAGTATTATTAGTTTGTGGGTCTTATTCTCGGCCGAGTAAGAGGATAATTGAAAAGATTATATTGGTAATCAGGAATTATTTAAATTTTGATAACTTACCATACCAAATAAATTATTTAGAGTATAAAATTGAAGAGCTTTTTATATAATTTATAAGTGAGTTCGGCTGAAAATTGGAGTATATAAGTAGACAATACTCTTGAATAAATTAAAAGATCAATTAAATTGGTAACCATATAGTTGCTAAGCTTCTATATCTCATAAATACTTGGAAGACCATTGTTATTTGAGAGTTCTTGTTTGGCATGGATGATCCGGGCTAACTTGTTGGATAGATTATTCAAAGAAATATTACTCCAATTGGATTAAAATAAAATAGGAATATTTAAGGAAAAATCATGCATATTTGACTAGAAGCTCTAAATTGAGAAATTTCTTCACTAATGGGCTCGGATAAATTTAGTAGAATTGGCATCATCTATTTTAGATTTGGGCTAAATAATTGAAGAAAATAATATTCGACCAAATCAAGAAGATTTTAGGTAGAAAAATTTAGTAAACCCTACCCATCATCCTTGTATAATTTGAAGAGATATATTCTTAGAAACTTTATTCGCTTTGCAAAACTTAGGGATCCGCTCAGTTGCATCAAGGCTGGAATAAGTCTCAAGTTTTTTGAATTAAGTGGAGGGAACTTAGAAACCCTAGTTGGCAGCCTACCAAACCCTAGCTCCCTTAGGGCTTGAGAGGAGAGTTACACAAGTTTTGATGAGGCTACCGAGTAAAATTCAGAAGAAAAATATAGAGAAAGAAAGAAAAAAAAAAAAGGAAGAAGAAAGCTATTGAGGTAAGTTTCTTTGTGACCTTTTCATTAAATATTTGAAATTCTTTGCATGTTATTCTTTTATGTGTTTCTTGAGGAATCATAGGATAATGTTATAATGCTTTTTGATGCAGTTTATTCAAGTTTTTGTGTCATATTTGAGTAACAATCTTGCAAAGGTTCGAATGTCACCCTTCATGTTTCCGGCGTTCGAACACTGTGCGTTGCCTGTGGTATATTTATATTGCATGCTCTTTATGGAACGATAAAACTACCATATTATAGATGTCATTTCATGCTATATGTGACGGAACAACTCCCGAATCCGTCATTAACTTAATTCTTATAATCAATTAAGTGCTAGACGCAATCTAAAAATACATATCAACATACACAAGATCCATAACATAATGCCACGACAGCATGACTCCGACAACGAGCCAAGACACACTACCTTGCCGGATCTAAATCAAAAAGATGCCTGCAAATACCTTCAGACGTATGAAAGCATTTTTATAATCCATATATACTAGGTTTTAACTAAAATATGCATCAGTCTTCCTAATTATATAATAATACATACATCCAAAACTTTGCAACAGATCTAGGAATAATTAACGTATCAAAAATACAAAAGATGATGTCTAAATACATCCTAAGACATCTACGATATATAAAACTAATAACTGATCTTCACTGCTACTCGTCAGGTATAAATTCGTACAGATCATCTGAGGAAATTACAAAAATAGTAAAGAAATAAGCCAAATACTCAATAATACATATATATATCAAATAACATGTATATTTTATACTTAAAATATAACGGTACATATCAGAAGGGATATGAATAAACGAATAATCATAAAACATGATCATATTACACTTTTATGATATATTTTAAATTTTTTTTGTTTTATTCTTTCATTATCTTACTTATCAAATCGTGTTAGAAATTTATTTTTCTCTGGGGATCAGTACCAGTAGGCCTTATTAGCTAAAAGTAGTCGATCGAAGTTTGAATTATATTTATTTCTACACAATTTAAAATCTTCTCCTCCTATTCTCGATCTAAAGGCGGGATGTCTACATGTATATACCCTATAGACGGGACCATAAATTATAAGCAATTTTCATTGCAGATAAATCTTCCACTATAATATACTAAGTCATGCTAAAATATAATATCTGTTGAATATTCATTAGTTCAATTTTTTAACTTCTTAGAGAATTCTGCACTTGACTTAATACATTTTTGGTTCTCATTCCTTTAGAGAACAATTCATAATTTCTTAACATAATTACAGAATTTTTTCTATAATTCTTTTTCATAAAGCTTACATATTTTACCATGGCAAATTTCTTAGTCATAAAATCTTTTTAATAATACAGATAAGATAAAATATCAAAAAAATTCAGTACAGTGAGAAACATGCTATCTAAAATTAAATATACAGTATATTTTGAATATATATAAATAATATGGAATAATTTAAAATTCATAAAATTAAAACACAAATATGTGAAAATTATTTTTAGACCTCTAAACATAGAGAGAAAATTTTTATAATATACATATTTGAGATATAAGCAAATAAACAAAAATTTTTGACAAATCTTACTATATAAGCATGGTAATCAATAAATATGCACATTTTTCATGTTTTTATTTTATAATTTTAACAAAGATGAATATTAGAGTAATAATACTCAAAATAAACGGGAATAAACAATATCAACTAAAAAAAGGAAGCTTATAAGTACACTTATCTCGGCCTAATCTACCAGTTTTCTTACTCGGATCGCCCCGATTCATGCTTTTGGAGCCTTGCCTTTACTTTCTCTTTCTTTTCTTTCCTTCTCCCTTCGTCTCTCTCTCTCTCCTCTGCACTTCCCGTGCATCAATGGCGAACAGGGAGAATGTAGGGGAATTTTAACAACTCTGGTGTTTAAGCGTCGTTCAGGCACCTCTCGGGCGCAGCACCATTGGCTTCCGCGCTCAAGCGCGGCCAAAAATCGACCCAAAATTTGATTTTTTTCAACACTTTTCCTATTTAATGACCTCAATTTTAATTATATCATCTTATTTAATCATAATTATTATAAATCAAAAATGCAAATTTTACACTATAGTTCAAATGTATGATTGTAACGATTAAGATCGATATCTAAAATACAACTTAAGTTATCCAAATTATAATGTGAAAAACCAAAAATGTCATATCATAAAAATCTTAACTAGATAAAAATTTTATTATCATTTTATTAATTAAAAACAAGCATCTACAATAATGGCATGCTAGAATTATGCATTTCTTGAAAATATAAGTACATTATAATTACTATCTTACAAACTTGATACATCATATAAAATATCAATAATTCATTTCAAAACGTCTCTTAGAATCCATTAGAGCCATGATGTTCTATACCTTGGTTTTTGGGATACCTGCAATTGCTTTGTTAAAATCCAAATAAAATAATGAGGATTGAGCAGAATACAAATAAATCATATAAACAATAATATATTATCCATATATAATAATATGCTCAACTTAATGAAAATGTAGATAATAATACAACTACCAATAATTCAAGAGAGTAAAGACCTAATATTTCCATATAAAATGAAATGAGATTGGATCTATAAATCCTAATACAACAGTAGACATAAAACACTATGGGAATTCTAACAAATCTCCTATGAACTTTATTTATCATCTACCAACGGCTAATATACACACACCCCTTGATTGGACAGGTATGTAACACGAGTTTACGGACAACTCAAATCATATATGCAGCCACTTTGATTGAGCCGTCATGGCATGACCATATCTAGATCTGATATCTTTTATTGATATTATTCGATATTGTCACGACCCAAGAATATAATATACTTATATCAAAAATAAAATAGATAATAATGTTTTCATTAACCATAAAAATTCAACCCGAGCATGACAGTCATACACCTACAGGACCCAACATAATATAATCCACACAAAATCTCATCGGATATAAATCCGAATAATATAATACACGACCTATTATCCACAATTACAAGGGAAGTATTAAATATAATAACAACTCATCAACATAATACAATAACTCAAATATATCCCATACATGGATTAGGGCCATTATTCGGCCATAAATAATAACCATAACACATTCTCAAGATCAGAAACATACACAATATGACATCTCCACTCACCGATAGAGATATCCAAGCCAGATCACGTCCAAACTCCTACAAGCGTATCCATACTACTAGTCTGATGAGATAAAATATGAAAATATAAGATTAGAGCTCGGCAAGTATCAATATCGTATAAAATGGTACACATAAATCAGAAATAGGGATATCGCATAGCAATCACGTAAAACAAAATATAAGGTCCATGAAATCCTTGAAAACCGAGGAGATATCTTGTACAAAACATTAGGTCTTGTAAATTATCGTCCGTATCAAACAGTCCCTCTAGGACATATTCATAATAAATAACGATTCGGTAAAATATCATAGACGATATCATATCATATGATTCGAGGTCACATAGGCTGTAACTGTCATCACGTCTGTGTGGGACACATTCCATCGTCTGAATCTAAATCCCATAATATAAAAATTTAAGAGAAGACCGCCAGAACTAAAACATAAATCAAAATACGTTCCAGGTTTATCACATTTATATGTACAAGGCATTCTTATCGCCCAACTGTGGGCCAATCAGTATATCTCAAAATCATCCTCCACAAAAATACATATAGAACTACAAAACATGCACGAAATTGAAGAACCAAAGATCAATGATACCAACTTGAGGAAGGGTTACCCTCGTTCGGTAATCATGATTATATCGGCTACGATTTAGGTGAGTAGTTCAAGGCCATCTATGTACTCCATCTCCTATAGATTAGGAACTTGCTCATTATATTTAACCACCGGCGACTTTGGGTGTAACATCAAGTTTTAGTTTTATATTAGGACGTTCAAATATATTAATTCCGTTAATTCCTTACGATGGTTCTCAATAAAATACACGGTAGGACAGGTCACTTACTAAACGTTTCAACCTTCCTTCCGACGGAAGTAGCCTATCATATACGTCCCTGTTGGGAGCGGTGCCAATATCTCATGCCTCGGATCACATATAATGACCCATCGGGTCTCGAACCACCATGGTCCCGTAGTGACCTCGCCCCCATCAGCATGCATGATTAATGCAAGGCCTGGTTCATGGTTTCACAAAATACGGATACACAAATATATATATATATATATATCGTCTGGGTGTCCGAAAATCCTCCAAATCATAAATACCCATATAAAATCACCGCACGATCAGTCTAACATACATGCATGTAAACAATAAAGTGAGAAGATGTATAGAAATTACATGCATATAAATAAAATCTCCGAAACATACAAAAATATTATTGGACACGAATTAAACAAAGAATTGGCTTATAGATACTTGCCTTAACCTTTATGCTCCGCAGATCGGAAGAAAGAATGCTTTGAAATACCCGATCGGCACGCTTCTCTCTCCTGACGTGCCTTTCTCGCTCATCGGCTTTCTTTCTCTCTCATCTGGGCAGCACCGCCTCACTAGCGGCCACCACGGCTTCACCCGAGAGCTGCTACAGCCTCTGCCGCAAGCTACCACCGCCTCTGCCACCTCTTGTGGCCGTCGACCTTCCCCTAAAGAGCTTTTTCTCTCCTTACCAAGTACACAGCTGCCGCTCCGACCACCTCTCCACAGCCCACAACCGTGCGCACCATCGCCACGTCGCCTGTGACCTCCGCGCCGCCTGCCACCGCCGCGCCAATCTCTCTGGTCAACCCAAAGCCCGCGTCGCTGCCCCTTTTTTCTCTCCCGCGCGAGGCCGTCACGCCGCCAAGCACTGCTGCCGCGGCTTCCCTTCGCGTCGCAACTGCTGCAGCTTACCCTCGCACCGCACAGCCTTCTCCCTTCCTCCTCCTTCCCTCTTCTTCTTCTTCTTCTTCTGCTCTGTGCCGAAACTCTCCCCTCTCTTTCTTTCCTTTTCTCCTCTCTCTCTCTCTCTCTCTTTCTTTCTTTCTTTCTTTCTTTCTTTCTCTTCTTTTCCTCCTGCTTCTTTGCCACGCCAGATAACCCTTTTCCTTTAATTAATTTCCCCCATCCTCTTTTTGGAAACCAATCGTGGGTTTCGGCCCACGGTTTCTCTCGGGATCTGAAATATTACAAATATCACAATACGATGATTGCACAATTATAAATATCTAATTATAAACCAATGACCTTAACATTCACTAGGAAATATAAATCAATATTGAAAAATTATAAACTATATAATAGTGTTATATGTTCCATATTTCTTAATATGATAGTACCTTTATATAATCTCTTCCACCTTAATTATATCCTTGAGTCATAGGAAATAATATGAGTATTTAGACTCAAAGATCTATGAATACTAACCGAAATTCAAGAATTTAAAACAACTCTAAAATTTGGATAATAATCTACTAGATTGATATATGAGTGTCAGCTCACACCCCAAAACATAAAAATGGTGTTGGAACACCGGTCGCATTCCACTCGAACGTAATAGAATAGGGACAGTTATTTCAATTTTAAAATGAGTAGAAGTCCCACAAATTCAAGAAGAAATAATTTAAACTCGCAAATTGAGAATTAAACAACATCGAACAAGTCTTTCACAAGAGAATTAATGAGAATTACCTGCTAAAACTAACAAATTAGATTAGAATTTGAACAAATATAGAAATTAAACAAAATTATCAAAATAGCCATTTGGTGTTCAAATGCTATTGTAAAAAACTCTAGATAGAAGTTGGGCATAAATGACTTTAAATTCAATTCATTCATACAAATACTTAAAATATAAAAAATTGACAAGAATTCTTTACTCAAATATTAAATTGTACTGAACAATTACATGAATTTAAGTATAAATTTTTTGATTTTAAGTCTATTTTCATTTCACACCATTTTCTCTACTGTTTCTTAAATTTAAACATTTATACTTACGTCTTAACATATCTTTGAAATTGGAAATGATTTGAAATCCATAAGAACATCATGTTGAAATGCACGTAAAATACATATTGAGTACTTCAACTGTCTAAAAGGAAGAGGAAACTTAGTTAAAAGATACGAGCTTACAATAAAAAAGGATATACAACTTATTTGTTTGATAATTCTAAATCCCTTAATTTTTTATTTCAAATTCTCTAATTGTACTTCTTCTTCATGTTTTGGATTTCTTTTCTTTCTCTTCATTCTTTCTTTTTTCTTTTCTTTTCTAATTTAGATTTCTCTTCTCTTCTTTCTTTTCGTTCTTTCTTTTCTCTTCCCTTTTAATTTGTATATATCTTTTAATAATGGCAAAGTTGTTACTAGTGGAAGGAGGAATCTTATTTATAGAGCAAAGGAATGGAAACTACCTGTATTTTCCAACCAATTTGCCTTAAATCCAATTATCTAAAATTAATAAAGTAAACTTCCATCATTTTGATCTTATCCTTTTGATTAAATGGTCAAGAAGTTAACTTCTATTTGAAATTTGCACAAAAATGGCTCTGAACAGTAAACAACCCACTGGTGTTCGAGGTGCCATTCAAACATTAGGTCAAATGATACAACTATTTGATTAGTCTTCATCAAAATGGACTCTAATTAACTATAAGGTCCAAATATCCTTAATTTAAGTATGGAATATCAACTAAATTCATGATACCAAATTAATAGTATGACTTCTCAACTTTGAAATATCTAAAATATTGCAATGATAATATAAATTTTCATGTGATTCAAATACTTCATGGTGCACATTTTATATGATTAAGAAGAGGATGTCATTTGACATTTGAAGCATCGTTCGAAACTAGACAATAGTTTGAGGTGTTTTATGAATTTGTGGGTTTTTAATCTATTTAATGGGAGGTAATATTATATATATTTTACGAAGCCTCAGTGGTAGAAATAGTAACTTACATGGGACTTAGATAAGTTTTCATTGAGATTAGTGCTCAACGTTGGAGTGCAGGTTGAATGTTATAAAAAAACTAGAGGTAATGCTCAAACACTAGAGATGTAGTTTCGGAAATGTCGCTCAAATAGTATATTTAGAGGCCTAAAAGTACGATTCACGAGTTATGCTCAGCATAGAGGGCTCTTGGGCCATAGTAAGATTTAATCACATAGATTACTTATGTGCTAGTATTGATTCCTCTATTCATTCTTCATTGATTCATTGAAGTTGTCTTGTGATTTGTGTGAGTATACTCTGTTTGTATTTTATATTTAAGTAGATGAGAATATACGAAGATTGTAAGGCATTTAGACAAATGTGAAACTTAATAATGGCCTATAAATTTTTAATATTGATTCCATTCTAGGATTTTTGTACTAAGGATTTTATATTTATAATAACAGGGAGCTTGTCTTTGGTCGAGTCTTTAAAATTTTCAAAAAGTTCTTGAACATTTTTTTAAGGGATTATAATCAATTACTTAATAGATAAATCTTTATTTGAGGTGTTATGTTTTTTTTATTAAGAGGATGCTACCTTTATGAATTGACTACCAAATTTATGTGTACACTCAGTGAGTAGTTATTTAAATTATTGTATTTGGTCGTGGCTGATATAGCCTGTTAGACAATATTTGCTTCTTTAACTCTAGTTAATTTGATCTCAAGTATGCAATGCTTTGTCTAATATTCTATGTACCTAGCAAACCTATTACTTGTATGAAATAGTCTTCTTGTGACTTTCTTGTCCCTTGCGGCAAATCATGGCAAGATGGTCCCCTAGCGCAGCATGCTTTTGCAGGATGACTCTTAGCTAAACAGTCTTTAATAGGACGGATCAAGATAAGATTGTCTAAAAGGAGTGTTTAGTAAGATTGTATCTAAGATACCCGATAGTTTGGAGCTTGGTAGCTTGGATAGGTGCCAGTGGTCACTAGACTACTCGGATATAATTCATCTCAAATTTTTGAGTATTTTAGGTCAAGATCTTACCATTTTATCTGTTGAATCCCTATCAATATATGATAGTAAAAATTAAATTCTTAATTATGATTCAATTACACTTTCTGCATGTGTAAAATGAGGCTTTACACAGAATAAAGATAAGTCGGGAGGAACTCAATTAGGATAGTTGCTCCTTGGGTCTTGAGCACCATGAACAGAAAAGATGAAGGACCTAAATTGTATTCCTAAAGAAATCCATTAAATGTTTAACTTAGTATGAACTTAATTTGAAAAAAAGGGACAAAATGTCACGTATGTTTTTTGCCTGGGTTTGTAAGACTGCTGTTTCAAATTTCAATGAGCCGAGCTATTAAATAGAGCTTAGTTAAGAAGCAAAACCATCGGGAAGTGAGTTCCTCTTAGCTTGAGGGCATTGGATATTCCATGTATTGCTTGAGGAAGTTACATAACTCAGAATGAAGAAGATGACTCGATTTAAGTTTTCCATTAATAACAAATATTATATATATTCTCGCGCCAGTTACTCAATTCCAAGGATAATAATTATTGTGTCATTACTTAATACAATATCTTTGTCTAATTTCTATGTTTGCAAAGAGAAATATTTTAAAAATAATATTTTATTTATTTTTAGAACCCTTTAAATAGGACAATATTTTATTAATTTATTAATATATGATGGATTAAACATGGTATATAACAAAGTGGGTGCAGTCCAAAGGCACCGAACGGCAGTCGTTAAATTTAATTCAACAGCTCCCATTTTCGTTATATACAAAATATTTTGTGAAAAAAAAAAACAGATGGCTACTCTGCAACAATTGGATGAAAAAAGCATCCAATGACTGTGGAGTAGCCAAATGAAATTTCTTAATTTTTTCCATCGGCAAATCTCTTTCTCTTCCTCTCTTTCTCTTCTTTTCTTGATTTTGCTGAGCAGTGCTGAAGTAGCCAAGTTGAGGAGAAGCAGCGGAGAGGGGCGAAGCAGTGAAGAGGAGGTATTACATTTTGTATTTTTTATTTCTATTTTGCTTTATTTGATTTTCAGTTTTTTGAGCTACCTTTGAGCTTCATTTGATTTCCTAGTCCATAAATCTCGTTTATTTATTATGAATTTTTATGTACATTTGATCATCATTACCTCGACACCGAGTGAATATATCAATAATGTTGTGCTATAGCCGTGTACGCAAGGAGCAACAAGATGAATTGTCATGTCAAATTTCACAGTCATGTTTCTCGGCCGTGTAATTGGTGCTTTCGAACAAATTTTGTAGTTATCTTTTGTGTTTTGTGTTTTTAAATAATATTGTGGCGTAGCCTTGTGTAATCAGGGAGCAGTGAAAGGCTTCCTTTTGTCTCATTTTGTATTTGTTTTTCTCAACCATATAATTGGTGGTTTTGGCATAATAGACGCTATCGTGTTGTGTTTTTGTGTTTTAAACAATGTTGTTGAGAGTCCTATTTCATTTGGTTTCATGGATATATATTTTCGAATAATACAAATTTGATAAATGTTAACTCTTGTTTGAAATGTATATGTATTGCTTTTGTTTTGAATGATATAATGTTGCTCTTGTTTCATTTGCTCTTACAATTACAGAATAGATAAAAATACTCCAAGAATTAACATAATATTTGAAAATATGGATGATACTTAGGAGTATTGGAAGCAGTATGGTACTCAAATGAAATTTTTAGTATGAAAGTATTTAGTTAGGAAATTTAAAACTGATAAGTTAGCTATATCTAGAATGTTTTGTTGTTTAAGAGAAGGTGTGATGAAACCGATCCTAATCTATTAAAAATCCTCCGTCAAGACATACAAACTAATTTTCATAATATTTTATACATTGAAATTTTTTAAAAAATTGGACAAAATTTCCTCTATAACTAGACAAAAACTAAATTTACAACCTACTAAAAAGACCTATACAAAACATAATTCGAAATCTAAACCTCAATTAATACATTCACCACTTATTCTCATCAAAATCATAGATCATCGGTGGCCATATCATCCATGGCTCAATCACCACAACAATTTCCTATCCACTATAACACTGTCTAAAAGAGAGATGCCTTTCTAAAACCTGCACAAAACCCAACAAGATAGCGGAAGCAAAACTAAATACCTACGGAAGCATTAATATCATTCCGACATGAACATAATACACTACAATTATCATTACATAAGTTCTCATTATAAAATTGAGTATTTACTTTCAAAGCTATCAAAGTTCTATGGTTTACTCCAAGGACTTCAAGACTCCTCAGGCCACTTTGGTTAACTCCCGATCACTCCTGCTCGTCCGATGACAGTTCTACGATTTTATCTGGAGGAAGAAAAAATTAATAAAAGTGAGTCGAAGCCCAACAAGGTACCTTTAAAACATGCAAATGTAATGATTTTTCATAGAAAATTATAATTATAGTAAAGAAACATGTCATGGAAATCGTGAGAGAACGATTATGCTCATGGAATCATCAGAATTAAAAAAAATGCATAAAGATTCATGAACACTTCTAAATTAAACATGAACATGTGCCATTTATCATTATTCGATTCAAAATTTCACTTATTAAAAAAAATGCATAAAGATTCATGAACACTTCTAAATTAAACATGAACATGTGCCATTTATCATTATTCGATTCAAAATTTCACTTATTCTTCAAAGCTTAGGTTACTATCGAAGAACCTAGGCTAGTAGACCATACTAGTAAATGGGGCGAATAATTGATGATAGATTGTATTCAATCCACACAATCAAAGGCAAAAGGTTCCAACGTTACGATGATCTACAGTTTCAAAGGTTTGAAGATTCTAAAGTTCTCTGTCCTTTGATTACGTCCCGAGAAGGAGTGGACCACGTATCACTCTATGGACGGAGTTATCCTTGATTACCCTCATAACGTTCTAAGGTATGCCGAAGAACCTTACTTTACTGAACATTAGTAATAGGTCCAATTTCCTTACAGAATTAGCTTAACTTGGGGCCAAAAGTTAATATTTCATAGTCAAAATTTCCTATTTCATAATTAGAATCCAACATATCCAAAGGCCAATCCAAAAATTCATACATTCAGTCTTTCAAATAATTTCGAAGGGCTGTCAAAATTTCATGATACAGTTCCATGCAAACCTACCGGTTACAATTTGTCAATACACTTTAACAATTCACCAAAACACACTTTTACTTAAAATGTATAAATTTCAAACTTCCCATTTCATCAATTTTGTTCTAGGGTTTAGAGGAGTCCATTCGGACATAAATCGGAAGCAAAACGTGATCCAATTCATGAAATCGAAATCACAACTTACAATAATTATGTACGAAATAACAATTCATTACAAAACTCATGGATTTATTAAATCTTTTTCCCTAATTTTCGAATTAGGGTTTCGAGTGGGTTTATCGGACATGAAATGAACACCCTACGCTTGTATAATAATGAAATCGAAGACATGGATCGATATATAAACAAATAATCACGAGTTTAGACTATAAAATTTAGAGAAACATGTATGGAATCAATAAATCATGAGGGGTGAGGGTTTTAGAGGAAAAACGATGAAAACAAAAATATGTAAAATGGTAAAAATGGAAAACGAGTCGGAGGTACACTTGCCCGAGTCTACTATACTGTTTTCCTTACTTCGATCGGACTGAATGGCTTCATTCCCCTTCTTTTTCTCTCATTCCCTCTTCCTCCTCCTTTTCTTCTCTATATGCTTTGTGCGTTCTAGAATCCCCCCTCTTCTTTTTCTTTTTATTTCCCGAAATGAAGGTGTTCAAAAAATCTAGAAGCGCGCTCGAGCGCGGCCTCTCGATCAAGGCTTCGCTAGAGCGCCTGCGGCGTGCAGCGAGCGGGGCCACTCTGCTTTTGGTGCCTGTTGTCGTGCCTCGAGTGCGTGGCAGGCGTAAGTCGGCTGGGCAACCCATCATTACACAACAGCTCTAATTTCTTTATTTTTATATTTTTTTACATAGTTTGAGCCTCATCTTGATTATTATTATTCAATTACGATTAATTTATCGTGTTTTGAAAATCAAAATCTCACAGAAAGGACGCGTCAATAAGACAAGCAATGGGGTAAAAATACAAAACAACTATAGGAAGCACATTATGGTTGTCCTACTAGGATGGATTGTGTCATTATTAAGGAGACTGAAAAAATAAGTATTAAAAATTTTATTGAATCACACAACCATTAATTTAAACTTCCAGAAATCAGGCACATGCTTAGATTGCCGAGAGAAGTTTCAGAAGAGTACAGTCATTTAATTGAAATAGCCCATAATGTCGGTTTGAGACCGTGTTAAAACTATGAGCTAATCATAGTTGAGACTAATGGTAGGAGTAATGTGGGTTATACAACGAAGGACAAAAAAACTTTTCTTTTTGGTAGGAGACAGCAGAATATAGAGTTTGGTGAGGCGGGGGCAATACTTTCTTATTTCCATAAGGAAAAAATTATAGGACTCTTTATTTTTTTAGTGATATGCAATTAGATAATGAAGATTAAGTGACTATTTTATTTTGTACGGATCCAAAAATGATTGTTGATTATCAAGTATTTGGTGATGTCATCATATTTGATATAACCTATAGGACAAATAAAGGTTTGCAATTTTTCGGTGTCTTTACATGTTTCAACCATCACATAACGACTGTTGTTTTTGGAGCGGTATTATTATATGATGAAACGGTTGGCTTTTTTGTTTAGTTATTTGATATCTTTTTAAAACATCATGATGAACGGGCTCCCCAAACTATTTTTACTGATCAAAATGTTGCAATAATGAATGCTCTTGCGTTGGTGATGCCATTAACATGGCATAGTCTTGTGCACTTGGCATATTATGCAAAATGCTACTAAACATCTTGGGAGTCATGATGTGTTACTTTACAAGTTTAGTAAATATATGTATGGATATGAGGATAAAATACAATTTGAAAGTACTTGGTCAATCATGGTATTTGTAGAGGAAAGCAATCATCCAAGGTTGTGAATAGATGGATTAGATGGAATATATTGTCTACGATATAAATGGACTACGTGTTTTATAAAAAATATCTTCATGCGGGGAAATAGAAGTATGTAACTAAGTAAAAGTCTTAATAGTGATTTAAAGAATCATTTGAGAAGTAATCTTAATGTGAGGGATTTTTTAATCACTTTGATAGAGTTTTTGAAAAGAAAAGATAAAAAGAATTATGTGTTGAGTAAGAATCGAGATAAAAAGTTTTCATTTTAATAATGATTGACCGTCCAATGATGATTCAAGCCTTGAAAATATACTCTCGAACAATTTTCAAGCTAATCCAAGTGGAATTGTAAAAAATAATTAGTATATGTATATTTTTTCGGTAGGAGTCCATTTATGTATTAGGATTACATGCGGATCCATTAGCCTTACATCATATGTCATTTGATCTCGACATACAAATTGTGTAATGCGGATACTGAGTGTTTGAAACCTTCAAGATTTTGTGTTCACATACTTTTAAAATATTCAACATATATGACCTACGATCTGTATATGAGAAATATATTTTAAAGATATGGACTCAAAAAGTAAGGGATAATGCTCCTGATATGAGTTCATAAAATTTACCAGATTTAGAAGATACGCAAACCTAGCCAGGCTAAATTTCAGTGAGTTTTATGCGTAATTGTCTACATATTGCAAGTGATTCTGAATGGAGTAGAAAGTTGGAGGCAAATGTATAGAGATTGAGAGACTTGTCTAATGTTTTTCAAATGTTGGGTTCGAGGAGAGTTTAGCCTAGTGTTACGTCAACACAAATCACGAATCAAATTATAAAGGGTGTGAAGCATAAAGGAGGAAAAAAGACAACAAAATGTCCAAAAGGTTGTTTGGAAAGGAAAAAATGTGAGAAATCTGACAAATAATTGTGAATGATTAAAACAGAGGTTAGTCAATAATCATTTTACTAATTATATCATGACATTATATGCAATAATTATCGTTATACTCTTCTCTATTTAACTTTTTTGTCAAGAATAAACCTTAAATTGCCATGCCATTTCATTCTTCCATGTGATATCATTTTTCTATGTTAAAAATTAAAAATCGACCATGTGAAAATTTTAATTTTGATGGTTACACCAATAGTGGGCTGGCCCAAGAAGGAGAAACGGCCTATTAGAGCCTGGACAGTCAACGCTTATCGTTGACCGGTCGAAAGGCCAATGAGTCAGGAAAAGCCCAAGAATAGGACGGCCTGCTTGGGTCCAAGACGGTCAACGTTTTCATTAACCAAAATCATACAAAACGGTCAACGCTTCCATTAATCGGAAGCATGACCAGTTGGCCGTTTGGAGACCAACTTCAAGTGGGCCAAGCCCATCTTGATCCACGCAACCGTCCTTGACCAGCAACGGTCTTCTCCCCTTATTTAGCACCCTTCATAAAAGGCAACCTTAATGGTAACGGTCATCAGCAAATTTAACACGTATCCCTAAAGGAAGGCGCTAGAATCCCTTCTCTGTCTGTTGAAAATCCTAATGGTTACAAAATATAGAAGGAAGACAATCAATCCAGTGACTGTTACTACAATAAACATTTCACACCGAAAAAAGTAACAATCCCAATAGAGCGCGGGAATCAAGCATTTCTGCACAAGGGAGGCAACACGAAGCAGCGCCTATAAAAGGCCATGGAGTCCTCACTCCAAGGCGCGCCTTCATTTGCCCACAATAAGCTCACATACTTTAGACTATAAACTCTCTCTCTTTATATCTTGGCCACTATGTTCCCAGTGAACACAGTGTTTAGAGTCAGCGCTCCTGACGAGCTAACAAAGCCTCTCTCAACGAGAGCGCTCACCCATCTCAAACACTCTCTGCATTTTCTTACATTCTTTACTTTTACCTTCTTAATTCAAAAACTTTTTACTAATTTGAATATCAGAGTGTTTATAATGGGATAACCTCCCGCTATCACCTGAATTTTTGTTCATAGTTGTGGTGTGCAGGATTCAGATTCAGTGCATGGAGCCAAACTCAAACAACCGACTTGACCCAAATCTGTTTGAAATTTAAATCTATGACGCATCAATCCTTAAAATATTTTTTATGGAATTGCTACTTGTTTAGGAATGCTCTACTAAAAGGAATTTGGGCGTTTCACATCTAGAAGCTTGTTGAATGTATTTCAAATTTAATAATCTCAATGTGGTGACATTTTGCGATTTCATTTTCTACCATGGCCAAAATAAATCAAAATATAATAATGTATAAAATAATTATACATCTTTAATTTAATAATAAAATTAGACTAATTATATATAGTATTATAAGGGGTTATTGCTATTAAAAATTGAGTTATTAATACATGTTGCGTCTGCGTATTCCGGCCACTGTACAACCAGAGTCTAAGTCCTCTTTTTGAGCTCGTGGACGGAAAGAATAGTGCAACACAAGAGAAATCGTTAAGTTTGACGAGGACAACGTTTTAGGAAGAAAAAGGGGACGATGACACAAGGCGCGAGGACTTTACGTGGAAAACCCCTTTTGAATGAAAGGGGAAAAACCACGGTGGCGGACGTGAGGTCCGAGAGGTTCCACTATAGTGAAAATGGAGTACAACTGGACACTGTGACACGATTTGTTGCCACAGAGAGTTACAAGGCAAGAGGTCTTTCCCTCTCTTCTCTTTCTTCTTTCTTTTCTCTCGGGAGCTGTTTACAATATGTGTGCAAATAACAATTGTTGGAATCCTTCTTTCGTTGCCTGAATGGGGTATCTATAGAGGCAAGTCGTGCCGTTGGCATGGGGACACGTGGCATTGGCGTGTGCAGGGTCGCCTGCCACCAACTCTGCTGATGCGGCGTGTTAGGAATGCCTGCCACCAACTCTACGTATCCGGCATGTCAGGTGCTGTTAGACCCATTATGATGGCGCATGCTCTGAGCGTCATGATTTCCTGCAGGGGTGGTGTGTTGCAAAGAACGCGTGCTCCTTGGTAACAGTAAATTATCTGAGCTGGCACGCTCGGTCATCTTGGACCCTCTTTTCCCTTGTCCTGAGGGCCCAGAGGCGATGAGATTGTCCTTGTCCTCAAAAATCCCTCTGAGCCTTCGCTTCATCCTCGGGCTTATTGAGTTATGCTCTTGGACGTTTTACTTGCTAAAGATCCTCGGACCATTGATGTCAACCCCTCATAGCGTCCTCGTGCCTCTTGGGTCAAATTGATCTCTTAGACCATTGTCGTCATTTGGTCTTCTTGGGACACTAGCGTAGGTCCTCGGGCTTCTAAGGTTAACTTAACTTCTTGGGCTAAATTGGGCTTTCGGGCCTCTTGGGCCAGCTTATCCTCGTAATCCTCTTGGTCCGTGGTCGTAGCTTTGGGCCTTCCTTTCTGGGCCTTGGGTGCCGGGACCCATCATGAGCCCCCCATGTCAAATGGTTCAAGGACTCTAGCCGTTTGACATGTCTTGAAAGCACTCTTCTATTGTGACAGTCCACGGGCACCGTGTCTTGCTGATGGGAGCTATCTCTTATCCATCTGGGACCTTCTTACCAGTCCGAGACCCATCTGTCGCCACCGTTTGGTTTCCCTATAAGGCATTAAATGCGACACTTTGATTGAGGTGACATCGCCCTGGGAAGTCAAAGCCCACGTCAGCTCCTTGCGTATGGGTACTGACGCGTGGCGAGGCCCATGATGAGGGCGCTAATTTACGTTTCAAATTTCCTTTAAGTTGCCCTTCCCGTTTTCATTTCTGTGTATCCCTAGCGCCTCTCTTGCTCCCCGAAATCCCTTTGCTGTCGTTCCTCTTCTTCTTCCATCGCAGAGACATTGCTTTTGTTGCCATGGCTCCAGATGTTAAAGAAATTGCTTCCTCTCTCACCCTTAAGGATCTGGAACAGATTCGGGTGAAGTATACCATCCCCGACTCCGTTGCGATGGTGGTTCCAGGAGCCACTAAGAGAGCCTGCAGCCCCCTGGATGGCTTCATCGCCGTTTATGAAGTCCACCTTAAAGGCGAACTTCGCTTCCCTGTTCCACTAGAGCTATACTATCTGATGAGGGAGTTGGTCATCCCGTTCGCCACGCTCCAGCCAAACACTGTCAGGTACCTAGTCTCCTTCTGTATATTCGCACGCTGTCACCACAAGGTTCTCGTGGTAGCCATGGTGAAAGTTATGTTTTGTTTTACTCACAATCTTGACTGGATTACTATGACTCATCGTCCGGAGTTTTCCATGATGAGCAGAGGAACTCCGGATTCCACAAAAAGGTGGACAGACAAATTTTTCTTTTTGGGCATCCGGAAGAACTGGGAGCTCTCGGTCACATGGAAAACGTGACCGAGCAAGCACAACTCGGATGCCACAGCTGAGGAAAGGGAAGTAGCCAAGGTGGTCACGGACTTAGTGATGACCAACCTTGGCAGTTTCAATGTTGGGAAGAAAAATACTTGGCTATCGCTCGAGAGGCTGGCGGAGGCCAAGTGGGTGACAACGTCTGGGGACTCCACTGTTGCTTCTACCGCGAAGAAGAAGAAAAAGAGATTGAGGAAGAAGAGGGCTTCCCTTACTATTGAGGAGCCGTCCGAGAGGCCGTAGAAGAGTCCACGGACTGAGGCCTCGGAAGATCCACTACAAATCGTTGATTAGTCCTCATCCAGCGATGATACTGCTATCAGTGCGCCTCTGGTCAGGAGAGCCATGGGTTTTGTTGCCGGACCTTCTGCAGAACCTGAGGCTGCAGGCCCTTCTTCTTCTACTGCTGAGACCCAAGATGAGGTCTCAGACTTTCCTGCGGGTCCGTCTGAGGACCCTATCTTTTTTGAGGCCTCGGAGGAGGTTGGAATTGATCAGGGCGGGGAGGCGGCTATGACTGCGATCGCTCCCGCCCTGGAAGCCGTCGATGCTGGGGAGCCTTGTGGGATGGAGTCAACCATCGTCGCCCCTGCCGAGGGCATTTTTGACATTCTTAGTGGCGATGAGGTTGAGGTCGCGGCTTCAGAGCTCCCAAAAGTTGCTGGTCCTTCGGAAATAGCTGGGTCCTCAGAAGCTGCTAGGACCTCGGATGCTGTGGAGCCCCCTGTTCCTGAAGGTCCTCCATCTGAGGCTGCTTTTGATGCTCCTGCAGCGTCCATAGATGAGCCACAAGAGCCCGAGGTCCGAGGGGAGTGTAGCCATAGTCATGACCCTCTGGTCTCTAAGGTACCTTACTGCTTTTCCATTTGCCTCCTATTGCTTGTGCCTTAACGAACTTGTCTCTTTTGCAACTCTAAGATCTGGCCGGGAGCCTTAGTCAGCTGGTTGGCGAGGTTGCCCAGTCTCGCTTGGAGATGGAGTCTTTGAGAGCTGCTCGAGAGGACAACCAGCGGCTACAGGTGGAACTTGCTGAGGCCACAACGAAGAACGCCTCTTTTGAGGAAACCCTAAGGCTTCAGCAAGTCCAGTATGGATTCCTTCGAGAGAGGAACCTCCGGCTGGTGGAGGCGCTGAGGGCGTCGGTGAGGGCCGTGGATATAGCGTCCCTATTGGAAACCAAGTATTGGGACAACATTTATTTGTGCCGTCGGCTAATGCGGCTACTACATCTGCGGTTCCCCACCGCCGTGCAAGATCCTCGGAATGTGAGTGCCGCACGCCCCGAGGATATGTACAGTATTGCAGGGAGACGATTTCTTGGGTCCCCATATCCGAGTCCTTCAGGGGATCCTCACCCCTCATATCAGCCGCGGAGCTCGAGCCGTGCAGAGGCCTCTCCACTTCAAGAAGAAGGGCAACCCGGGCCATTCCTCTGCAAGGTCCCACCGAAACCTAGCTTCTCTCCTTTTTGTTGTTGTTGTTGTTATTGTTGTATATTGTACATGAATAAAATGGATATTCAATTTTAGTGCAAGTGTCTGCTTTCTCTTTCTTGACTTCTAGAGCATTTTTGTCACGGCGTTAAACAAGTTGTATTGCATCCAACTAATGTCCGAGTTCTTTGTCCCATGACCTCCCGGGCCACTTGGACAAATATTAGTCTTGAATACTACCTCTCGGGCCGCTCGGGTGAATCTGAGTTTTGAATACGACCTCTTTGGCCGCTCGGACGAATCCGAGTTTTTGGAATACGACCTCTCGGGCCGCTCGGTCGAATCTGAGTTTTGAATATGACCTCTTGGACCGCTCGGACGAATCTGAGTTTTTGGAATACCACCTCTTGGGCACTCGGACGAATCTGAGTTTTGAATACGATCTTTTCGGCCGCTCGGACGAATCCGAGTTTTCTCTCCCCCTTTTTGTTTTGTTGTTTTTTTTTCTTCTTTTTATAAGGGGCGAGAGGGCCGTCTCACCTAAGGACAACCTAAGTTTGGCAGGTTACCTGGATAGCGGGCGATCTGTTTATCACAGGTAGTATCTCCTGAGGTGCGTGACGTTCCAAGTCCGGGGCACTAGCTTGCCCTCTTGGGTGCGCAGTTTGTAGGCCCCGCCTCGAAGGATGGCAGAGACCAAAAATGGTACCTCCCAATTCGGGGAGAGCTTGTTTTTGTCGATATCTTTCCTTGTGGCCTCCACGCTCCTCAGCACCAGATCCCCAACCTCAAACTGCCGCACATTTACATTCTTATTGTAGTAGTAGGCAACTCGTTGCTTGTACGCCGCTACCCTGAGCCTAGGCTGGTTGCGGACCTCCTCGAGCATGTCGAGGCTTTCCCGGAGTCTCTGGCTGTTGTCGGTTGTGCTGAAGCATCCAACCTATGAACTCGTGAGGCCTACTTCTATTGGAATGACAGCTTCGACCCCGTAGCAGAGGCTGAAGGGAATCTCCCTCGTGGGTTCTCTGGGTGTCGTCCTGTATGACCAAAGGACCGAGGGCAGCTCGTGTACCCATGAGCCCTCGGAACACTCCAGCTTGGTATTGAGCCAGTGCAAGATTGTGCGGTTCGTTACCTCCACCTGTTCGTTAGCTTGGGGGCATGCCACTGATGTATGGACCAAGTTGATCTTCAGGCTGGTGCAGTACTTGGTGAATCATTTTCCAGTAAACAACGTCCTATTGTCCATTACGATGTACTTTAGGATCCCAAATCTGCACACGATGTTCTGCCAGAGGAACTCAGTGGCATTTTGCTCTATTATCCTTACTAGCGGTACTGCCTCTACCCATTTAGTGAAGTAATATATCCCTACGATTAGGAACTTTCTCTGTCCAGGCATGAGCGAGAGTGGCCCGAGGATGTCCAGCCCCATTAGGCGAACGACCACGGAGATTAGAGGGCCTGGAGATCTGTGTGGGGGCGATGACTTACGTTGCTATAGAGTTGGTAGTTCTCACATTTGCGCACAAAGTCTATGGCGTCGTACTTCATCGTTGGCTAGTAGTATCCTTACCTCATGAGCTTAAAGGCCAGGTTCTTTCCTCCGATGTGAGACCTGCATATCCCGAGGTGTACCTCCTGGAGGCGTACTCGGCCTCCTTGGGGGTAAGACACCTTAGGTAAGGGGCTGAGAAGCCTTGCCAGTACAACTGGCCGTTAATGATTGTGTACCACCCCACCGTCTTTTTTACCTTTTTGGCCTCATTTGGATCATCAGGCAATGTGCCGTCGAATAAGTACCTTACATAAGGAGTCATCCAGATGTTGTCGTTAGATACTTGCATTACTTCTGGCTCGGGGTCTTCGATGCTGGATCAGTTTAGGACTTCACGCATTCCTCGAGCATATTGTTTCGGATCTTCCAAAGCCGCAACCCTCGCTAGCGTGTCAGCCTTGGCGTTTTCTTCCCTTGGGATGTAGACAAACTCGGCTGCCTCGAATTCTAAAATCGTGCCTCTAACTTTGGAGAGGTACTTAGATAGCTACGAGTTGTTGACGTCGAAGTTTCCGCGGACCTGATTGACAACCAACTCGGAGTCGCTGTAAATGACCAAGTTTCTGGCCGAGCATTCCTTGGCCAATCGAAGCCCAGCCAGCAAGGCCTAGTACTCCGCAACGTTATTGGTGGCCGAGAACCCCCAAGTTTAGCGAATACTTTATCTCCAACCCCTCGGGTGTGCGCAAAACAACACCAGCTCCGCATCCATCCTTCATCGAGGAGACATCCATGTGCAGGGTCCACGTTGATGCCTTACTGAACTCGTCTGTGCCAGGTTGGTTCTCATCGCCGCTGGCCAGCGCTATTGTCTTGACAAGGAAGTCCGTGAGGGCCTGTCCTTTCAAAGCTAGACTCGGACAGAACTCAATATCGAATTCTCCTAATTCGATGGCCCACTTGATCAGTCGTCCGGATATCTCAGGCTTTTGCAAGATGGCCCTTAATGGCTAGTCGGTCAAGACCACTATCTTGTGTGCCTGGAAATATAGACTGAGCTTCGTCGCGGAGTAAACCAATGCTAAGGCTACCTTCTCCATGAGCGGATATCTAGTTTCGGCATTCGTGAGAGTCTTGCTTACATAATACACAGGCTGTTGCTTCCCGTATTGCTCTCGTACTAGAGTTGAGCTTAATGCCGTGTCGGACACGGAGAGATACAGGTATAACTCCTCGCCCAGTTGGGGAGAAGCTAAAAGAGGTGGGCTCGAGAGGTTGCTCTTGAGTCCTCAAAATGCGTCTTCATAGTCGTCACTCCACTAGAAGTCTCTCATTTTTGTTCCTCTCAGGGCTGTCCTTGTGGCATGCATTGTTGAGGTCGGTAAAGTCCATGCACATCCTCTATTTTCCATTGTTCTTTTTTATGATGACCACGTTGGCCAACTAATCCGGGTACTACACTTCTCAGACAAACCCGGTGTCTAGGAGTTTCTTGACTTCCTTGCGTATGGAGACTAGCTTCTCTATGGAGTAATTCCTACATTTTTGCCTGACGGGCTTGTAACGAGGATCATTGCCCAGCTTGTGGATCATGATCTCAGAGGATATTCCCGGTATATCAATGGATGACCAGGCGAACGCATTCGAGTTCTCCCGCAGGAAGCTAATCAGCTGGTCCTGGACGAACTCTGGTAGCGAGCTCCCTATATGGACGTACTTCTCTGGATCCACCGGATCCAACAAGACTTGGACGGTTGGCTCCCAGGCTACGCGTGCTGCAACGTGGTCTCGTCCCTGAGGTCAAGGTCTTCCATTGGTTGTGAAAGGGTAGTTTGCGTGGTTTGTGCCAAATAACACATCCGTCCTGTGGATTGATCCCCGAGAACTTTCCCCACACCACACGGGGTTGGAAACTTCATCTTGAGGTGTGGGATGGAAATCACAGCACCAAACGCAGCCAAGCATGGGTGTCCAAGTATTAAGTTATAGACCGAGGGCAAGTCCACAACCAAAAAAGTGAGGACCTTGGACGCTATCCTCGGATATGTCCCTAGGGTCATCTCTAACTGGATAATACCTTGAACAGGTACTTGCTCATTATCCAGCCCATAGAGTGGCCCTTCTGGCGCTCTCATCTGATTCTTCTTAAGTCATAATTTGAAATAGGCATCAAGGTAGAGTAAATTTTGGGAGCTTCCATTATCAACAAATACTCATTTCATCCGGTAGTCATTCGCTCCGTCCGAAACAAGTGTCGTTACAACCAGGGGATCAAAGTGAGGAGAAGTTACATGATCCATGTCCCTATTGCTAAAGCAGATAACTTCGTCTTCGCCTCTGGGTCCCGTCTCGGCCTCTTTGCTGCTGCGAGCTCCTGCTCGTTCCCTTTGGCCGGTCGGCTCGATATCATGTTTACAACCACCGCAGCCACTTTGTTTCTAGGGGGCTCAGCTTTGCCATCGCCCGCTGTTCCGGAAGCTTGTCCGGGTCTTTGCAGGAAACAGTTGAGGTGTCCCCTCCTAATCAGCTCCTCGATCTCCTTTTGTAGAGTCCTACAGTCCTCTGTGCTGTGGCCCCGGAGCAGTAGTAGTCACAGTATTTCATCTGGTCCCCACCCTCTAGGTTCTTCAGCGGCTTGGGCCACTTTAGGAACTTTTTCTCCCGGATCTGCATCAGGACGTTGTTGCGGGTGTCGTTTAACGGCGTGAAGTGCATAGGCCGCGGCTCTCTCCGGGCGTTCTGCTTGACCTTTTGCTGCTTCTACGCTATCTGGGGACTCTGATAGTCCTCGACCTTCCTCTTGCCTTCCACTGCCTTTCGATGGTGGTGCTCGTCCCCCTCTGGCCGCTTCGCGTCATTGGCCTCCTCGACCGCGATGTATGCCCGGGCCACAGCCTCGGCTTCTATAAAGGTTCGGGGACCCTTATGGATGAGGTGCTTGAAGAATGCACCTCCCTCCAGAGCTGAGAGGAAAGCATTTAGCTTTACCTCATCGGTCAATTTTGGGATTTGCCTAGCCTCAGCTACAAATTGGGCCAGGAATCCCCTCAGGCTCTCCCTAGCACCCTGCTTGATCCGGGTGAGGTGCCAAGGCTGCTTCTCCACCCTCTTGCTGGAGACAAATTGAGAGAGGAAGGCTGTTGCCAAGTCGCTGAAGTCGCGGATGGAGTCCGCCGACATCTCGTAGAATCACATCATTGTGTCCCCTTTTATAGTCAAGGGGAAGCATTGGCACATGGTTATCTCATCCAAACCCTGCAGGCTCAGATGCTCCCGGAAGTGGTTGAGGTGATCCATGGGATCAGCAGTGTCGTCGTACACTTCCAGGCTTGGCATTTTGAACTTTGGAGGGAGCGTCCTTATTCTGATCTCTGTTGAGAATGGGGGCTGGAGCGCATTAGCTCTTCCCCCGCTGCTCTCTCCGAGGACACGGTTCCATCCTCTTTCTATCCTCTCCTCCACTCGAAGTGGGGTAGTTGCCTTCTTCTTGTTGAGGTAATGCCTTAACTCATAAGGCTCTCAATCCATACGGCGCTCGGGGACCACTCGGACTCCTTATGGGGGAACACCCCACAGGATCGCCTCTCAATTGCTAGTTTAACGGCGGCTCCATTGGGTCCCATAGTTGCGCCTCTCTGGGCTTTCTTCTCAGACTCGAGGACTCAGACGGCCCTCTAGCCCACGTGGGGCCCTACTATAGAAGGCGACCTAGGTCCTCGGATTTTCATGCCGGCTTGGTGGCTTCTCACGGCGATCTCTCTCCCTGTCCCTGCCTTGGGACGTTCCACCCTGGGAGGCTCTGGAAGGGGCTCCTCTCACCCACTCGTCAATATTTGAGCAGAGTGTCTCAAAGGCTTAGGACATGCCTTCCATTTTGGCCGCCAAGGGCCTGACCACTGGATCAGGGTGGTTTTCTATCCCAACGCAGGGGTCGGGGCCGCTATTGTGTGAGGCCACATCTTTGGAAAGTGCACTCGCCTGCGCCCTCATGTTAACCATTCTAGATCTTGGAGTGGGAGTCGTTGCATTGTTTCTATACGTTTGACGAAGATATGAAAAGCAGACTTTCAGTCGCTTCCCACAGACAGCGCCAATGTTGCCTCTACGTATTCTGACCGCCGTACAACCAGAGTCCGAGTCCTCTTTTTGAGCTCGTGGACGGACGGAATAGTGCAACATAAGAGAAATCGTTAAGTTCGATGAGGACAACGTTTTAGGAAGAAAAAGGGGACGAGGACACAAGGCGCGAGGACTTTACGTGGAAAACCCCTTTTGAGTGAAAGGGGAAAAAAACCATGGTGGCAGACGTGAGGTCCGAGAGGTTCCACTATAGTAAAAATGGAGTACAACTGGACATTGTGGCACGATTTGTTGCCACAGAGAGTTACAAGGCGAGAGGTCTTGCCCTCTCTTCTCTTTTCTTTTCTCTTGGAAGTTGTTT
Organism: Nepenthes gracilis; assembly: GCA_033239525.1. Classification (NCBI taxonomy): domain Eukaryota; kingdom Viridiplantae; phylum Streptophyta; class Magnoliopsida; order Caryophyllales; family Nepenthaceae; genus Nepenthes; species Nepenthes gracilis. The sequence continues at coordinate 10,160,672 of BSYO01000015.1, forward strand.
ATAATATTTGTGCAAATGACAATTGTTGGAATCATTCTCTCGTTGCCTAAATGGGGTATTTATAGAGGGGAGTCGTGCCGTTGGCATGGGGACACGTGGCATTAGCGTTTGCAGGGCCGCCTGCCACTAACTCTGCTGATGCGGCGTGTTAGGGACACCTGTCACCAACTCTGTGCATCCGGCGTGTCAGGTGTCGTTAGACCCATCATGATGGCGCGTGTTCTGAGCGTTGTGATTTCCTGTGGGGGTAACGTGTTACAGAGAACGCATGCTCCTTAGTAACAGTGAATCATCTGAGCTAGCGCGCTCAGTCATCTTGGACTCTCTTTTCCCTTGTCCTGAGGGCTAAGAGGCAATGAGATTGTCCTCGTCCTCAGAAATCCCTCTAGGCATTCGCATGATCCTCGGGCTTATTGAGCTAGGCTTTCGGACGTTTTGCTTTCTAAAGATCTTCAGGATTTCGTTGATGACATCAGCCCCTCATAGCATCCTCGTGCCTCTTAGGTCAAATTGGTCTCTCGGATCATTGTCGCCATTTGGTCATCTTGAAATGCTAGCCCAGGTCCTCGGGCTTCTAAGGCTAACTTAACTTCTTGGGCTAAATTGGACTTTTGGGCCTCTTGGGCCAGCTTATCCTCGTAATCCTCTTGGTCCGTGGTCGTGACTTTGGGCCTTCCTTTCTGGGCCTTGGGTGCCGGGACCCATCAATACCTATTTTTTATTTATTGATAATAAAATATATGTATAAGATTATAAATATGTCAATTTGAGCTTTAATTCATTAATTTAATAAATTTAGTGGAAATAAATTATTCTTATTTTTATTATATATTAAAGAGATTACTTTATCATTTATTACTCATATAATAAAATTTATATCCCAAATATTTTTATATGACTATTTTTTGAATCTCGGTCTATAAAATAATATTTATTTTTATATTAAAATAAATACATTAAATTTAAACAACCATTAAATCCAAACAATTAACACAGATTAAATTTAAATCCAAACATTAAAATAAATCAAAATATTTTGACATTCACAGAATAATAATTATACAAAATTGTAAAAACACATTGTAGAAAAACAGCCACAATTTGCGTTGAATGTTTTCCATGTATGGTTCAGACACAGACCACACACCTCGTTGTCGCCGTTGACAGCTACATTTTTTAGGAATATGTATGACACAGTCATTGTATAAAAATATATATAAAAACAATACATTGAAGGAGATAACGGCATTGAGACTCACACAAACTCACACAAACATGGCATCAAAATTAGAATAAAAAAATAAAAAAATGGAAAAAATATTTGTCATTGCTCTCAATCGACGCTATCATTAGCTCCTCAACTTTGACGCTGTCGTCAACAAATGATTCCTTATCTGTAAAGAACCTAAATCGATCTTTAAAAATGGAGGTAAGAAGATCGATTCTCTTCCGTCATTAGCAGTGCCTCTACTATCATCAGACTTTGTCGATAATATCCTCATATAGTGTCGCCGTCATATGAGGTAATTGTCGCCACTTTCAGCGCCACTCAGCGAAATGAAGGACAAAAGGGAAAGAGAGAGATTTGCTAATGAGAAAAATAAAGACGAAATAAATCCTAATGTTTGGTTGCTTTACGATCATTGGATAAAAAAAGCATTTAACGATTACAGAGCAGCTATTTATTTTTTTTTATGACAAATTTTGTTTTCTATAATAAAAACGACAGTAAGTGGATTAAATATGAGGATTCATGGGCATTGGATGCCATCCAGCGCGAAACAAGGGCCGTCCGATCCTGATCAGACGGCCCAAAAGCGTTTAATGCATAATATAACGTGGGCCGTCCGATTTTAAATGTAATTGGGCGGCTGATATTAAATCATTTCAGGGCCCAACGTGGACATCCGATTCTAATCAGATGGCCCGCGCGCGTTCAACTAGCATTATAATGTCAGCCATTCGATTTTAAATGTAATCGGACAGATAATATTAAATCCTATCAGCGTCCAACGTGGACCGTCCAATTTTAATTTAATTGGACAATGGATATTAAATCCTATCATCTCCAAACGTGAACCGTCCGATTCTCATCGAACAACCCACGTGTTTATGATCATTGATTTAGTATCAGCCGTCTGGTTTAATTTTAGATCGGATGGCTGATATTAGATCTAGTTTGATAAGATCTTGGATGTTGTTTTTTCGAATCTAACGGCTGGAATTTGAGAACTCTGTGACCCTAAATTTGAACATAGAAGTGAATCTTGCAGCCATTTCCTCGATCCCTTCTTCTTCCATTCCATTGCAATTCTCTTTCTGCACCATTTTCGATTTGTTCGCTCAAAGCTTCATCTTCATTTTCTCTCGCTCGAAGCTTCCACTGCAATCCTCGCCAATTTCGATTTGGTAGTTGTATGTATTTTTCGGACGAAGTATTTCTCTCGAAGCGTCATCTTCGTTTTCTCTCAAAGCTTCCTTCTACAATTTTCCTATTCTCCTGGTAATCTGTTCTCTCTCTTACCTCAGCCAACGTAATTTTTTTTGTTTGCATGCTTGAGAGAGAGAGTGTGTGTGTGTTAGAGAACAAACGCCTCAAATGCTTCGTTTTCGTTCTCTTGTCATTTTGTGCTTGTACAAAGCTGTTTTCACATTTTACAAAAGGGAATACTAAATTTCCTATGTTGTTTAGATTTTGTGTATTTGCTCCTAAAATCGTCACTAATCTGCATTCTTGAGAGAGAGAGAGATATCGTCAAAGAACAAGACGCCTAAGATGGCATTATATATCTGTACAAGCTACGGCCGTATAGATGTATGGTCGTTTTGTGTACAAAGTTATGGCAATTTCCTTTAAAATTATTTGTACATCAGAGAAAATACGCTATACTGTACAAAATGCCTGAAGGTTCATGCTCTGAGCTGTCTGTCTCTGGCTCTCTTCCTCACTAAGTTGAGCTGAGCTGTTCTCATATATTAGAAAAAGGAATCTCATATTTCCTATATTTTTGAGATGTTGTGTATTTTTTGCTGAAATTGTATTATTATATTAATATATATCGTATTATAGAATGATTAAAAATAGAATATTATAGACCATGGATGATTACACACCATTTATTGGCATGGAATTTGACACTATGGATGATGCTTAGGATTTATGGAAGAACTATGGTAAAAGAATCGATTTCGGTATACAGAAAAAATTTATAAGAAAGTCAAAAATTGATAATGTTAAAATTTATAGGATGTTTACTTGCACAAAAGAAGGTAAGAGGAGAATAAATAAAAGTAAAAAAATACATTAGAAAGGTGAAAACCCCAATGTGGATGTCAGGCGATACTTGAAGTGGTGCTTATTAGAGAAACAATGAAAGTTGTCGTGAAAGCGTTTGTGTCAGAATACAATCACGAACTTGAACTGCCCGAAATAAGATATTTTTTAAAATCATAAAGGGAAGTGTTAGTCGCACTGGGCCAACTTATTGAGATGGCTCATGATGCTAAATTGAGGCCAAGCAAAACCTTTAAACTCACAGTGATAGAGGCGGATGGTAGTGGGTCGATTGGTTATATAGCAGAAGATCAAAAGTCATACATTCGTGCTAGGCAGTAGTGGCATATGAAATATGGTGAGGCATGGGCTATTTTAATGTATTTTCAAAAACAAAAATAATGAAAAACTCTGGATTTTTTTATGAGTTGCGATTAGATTCTGATGACTGTGTCACTAATATCTTTGGGGCCGATACGAGAGATAATATTAGATTATCAATATTTTAAAAATGTAGTCACATTTGATACTACGTATGAGACTAATAAATGTTTGAGGCCCTTTGGTGCCTTCAGTAGGTTTAACCACATAGGCAGATGGTGGTATTTGATGCTACTTTATTGTATGATGAAACAGCCGATTCATTTGTATGACTATTTGAGACTTTTGTACGATGTTATGATGGCAAGGCTCCAATCACTATTTTTACTGATCAAGATACAACTATGGCGAAAGCTCTGAAGTTAGTGATGAGTAATGCTTATCATGGTTTATGTACTTGGCATATCTTATAAAATATTATGAAGCATCTTGCTGCTCGTTCGGACTTATTGGTTGCATTTAAATCTTACATGTTTTCTATACTTAATAAGCCCAATTTTGAGAATGTATGGAATAGTATGGTGGCCAATGCAGGAGAGTCTTATGCTTGCATGTGGTTAGATGGAATATACGGACTTCGTCATAAATAGGCATGTTATATAAGAAAAACTTTTTGATTGAGTATTAGAAGTACACAATTGTCAGAAAGTCTCAATAGTAATTTAAAAACACATTTAAAATACAATATTAATTTGAGGAATTTTTTTCATCATTTTGAACGAGTTCTGAAGAAGCGTAAAAGAGAATTATTTACAGATTATGAGTCAAGGCAAAAGTTACTAAATTTAATTATAAATAATTCTATATTGATGATCCAGTAGGCATAGATTTGTACGCTAATTATCTTCAAAATAATGTAGAGTGAGATGGTAGAGGCATTAGCCTGACATCTTGTATTACGACAAGACCCTGAATATATGTTTGCATCCCATGCTGATCCGAGGCATATAGTGAAGGTTATTTTTGAGTATGAGACTGAGGTTATTGAATGTCAATGTCGGCTTATGGAGACTAACGGAATTATTTGTGCATATGTATTTAAGGTTTTTAATATTCACGATGTGATAGCTATACCTGAGAAGTATATACTTCATAGGTGGAGAAGAAACGCAAGATCTTACACACGTTGTGTTCCGATCGTATAGTATCAGGTGATGACTTACAGGCGTGGTTGGGAAGAATAATATTGAAGGTTATGAGAAACTACTTATTAATTGGAGGTTATCCTCAGGCGAGAGAAGATATACAGGACAATGTTACCAAAATGGACGAGATAGTGCACAAGGTTTTAAATTTGCATGTTGGTGAGGGTACAAGTAATTTGAGCATGCTACAACAACTCGCCAATGAAAGTATAAAAGGTGTAAAAAATCGTGATGGACGGAGGAAAACCAAACGACCAAAAAGCTGTTTAGAAAGAGGGAGAGCTAAGAAAAATGATTAGGTTGGTGTACTTTCAGTTGAAAAACTTTTCAAACAATCTTTATTATATTTATGTACTTTAACTCTATTTTTTCTTAGGTAATGATTGGTGTTTGTAACTTGTTGTTGGATAGCCAATATCAATCAATTCTACAAATATCAGACCATCACTATCAATCACCTCATCTGATGTCAGGTCATGACTATTAACTGTCCGAAATGACCTACACGCAGTTGCTACAAGTGCATTGTTGTGCATCATGTCTAGCTTGGTTATATAGATATTATTAGTACTAATTTACTTTATCGTATTGTAGAAACAACATATGACTGTATCTTAAAATCCGTTATATTGAACAATAGAACCTTCAAATGGAGATCAAGAGGTTGTAAAACCAGAAGACTCAGATTGAGCAACTACGTTTTTGGAAGTAACTGTTACCATTTTGTAAGAACACTCAGAATTACGTGGTAGCTCCTATGCTCTCGTAATCTTCAAGTTCGCTGTCACCATTTTGTAAGTGACTGTTATGCCCTAAATTTTCTTGTTTTTTCCTACATTATGTTATTTGAGGATACAATACTTTTTGCTCCCTTTGTGAGGTTGATGACAAGAGCTCGTGATCGTGGAAACGATCTTTTCAAATCTGGATGGTTTACAGAAGCTTGTGTAGAGCTCGATCCTGCCAACTCTATTATCTATTGCAATAGAGCTGCTTCTCGGAATAAGCTTGGAATATGGGAGCAATCTGCTGAAGACTGCAACAAAGCCCTCTGCATTTGACCCGATTATACCAAGACACCTCCGACGTGCTGCCTCAAACAGCAAGATCAGATGGCCCCAAAGTTCCCACTCTTTCATTTTTCTCCATGTTTGTTTGTCAATGTTGAGTTTAGCTCATATTTTAACGTCCAAAATTGTTTTTGTTCATGGCTCAAACGATAGGTTGAAGCTGTTAGAGATTATGAGATTTTGAGGGGGGAACTTTCAGAAAATAGCAAGTTTGCTTAATCTTTATACCATGCCCAAGTTGAGTTGAGGAAATCCCATGGAGAAACTGCTGCCAACAAGAGGTAAAGTTGCTGTTGCCAAACAATATCAGTAAATATATGTTATTTAAACTGTTATTAGTATCCATGCTTTAATGTGAGAATTTCTATTATGTGTCATGGCAAACCTTCAGCTTGATGTGGAAGTATGTGAAATATCGATAAATGTCTGATATTTAGACTGTTATTAGTATCCATGCCTTAATGTGAGAATTTTTGTTATATGTCATGCTAGACCTTCAGTTTGATGTGGAAGTATGTGGACGTTGAACTTCTGGAGGGTGATAACAAATATCATGCTGCTGAGGGTATTTGCTGGTTAATCACATGCCTTTTGATATATTCAATTAAATTGAGTGCATGGTGTGTTGACTTTTGATATATCACATGCCATTTTTTATGGGGTGAATGTCACTGCTTCTTAGGACACACATAATGGACATTGACATACATATAATCGAGACACTAGTTAGAATTAGTTGTCATTGCTGATTAGGTTGCCAATGTGATGAATGTACTAATTCATCTATACTCCAAATTTCCTTATTACTAAAGATCTGAAGCATATAGGTAGAGCAATTCGAACATGAAAAAAAATGCTGCGACATTTCAAAACAAAGTTAGGTAGTGGAAATTAAAGTAACCATTTTCATCTTTCACAGTATATGAAGCGTCACAGAAATCTTAGTTATATGAGATTTTTTTTATATCCGGAACATCAGATGATTAACTCTTCTAAAGAGCTACAACTATGTATTGAGGATCAGGAACCGGTGATAACAAAGGAAACATATGAATAAAGGAGATGCATCAGCAAGAGCATGGAAGAAATGCATCCTTTGATACAAAGGAGAAGGAAGAACTTCTCAAGGAAATCCAGAAGTTGAGAAGCTAGTTATAGGCACATACGGATACATCATCTCCAGATAAGCCTACTGAGAAGCTGAGATACCCCTTGTACAAAGCTATGGATGCCCCAAGCAATCGAGTTCATGTGATATCTGCTGCTAACAACAACTGTGATGTTGTTCTCCATAGTATTCCTTGAAGAATAGTTCTCAATTTTTATTTTAACATTGTCTGCTCATTGGGATATTGTAATCTATCCCCTCTCCAGCAAACTAGCTTCTAGGGCATTTGTAGTTTTTTTCTAGAAACAGCTATAAAATGTAGAGTTTTGCTACTCAGTATTTGTGTTTGTCCATATGTGTATGAAAAGCTCTGCTGACTAACCTAGAAAATTCTTTCGTTGGCAATTTTCCATTATAACTGGAAATTCTAACTACAAGGAAATTCAGGCAATGGAAAACAAGAAAAAACACTACAAGCAATTTTGACTACACTCCATTCATTCAACTTGATTCAGGCTGATGGTGATAAAAGGTAAGGCTGATGCAATAAAATAGAATTAAGCAAGTGCAAAATTTTAGTAGCTATTAGCATAAAATAGAAAATCCCCCTCAACTATGTGGACCGGTAACCTTTTTGCAAATCAAATCAAAAAAGCTTCCAGATTGCTTAATTGTTCGGATGCATATATTGCATATTCAATTACACAATAATTATATTAGTAAATTAATACAATAGCCAAGTGACATAATAATGTTATAAATATAAATATACATGCATTAGAATTTTAAACTAAGTAAGAAAGATACAATGAGAACAACCAATAAAAATAAACAATTTAAAAATTTTGTAACTTAACATTAACTAAGACAAAATTAATTTTAACTGTCTCAGAAATAACTACATATCCATCACAATTTGTTGCAAATTATAAGTTACAAAACAAGTTTTTCTCAATTGACTACAATTATATATCATAATATAAATGATCACCATCATTTAATTACTGAAAACCCATCACAATCTGCACCCACAACTTTAAATAGTGATAGTATTATAATGCCCTACTCAACTCTGAATTCGGGGGATCAGCTTCCTATAAACATAAAAATTTATAATAATTTATAAAAAAGCAATCAACTAAAAAATACTAAGACAATTAAACGACGCTCGATGCTCAGTGCCGATTCTAGATAGATGGCAAAGCAACGACACTCAAGGCTCTCTCGAGTTGAAATCGTTATACGCAATTCCAGATTTATGTCCAAAAAACAATGCTTGAAGATCGCTCGAGTTGAGCTCCTATACCGATTCCAGATTGATCGCCATGAAATGGGACAAGAAACTCACTTGAGTTGAGATCAAGCGCCAATTCTATATTGATAGCCCAGAAACGGTGCTCGAAGCTAGCTCTAGCGGCACTGAGTCACCAATTCTACATTGTTTGCAAAAAATGGCATTCTCAAATATGAATTCAAACTGACTTAGAATACTATAAATGTAATATTTTGAACATATATTATATCAGATTTACAGACCGTGTGGTACTTCATGATAATTCACTGTATTGCTAGCTCATGTCTAAAGAAAGTAAATCTATAGAGAATTGTTGCATGTAAATAATAAGATGATAAATGAGCTCCCAGATTTGTCCCAAATTCAAATGTTTTAAAATAATTAAAAAAATAAAAAAAAATTTATCTCCAAATATAGGCAGCTATTTCTATTGTGATCGGTTGTCTTTAACACATCACATCTTTTAAACTTGACAATTTCAACAACATTCAAACACAGTATATTCTTACTAATATTCTAAATATGATCTTCCTTCCTAACAGAGCAAAGGAAGGTACTAAAGGCAATAAGATTATCTAGGCAAATAGGCTGTTTAATCATAGATGGGAGATTTGGGCTTTTATCCGCGGTAGAGCTTGGTGCACAGTAGCCATTTCTATTATCATCCATCACAAAACCGCACACCTCTGAAGATAATGCTAGAATTCTCTCTATGAAGATAACACTGAGAAGAAAAAGCGTCGGTGTAGTGACAACAACGACAGCATCAGCCGTCCTCTACTCTCTCTTAGGAGTCATTAGCAGAGTTTCTAAAACAATTGAAAACGGTAAAAAAGTTTGGAAACTATTTGAAATGCATACAAACAGCATTTCCACTTCTATTCAGCACCTTCATTAGAAGAATATTTCTTCATTGTTTAATAATAACAAAACAATGAGCTGCTGAATCTGTAATACCAAAACCACTGTACATCTCTGTGCTGGGAATTTCACTTCTTCAATGGCAAGAAAGAAAGAGCTCCACGCCTCTGCAACTGTACAAGAACAGAATCATTTCAAGAGGATGGTAGCACCCTAACAAATTTAAAACAGGCATAGCATTCAAAAGTGGAAGCGAACATAATCTACCACCGCAACATCTGCCATTAAACTCTAGATTTAAAACTTAGAAAAAACAAAGAAAAGAGTTGAAAACTGAAACACAATAAAGAAATAAAAAAAATGAACCAATGTTTTTCAGATGAAGAGTCAATCGCCAATCTATTTATGGTAATGACTCTTTGCATTTGTATATAGTTTTTCGATTTCTTTATTGAATACTTACTTAACAAACTTACCCACCCCACCATCACTGTTTTTTCGCAAACAAAACAAAGCGCACGCCCCAGGTCACATTTCGTCCGAATCTCATTAGGGCAAAGGAAATCTCTACCTTCACCTTCAAATATGCAAATCAACAGAAATTCCAACATAATTTCACAAATTATCAATCCCCAATTTCAGCGACACCCAATTTCCAATTCATTCCTTACTGTGCAAATGGCCAACCGCACAGCAGAGCACGAAGCACTGTTTTTCTACTATTTCAATTCCCATCCAAAATAATCATTTCCCACACAATAATCTCAACGACTAATAACCAGATTTTAACTTTAATAAGGAAAAATGACTGTTTATGTCAATAGAGGGAATAATTTCACTTGAAGATGAAAATAAATAATTTTACTTATCTGGTTCAACGATTAATAGTGGCGACAACTTCGAATAGTGACGGTGGACAACAGAGACAAGAAGTAGCGGCGTTGTGGTGACGACAACCACAGCAGCAGACGTCACTAAGTTTTTCTCTCTTTGCAACTCCGCGTACCCAAATGAAAAAGAAGACATCCACCGGATATTCAAGGATGAAGAAACGGTCGATTAAATAAATGAGGAAGAGGAATGGCTGACGGCAATTAATGTCGGCCGGTTAAATGAAAAATAAGGAGAAGAAGAGGAGGAGGCAGACGAGAGAAACAGAGAATAATGAAAAAGAAGAGAAACACAGCAATATCTCGAATAGGGTTTACCGCGCATCCGCCAGGGATTTGGAGGGCCGCCGGATACAGAGAAGACAGATTCGAGGAGAGGAGATTTAGAGCGAAGCACTGGAGACCAAAGATCAAAGCTGGAGAGGAGAGGAGACGACAAGAGACTACAGAGCTCTGTTCCCCCATCTCTTTCGATTCCGGTCGAAAACAAAGAAAATCCTATGTTTCCTCTTCTAACATGAATGGCAAAGATTTTGTAGTACAAACCCACAAGAAAATACCTTCTGCGTAGCCGACGAGAACAGCACGTTGCCGCACAAAGTTAGGCGTCGATTTTGGTTTCGCAGAAAAAGCAACATCTTCGCGAAATGCACCAAGAGAGCAAGAAAGCAAACAATGCGAGCAAAGGAAGAAAGAGATAGTAGGGGCGTACAGTGAAACCAAACTGAATAGGACACAATGCGACGATGAGAACGCAAGCGACGACCAATATAGAGCCTCCGACAAATCAGCTCTGTCGTCTATTGGTCGTCTTCGCCGTTTTGTGCTGTAATGTCAGAAGTTATGGCTTCTCGTTCTCTCTCGTTGTCCCTCTCTCTCTCTCTCTCTCTCTCTCAAGTGTGCAGATTAGGGTTCCGACGAACGAATTGAAGATAGAGAGGAGAAGAGGAGGAAAATAAAAATCGCTGTTGCACCCACCGTCTTTCAGTTCAAATTTTAGGTTACTGTACACTTCGTTGTGATCCGTCGGATTGAATGAAATAGACGGCCAAGATTTTATCAAGCAAGAATTAATCTCATCCGCAGGATTAAATTTAAAATCCAACGGTTAAGATTAAATTTTACCGTAACAATGCATGGCCGTCTGATTTTCATCGGACGGTCCACAACGAGAGCTGTACGCCAATCGAATCCTAAATTTAATGGCTGCCATTCATGGCGGTACTGTGGAGAGAAGGCAATGTGCAAACAGACGCAAGCCTACCTCACAGCAATCTCGTTGAAAACAAGAGTCTTGCTGTCACCTACAAAGGCGTTCCCTCGAATATTTGTGAACCAATAGGTGGAAGGCAGCGGTCACACTTTCTAGACTGGAAGTAATTGAAAACCGCCGCATTATTTGCAGAGGAAGGGCTTTTAGCAATTGACAGCCTCATGGGAGGAGGAAGGAAGAATCTGAAAAAGGCAGTTGAAGAGCACAGCTTAACTCTTCAACGAGGGCAATCCATAATGCAAGTGGTCTCTTTACGAGGTTCCAATCTTATTGAGGCAATATTCCCGGTGATTTCTTTCAATGCGTCCTTTTTATTAATTTTCAATTTTGTTAAAGAATCTTTTCTGATGCGACTTATCAATGGCTTAGCAAGTTTGATCAGTGTGGTGCGATTTCTGGTTAGTAAGAACTCTAGAATAATCTGATCAAATGGTAGCGTAGTTGGGCTCTTTCATCTGATACGTAGGGCAGTACTTTTACATGTGCAATTTCTGAAATTTTGTGGTCTTTGGAGGGTTTTTCTTTATTAATTTTTTTGGGTAAGTGATCTTTAGAGGTGTTTACTTATGAAAGTTCTGAAATTCTAAGAGATATGCAAAAATTTAAGAAGTAAAATACTTCGCTAAAGTTGTAATCTTAAAATTATAAGAGAAAGCGACAGATTTATGGAAACCTGACAAGGACTCGTAGATTGTGAGAACTTTTGAAGATCGCAAGAGAATGTTATCAAATAACAACCATAGCAGATGGATTCCTGTCATAATTCCAAATTAGCTCAAGAATTGTTGCTGTGAATATGTTCAAGAAATTAAGAATATTATTAGAGTTCAGTCTATTTTTACAAAAGCTTCACTATTATGTTTTCCTTTGTTTTGATTTTTAGTTTGTTGAGCAAAAGTAGTAAGTAATAATGAAATCATAACAAAATCTCCAACGTCCAGTGTCAATAAGCAGGAGCAGAAAACAGCAAGTGAAACTTGAAAACAGAACACAACTGAACAACACCATATTCTGCAGTTCCAGCAATTGAGACAAAAAACAAACGGCAGAAACTGTCTCCATTATGGAACTCCTATAAAACAGGAGGAAAATGGTATGACTCTGATCACTCTAGGAGCAAAAGAGGCTCACCAACCCTGAAATTTTGGTGTCATAGGCTCATCTGCCCATCCAGCCAGACTATATGCCCTTTTTACATGCCTGCTAGACCCATTGTTCTCAATTTGGTGGCCATGATATGATGATAATCAATTTTTATTTTTTTATCCTCCTACATTATATGTTGTCAATGTTTTATTTTTTACCTTCTTTTTAAGAAGGGGACAAAACTTTTAAATCTTCATTATTGTTGAGTTAATGTGTAGGGGGGTCACTTTTGTGTAACCTTACCCATATAATGAAAAGACATTGTTCCATTATTCTAACGTGGGTTTTCTAATTGACAATAGAGCAACCTTATCTTTATATAAAACAACACTCTTGCTTAGGGACCTTTAAGGTGTTTTTATTATGCACCTTTTAGTTTTTTTAAGCACCTTGTGTATGATAACTCAATCATATCTCTTTATTATTGATGTTTTATGCATTCTTATGTGTATACTTTAGGGCCTCTTTTCATGTCTAGCTTGTTCTCCTTTTAAATATCATTTTGTAAATTATTAAAGAAATCCTTGGATTTTTCAGTTGGATTACAATTCGTGATAACTATAAAAGGGGTAGTGCACACGTTCCCATATCATGGGGTCTAGGGCATAGTTATTTGGTTTGCAGTCTGGTACACGTGGTATGGTATGCCAGAAGACAATACCATTATCCCAATTGATATGTGGCACCCTAGTGCCCTGTATGTGGGTATTTGGGGAATTTGGTAACTGTGGGGTCAGGAGTGGCTAGATGTAAGTAACATGCATTATAGCAAGACTATTTCCATGATTTGAAACTATGATTTTTTAGATTACAATAGAGCAACTGCATCATCGTACAAATGTTTTCTTCTAGTTTCCAATAACTATAAAGTGAAAGTATTTGTATGACTAGTAGGAATTCTAACTGCAATAATTACTAAAATTGAAGAATTCAAAATTTGTGTGCAAAGTGTGGGGCTTTTTACATGAAGTATCATGGACATTTTTATACGTGTGCATAATCATGTGCAATAATTATGACCTTCGCTGTAAAATTTATGCTAAACTGGATGGTGTCTTGTGCAATGAAACATGGAGTAGAAACTGAATTTGTAAGCTCTGGTGTTTCTGATCACTGCCTGCTACTGTCTATATGAGGAGCCGCCAATGGAGTGCTTCAAGGCCCTTCAGATTTATGCATTTGTGGACACAATTTATGGAGTTTGCTCAGATTGTGCATCATAGTTGGTGTGAAATTGTTTCTGGTGCTCCTATGTTAGATTGAGAACTTTAAAGAATTTTGAACTATTGCATAAAGATGGGAGAGTATTCAGTACTTAAGTGCTAGGTTACAGCGTGAACATGCGCAAAGGCAGCTTGAAGGCAATTCAAATGATTGGAATATGTTCAAGTAGTTCCGCAAAAGAAGTCATAAGAGAAGCTAAAGATAACCTTTTTGTGCCAACTCAAGAATGAGGAAAGGTTCTGTAGTCAACAGGCCAAAGTATGAGGGGTTTATTTTGGGGATAGAAATACTAATTTTCGCTATTTTGTTAAGGAAAGGAGAGTTTATTATAGAATAGCAGCTTTATATTCAGAGTATGGAACCAAAATTGAAGATAGAGATGCTGTGGAGGAGATTATAGGCTTATATAAGTGTGTGTTGAGGATTTCTTATTCCGTGGCACCTCCAGATCAAGAAGTTCTTATAAGAGGCCCTATTCTTTTTGATATTCGGCGACAGCTTATGCATTGGGGCTTGGGATATTGTGGGGAAAAAAGGTGTGCCGATACGTCAGGGAGGACTGGTGAAATCTTGAAGGAATTAAATGTCACCTCTATAACTCTAGTGCTTCGGTTTTTCAGCTAGGCCTAGTGAGTTTAGAACCTTTTGTTTTTCCTGCATATTGTATAAATGCGTTTCAAAAATCCCTGATGCTAGAGTAAAGGAGGTGCACAGCTATCTCTGGACTGAGATTCAAAGTGATTCCGTGGAGGGGAGGTCTGTCTTGCATAACCTCATGATTGGTAAGACCTTGCTGGTGGATATGGCCAGAAGATCTCAGCCATGCCTTACGAAAGTAGATGTGCAAAAGGCATATTGTATTGTTATGTGGGAATTTCTTGAAAAAGGAATGAGGTGGTTTGGGATTGTCTTTTGCTTTTACTTCACTTAGCTGATCATTATTTGTATAACAACTGCCAAATATTTTTAGGAAATCGATGCCTTCAACCACTCTATCGTATTTCCAAGTGTTCGGAATTTGATGTGTCGGATTTTGTTGATTGCCAAAAGGGCTATCTGATCCAATCAACTATGTAAGTCATAGTGTGCTAGTGTGTGTATTCTTCCTATATGTGTGAGATATCCAAGTCAACTAAACTTTCTAAGCATCAAAGCTAGACTCCATCCAAATTTGCTACTCATTGGGCAACACCTCAAAGCCAAAGGTAATTATTGAGTGAACTTTATCTGCTTTGTTGACCTAAGCAGCACCATTACTACTAGGGTAGGGCTCGGTGGAAGACGCTTTATTGGCATGGGCTTGTTTTTTGCATGAGAATCTTCAAATTGTTAGCTGCATCTTTCTTTCGTTTGCATCAATAGCGAGTGATACTATATCTAGTTCAACTAATGTAGGACTTGGATATGCTCCTGCTTCTAGCAAGTATGATGGACAAACTAGTGACAAAGGTCTGCTTCAAGCAAAATATGTTCGATGATCTTGAAATGGTCTTTCAGTTTTGGGGAGAATTCAGAAAACATTGTTTTCATTGAGAATGGTATAGATAGATAGGCACTCCTTGATAGTTTTCTCCCTTCCATCCTAGTCCTTTGAGTTGAGGGTGAAGAGGAAAGATAGAAGAAAAGATTTCATGAAAAAGAAACTTAAACTGGAAATATAATGAAATACCATATGCCTAGATTATCCATTAGACTATTGTATAGAGTGTCCTATATGTAAGATAGAGAAAAAGACCATAAAATAAATCAATTAGCGATATTTTGGACTAATACGTTCTCCTAGTAGAGGCCCAACCTTCTTCACCTCTGCCCTGAGTTCCTTACTGGCTTCCACAAGGAGGTTGAGAAGAAACAATTGTGACACAAGAATATTGAACTGAACGCTCGTTTGTCTTTGTTGCTGAACTTATGGAAATATTGACTTTTTTCCTTGACTGTTAAATTACTTCAATGTGCAAACGTATTTGAGGTTTAATCAAAGGGATCTCTAGGTCTTTGGAGCAGTCTCCTCCTAAAAGGAGCTTCCGAGGTATTTTATGAATTCCCTAGCTCACGTACTAGTATTACATGGTCGTCTTAGGTGATTATCGCCTTCTTGTTGCATGTTAATTTATCTTAAAAGGGAGGAAAGTTCCCAGAAATACAAGAAATTCAGTTACTTTAAATCCTAAGTTTGATCATACTCCATATTTCTTAGAATTTTAGGCAAAAGGAGGATTATACTTCTTTCTTGTCCCACAAAGTGCATCTATTGATGTTGCCTGCCTGTTGGAAACTTGAAACGGTGGTTTTACATTAACATGGTTCCCCCAACCATCCAACTCACTTTGTTGATGTGTCCACAACTGCGATATCAACTAGAGCTACACTTCACATGAAGTTTTATGATTCAAGGTATCATGTCACCATTCACTTGGTGATGACTCTGCAAAATCATCCCATCTCGTGCCTGTTACTACGGTGAACCCATCATGGCAAAGCTGTTCGACATTATTAAATAAAAAACCGGTTATTGTTAAGTAGGCTTATCTAAACACTACCCAACAATATCTAGTCAAACTGCCACCTGATCTGCCATGGACTAGTAAGCACACATTTTTGTGTATATGGTTCTTTTTCTCAAAAGTATTATTCAAAATCGAAGACCTCCCAACATTGAAACCAGGTGATCATCGAGCCCTAATATTGTACACAAACCAATGATAGTATCACAAGCTAAATAGTGGCATTCTGCATCCACCAGAGCTTCTTTGAGCATGATCAAGACTCAACTCTATCTCTTGTTGCCAATTGCATCCTTTAACCTAGTATTATGCACCAAATGAAGCATTATAGTCATAGTCGACTTGGCTAATCTTTTTGTAGTAGAAATCGATTGTGTGATGCGAGGACTACTAAAGTCAATGCTAATTGTACTCAACTCGACGATTTGAAAGTTCCATTTATGACATTTAGTTGCACAAGCTATGCAAATTGAACCCTCTCAACGAGTCCAACGTCATTCACCTCTATTTCAAGGATCTAGCATCTCTCAGTGAAACAACCAACCACATGATAGTTGCTTCCCAATGTTTGACTCAATTGAGATAACGCTTGCCTCATCAAAAAGTTTTCTTGCCCATGTCACTCGTGAACATATTGAGTCATTAACTAACACCTTAACACATGGAACATCATTGATTCCAACCATTACTGGGGACTCACTAGCCACCAATGTAGACTACTTTTATCCATAACACTTTCCCTGATAATATGGCTCTCTAGCCCTTCGTTCAATATTGGTCTTGATACTCTTGTAAGCATCTAACCCCGTAGCTAATATCCTTTAGCCGGCATGATAATATGTTACAACCTCATGACTTGACAAGTGACATACTTGACGAACTTGCTTTCTCATAGCATGGCTGTGCCTACTGTGCCATGAACGTTCAGATGGTTTGTGGCACTAAGCTTGTCTCTCACCTTAAAGGAGTATCCCCTTGAGCAAAATAATGGTATCTTGTCCCTAGGAGTGAGGGTCTTAACCTCTAGCCTATTGACTATCAGTGCTATTAATCCCTTTGCCTCTTGTTGGATAGGTCCACTTAGCTTTCGACCTCATGGAGACTATCGGTTATCCTTGTGACATGCCCTAGACCTTTACTTTTATCACAAAGCTCACTCATGTTATTTCTAGGGCCTGATGCACTACAACAACTGGAAGAGGGGTGAAGAGCTTGACACCATAATTTCTCCAGCTATATTTTAGGTTTTTATGGGATTTCGAAGAGTAGACTTGAGACCCGGCTATCACAATGCTATATCTATATAAAACAATGAAGTGCTTGGAACAAACTTTGTTGTGATTTCATGTTTCCACCTAGGACTCCCTTCAATCTCTTGGTACTCCAGAAATTTGTTGGTGATATCGGCTCACTTACCCTCATGTTAGCGTTGGAACCAATAGTGTTGTCACCGTATACTCATTGCGTCTACCCCATGCTGGTAGTTTTATACACAGTTGTCAATGTATATGCCTATAGACAACATTGCGTCATGCTGACACTACTGGCACCTATGTTGACATTGTTGAAAAAAACCCACAACATGGTCATCCATGCCACCGCTGCTAAAAGTTTCATGCAAATAATGAACACCTCCTAATGTTTGCCGAGAGATTTATGCTACACAATTCTATTAGTGTCAAGGCTTGTCAACACCTTGACTTGCATGGTGTGACAATAGGGTTAGGATTTATGAAGCATTTTTTATGGTGGATACGAGGATTTCACTTGGTTAAATGGTAAAGGATACATTAACCATTATCGACGGGGTTCAGGGATGGAAGATTTCAGAATTTCAAAGAAAGCTCTCTTAGACAATTGTGAAGATTTATGACCCAAAACTAGAGCCTTTGTGAGAAGTACCCACTCTTTATCTGAAGTAGATCAGGTCAGCTGAACTGGTTTTCTTTGGTTGTTTGATAGATAACGACAAATAATTAATTATATTCCTAATAGACATGAAGGGGGCGTATCCAAATATAAAAGTTACACACCAATTCAAAGAGCATACAAAAAACCTTGAAATGAGCCCAATGCCTAAAAAAATCAAGTTGAGATTGAATGTAGGTCAAACTTTTTATTCACTTGTGGGATCCGGCAGTCATGTGCGTCATGGTGGCTTCTTTCTTCTCAAGAATCCGTATATCTCTTATCATTGTATTTGAAGCTAGTTTTTCTGGTTCTTTGATGAAAAGATTCATGCTCTTCATGGAAAATAGGAGGTATGACCAATAAATATTCCTTTATCGATTCATCTTTGGGGTGATTACCTCATTCAAGATATGTTTTTGATCCCATTAGTAGGACATTCCTGCTATGCTCTCAAGGTGAAATAATATATTCAATAGGATAAAGTATTTGATGAAGTTGACTAGGATCTTGTAGTGATTCTATTCACCTTCTTGTTTTTCTCCAACTCACCTCATAACAAAAGTAAAATTAGTAATTATTGATAGTGGGTATAATTAAGAAATAGGAATCTGTGTTATCAAAGGATTTGCAACGATTATTTCTAGTATAAAACTGAGTTGATCATCCATTTTGATGTCTTATTGAACAAAAATGGTGATATTATTTCTCCATTGATTAAGAATTTTGTTTAGAGAAATTATCTATACTGTTGCGTTCTGGATCCGCGGGGTCCAATCGGATCTGTGGTTTCCAGGCAACACAAGTGTTTGAAGTGTTGGACACGAAAGGAAGATCAAGACCGGATCTTTTACGTGGGAAACCTCCTCTTGAATGGGGAGGAAAAACCACGAGGCTTAGGGCCTTAGAAATGCTTCACTATTTAGGTGGAAGTCTTTACAAAGTACAAGTGTTAGGGTTAATCCCTTCCTTGTCTCTTGGTTTGTATCTCTTTTTTAGGGGAAATCGCTCACTGGAAGGCTTTATTACTCTTTCTTGTTCCGTTTCGCTGGGAGAAAGAGATTCAGTGGCCGAGAGGAAGTGGGCCTTTTTCCTTCTTTCCGGAGCAAATTTGGGGGAAGAGAATCCGGTCCTTTTGAAGGAGACTCTACTGGGTATTTATAGGAAAGATCATACCGTTGGGGAGGAGACACGTGGCAGCCATCGGATGGCCCAGAAGCTATGCAGTATTCCACCGGCTTTATTTAATGCTGCTGACGTGCGCAGGATGGCACGCGACTGGCGCCGCTGGTGGGCCTAGGTGTGTTAGGCATGTGAGGCCTAGGCGTCAGTCTTGATTTGACCAGGCGTGCCCTGTTTAGGTGGCGACTGGCAGTGGCTGCAGGTTTCCTTGGGAATCGGCGAAGTTGCTTAGCTGGCATCCTTGGCCGAGCGTAGGGTAGTCCTCGTTCTTGGGTGGAGCTCCTTGTGAGTACGCGGTCCCACAAAGGGGAGACAGCTCTCAGAGGGTCTTCTGGGGAAAGCCCTGGAGTTTCTTCCTGACTTCTCGGACGGTTCTGAGACTCGGCAGGACTTCTAGGGTTCTCGGTCTTTTTGCTGTCCGTGTATTTGGATATCGTTGGCGATGTCCTCGAGCTTTTTTACGAGCGGACAGGACCTCTTGGACATCTGCGGTGGTCTTGGTCCTTGGGCCGCCGGCCTCTGCTTTGAGCCTTTCTCCTGGGCCGTGGACCTCTTGGACATATGCGGTGGTCTTGGTCCTTGGGCCGCCGGCCTCTGCTTTGAGCCTTTCTCCTGGGTCGTGCTTTTATGGGCCATTATATTAGGGCCCAACATGTACATAACATATAGTTATTAATACTGATTTTCTCCATATAAAAAGGGAATCTTTTGTTACAATAGAAGTACAAGTGATGTTGAATTGAATTGCTGATCTTTCATTCACATTTTTTTTTTCACCAAGAATATTTTATAAAACTTTTTAACTTCAAATTTGGAGTGTCTTACGTTCACCTAATTCATCACAATTCACATTCGGTTCAAGACTCTTAGGATCCCCTATAATTCCTTCTTCTCCTGTGCCTTGCCCTGACAATTACTAGTCTTTGAATCCTCTTGTCTTTTGGCTTCAATATCCTTAAATAACTTCAATACTTTATCTTCACTAGGCGAGGAAGGTAACTCAAAAAAATTTGCTAAGATCCCTCTTGTTTAAGCACTAACTTCTACAACTCTTGTTTAACTTATGACCGGCTTGGTTCTAGAACTGTTAAAAATATCTATCAAATTTATCAGACACGTCATAAATAATTCCTGATTCCCTCTCCTAACTACACTTCTCACACATCAAGAAAAATTCTTCCTTAAATTACTAATTCTACTGGGCCTTCGACTCCCATTGAATTAGTTGAACAAATAACCAAGGGAGTGACAGCTTTGAAGGAAGCATCAACTCCATTCACAAGATCAGATTGTAGGCTTTCTATATGCAGTTCATAATCACATTCTATCTTCATTAAACCCTCTGCAACAAAGCCAAGGATTTGGTTCCCAACTGCAGCCAATGATTCTTTGGGATGGCTCTTTGGAAGCACATCTGAAAAGGGTAGACTGAGTTTCAGGCTTGTATATCTTTTGATGTTGGAAAAGGCGACACATATATCTTTTGATGTTGGAAAAGGCGACACAATAAGATTTTTGTGGGTCTTGCAGGTAGGCAATGTTGCTCTCAAACACGCTTTTCTGATTATTCATAGTCTATCAGAGTATAGATATGTTTTAATCTCTTATTAAGTTATTTTTTAGACTCGAAAGTAGTGTTTTCCAGTTTTTCCAGAATGAATCAATCATAATGAGGTTGCTGTGGGAGATCTATTAAAGCTGTTGTAGGATCAAATGAATTGAAATCAGGCCTGATGCAGAAGGATTGATGGTATGGAGATGCAAAAGTAATTTAATGTTGCTTCTCTGTATAATAATCTTATACTGAGTTATGAGGTATGGTTCCTTTGGAAATTGTTATGGAAGTAAAACAGTCCATTGCAAGCTTCATTTAGCCTGGGCAGCTGCTTTGGGAAAGTGTCAAAGTTTGGGTAATATTCAGAAAACGGGATTTTTGTCTGCTATGTGCTTCTATTTTTGGAGAAAATGAAACAGTCAGTTCAGCATTATTTCCTGCTATCATATTACTCAGACTCTGGGAATCTGATATTGCTTCAATTTTTCCAGTCTCTGCTGGTTCAATCATGGTAGATTTTTTCCAGCTGGGAGTGGTTTTCTAGTTCATTAAATGGATAATGTGGTGGCCAATATTCCTTAGTCATTTGTCGTCAGTATCGTAAGGAAGAAACTTGACAGACTTTGATAACAATGAGAAAATAGTCATTGAGCCATCTTTGTCCTGTTTATGGACAATCATTTTATGGAAGAAGGATTATTCACCTGCATCCCATTTGAGTTACTTAAGATTTAGATAAAATTAATCTTTATTTAAGTTTCTGTTTATTGTATTTTTCGTTGTACTTTGGTGAGGAAGTTGCTCGAATCTTCTCATATTTTTTATAATGAGCACCTCATCCTGACAGTTTTAATAGCTAGGATTATAAGATAGGTTCAGCGTATTCTAATATATTGTCATAATCGTTGCCATTTAAGTTATTAGAATAAAACCCTCACCATTGGGACTATAAGGTAGGAAAAAAACGGGAGGACCTCAACATGACTCCTTTGGTAATGCCTACCTAGCATCCAAGTAATATGTTTATTTCTATAACTGTTAAAACAAAGTGCAAAACCCATCTTTGGTGCTGTAAGAGGATTGTTTGACTCTATATCCATATGTTTGGGAACTTCAACTGCTGATTTTTATTTTCACTGTGTTTATTTCTATGCTAAGGTTATAGATGGAAGAGGTGAGAAATCACTGGCATTGTTTCCAGCTAAGTTTCAGAAGAGCATGTGGATGAAAAGAGGTTAGTCTATTGAGTCTGTTGCTGAAGTATGTGTTGTATGAAGTTTCAGCTCATTTCCTATTTGTCAATATTGTATCTATGAAGGTCCAATTTTTTTAATAATACGTGCTATGCTTAGTTTTGAAGGATTTCGTTCTTAGAAGCCCTGTTCTCATATACTGCACTCCGTTGGTGGATGTAAGGGGATGACCCACATGGAAGGAAAAAAGCATGATACAAGGATCAGTATACAACTTTTAGTTTCTATGATTCTTTTGTAATTTTGTATTGCCCCTTGACCAAAAATCAAGAACCTTAACCTTCCCATTGTCCATCCCCTTTGAAGATGAAATTTTGGAGCTTGAGGTTCAAATGGGTTATCCTTTGCTCCTGCTTCACCCAAGAAAAAGTAGAAAAGAAGATGCATAAATGGAAGAAACATGTCGAATTTAATAGCAAGGAGATTGGAAGATGGATTTTTTAAAAGACAGAGGGTTTCCTTTCTGTTAAAGAATGTTGCGCAGTTTTTGTGTAAGTAGGAGGTTCCGTTCTTCAGCTAAGGAATTTGCGGCATAATAAGATCCATTTATTTATTTATTTTTTAACTTTGGTTAGATGACAGTTAAAGGCTGATTAACAATACTATGTTTCCATATTTATTTGGACTTTTTCCCGATTCTCATGAGATTATATCCTGATACTCATATTAGTATTTGGGTTAGTTATTGGTAAAATATCCTTCAAGATGCTTACCTTATTTAGGTTTCTAAAGTTTATACTTAATAGACATTAGAGAATCGGTTTCCAATGAGGCACTTGCGATTGATTGGAGTGCTGTATGCTTGAAGTAGTTAGAGAATGAAATGAATCGTCAATTTCGTCCTGAGAGCAGATAATTGTCTGACTCCCATATTACTAGGACTATGGCAGGAGTCAGGAAGGCGTAGGATCTTAACGTCCTTTCCTTTTCAGAGTTTAGCAAAACCGTAGAGAAAATGGTCTACACCAGGTCTTTTCCATAGTTAAAAGGTCAATTGAAGACAGTTGGCTTTATTCTTAACATATTATCATAGTCTTCTGTTTTATCCATCACATTCAAAATTCCTCCACTGACAAAAAGGATTTCCTGAGAGCAGACGATTGTCTGACTCCCATATTACCAAGACTATAGAGGAAGTTGGGAAGGCATAGGATCTTAATGCACTTTTACTTCTAAGAGTTCAGAAAAACCCCAGAGATAGCGGGCTACACGATGTCTTTTACATAGTTAAAATGCCAATTGAAGATAGTTGGTCTTATTCTTAACATAGTATCATATTGTTCTGTTTAGTCCATCACATGCAAAATTCTTCCTCTACCAGCAGGCTAGCCTTTTAGTATTTACCCATCAGGTCTCAACCACATTTATCTTTCTTTTTTTGGTGTGCTCTTTTAGCCATAAGGATTTTCTTTGAATATTCTATTTATTGAATTATTAATCTGCTAGGGTGCCATCTGGTTGCCTATTCTCTGTATTGGTTTGAACAATGTATTTGAACAGTGTCCATGAACAGTCCGTGGACGGATGATGCTGACTTGGAAACCGAATGACAGATTCCCTTTGTTCTTGGCCAAAGGGAAATAGTGGAAAACAAAAAATGGACACTGGACGGATGAACAGTGTCCCTTTGCTCTTCACCATTCCTGTTGTTTGGATGTGCTCAGATAATACTATGTAACTTGGATAAAAATATCAGTATTGTTATTGATTGAGGTCATATTGGTATCAAATAAATCGGACAATATATATTGGCATCGGATATATCGGAGAAAAAAAAAGGAATTCTGTAATTTATGAGCGGATACGGAAATATATCTTGATATTATCACGGTATTAGAAAATATCGATATAGTGGAATCTTGATATTGATACATGTAGGTTGATGAGTATCGTATTAGCCGATATTTGCATTAATGCTATATACACTAGTGTCTGTGCTTGTTTGATAGTTGCAAGAGTGGTTGCATATACAAATATCTGCATTTGTTTGATAGTTGCACAAAATTTCATAGTGCCGTGTTATGATTATGCTGGGTTCTGATGTCGGTTGTTGGAGCTTGCAGACACTAGAATTCACTTTTGTTTGATAGTGTTGGGTGATGTATCTTTTCATAGTTATGGGAAATACTTCTATTGCTATGTTGAAGTGTCCTGTTGTGTTAGGTGTTGATTTATGTTCTTAGATAGTTTTGCCATTTTTTCAAGAGAAAGGGATTGCTGAAAACATGCTTTTGCATCTTCGTATCTTTTCTTCAATGAATATAGTTGATATTTATTCTTAGGTTGGTGTCTATAACCCATCTTGAGTTTGAGGGGGTGTTACAGAATTTAAGTTCCCGTATTTGTGTGGATTATTTCTGGATTCCCTTTAGATTGTATTTAAATATTAGGAGTATGGGTTAAATATTGTTCCTATATCCTCGAGATGCTTTCTTATTTAGTTTTCTATAGTCTATAAATACATATTTTGTACTTAATTGTGAATATCTGTTCTATTCAATACAATCACTATACTCTTATGTCCTAAGATAGGTTACCTGTCCATTTTGGATTTTTTGAAAGATTGAGCAAGTAAGTGCTGCCTCAGTGATTCCTAACAAGAATTGGCTTCACATTTTCTATATCAATGCAGATGGGCAGCTGCTTTTAGGTAGTTGTGCTTGCTCTTTTGCTGTCTAAATTTTTCCTACTTATTTGGGGCAGGCTTTGGTTTCTTGCAAATTTAAAGTTTCAGGATGGAAATCCTAATTGTAGAACTTGATTCCATAAGTTATTTTGTTGAAAATTTGGGAGGAGAGGAATCTCAGAATCTTTGCAGATAGGAGTGTCTCCTCAGTCCAAACTAATTTTGGGGGTTTATTTTCTGCTGGTTCCTGTGCATATGGACCATTACTCCATCATGTACAGTATTTTAGGGTTTGTTACAAGCTTTCCAATAAGGTTAACCTGCTTTTGGTCTTCCCACTCTGCTGGTTGCCCTTGTTTTCTATTGAATAACGCTGCTTAATTAAATGGAGAAAGAAGAGGTTAAGTTTTCGAGGTTTGTCGGTGCTTGTTCAACTTGCCATCACATTGATTAGCCATCATCCTATGCACTATGAAATCTGACATCCTACCTTTCTTGGTCTCTTGTTGCTTACTTGCTGAAGTAAAACGGTTAAAATGTCCAAATAATTGGCCATAATTTTTTGCCGCTCCTCTTGAACTGGTTTGAATATCTTTTTGATAGGCTCTTGTACAACTCATGCGGCTTTCCAGCAAACCTCAGAAGTTTTTCATTTTTTTTATTAGCTGAGTGCTTTGATTTAATTATATTGATTTGGAGAAAAACACAAGGTGTTAAGTGTCAGGCTAGCATTTGTAATTTCTAACATGTCTTCATATACTTACAAACATTATGTGTAGGAAGCTTTGTTGTGGTTGACGAAAGTGGCAGAGAGGAGGCTCTTGAATCTGGTAGTAAAGTGGCATGTATTGTCTCTCAAGTGCTCTTCTTCGAACAAGTCCGACAGCTTCAAAAATCTCCAGAATGGTGCGTGTCTTCTCTTTGGACTTCCTAAGAAGTAGCTTATCATATTTCCTTACCAATATGTAGTTTGTCTCTAGAAAGTAAATTGTATGCATTGCCTTATTTAACAGAGTCCAATTTGGATTATTTAAAATTTAAAATGATCCATGGTGTAACAGGCGAGAAATGTATCTCATTCTCCATTTTGAAATTGTTATCATTGAGAATATTGTCCAATCTTGAACAGTTGACATGTACGCTTGGTTGGAAGAGAAATCTTCCCCAACAACTTATTTTGTGTGGATAAAACAATATTATTGAGGAGTGGTAGGTTAAACTTAATGTAACATTGATTGGATATACCTCAATATATCCAATATGAAATAGATAAAATTTGAACTAGTTTCCTATGAAACACGGACGCCGACATGGACATGACACAACACGACACCAATACGTCGATACTCTATTTTATAAAAATTAAGGATACGACACGTTGATGACACGTAAACTAAAATTATGATTTATAATTTTTTAATTGATAAACATTAATATTTTATACTTAATTTGTGAGTTATTACCTTTATTTGTGATAAAAAAAAAATTAAATCCTTATCAAATATCAGTTGTGTTATCGCTTTCATTAGTTTCACCTCCGTATTCGTCTCATTTTTTTCGAGTCTCAACTCTATATCCTCTGAAAATTTGGTGAAAAAAAAAGCGTCGTCTACCACGAAAGAAGAATTATCTGTTGACTAATATTCTTGAAGAGTGGGGACTATTGACAAAAATAAAAGAAATAAGTACTGTTTTAAGTTTTTAAAATTATAAAACAGCTCACATTTTTTAAAATTTATAAAATGGCTCAGTTTTTTAAAAAATATAAAATTACTCAAAGTGTCCAAAACGCATCCAAAACGTGTCGGGACGTGTCCGAGTGTGTCAAAAATGTGTCGGAATCTGTCCAGAATGTGTCGGACAAATAAATAAATAAATTAAACGTGTCATTGTCTGACAGGTGTCGGACATCGAAACTTTGAACCCGAAAGAGTGTCCGTACTTTTTAGCTAGTTGCTAATAAGTATTGTAAAGTATTTTAGGAATCAAAGAGAAGCAACCTATCTAGAAATGCAAAACCAAAATCTCAACTTGCAGGACTAGCTGATAGAATCGTGTTACAGTTTCAATGTAACTCTAAGAATGACCTGGGAAGGAAAAGAAATTAATTCTCTGTATTATGAAGTGGATAATAATGTGGGTTAAAGAGAAAGCAAAGGGGTACTACCTAAATGAAATCCAACTCTTTAATCGGAACTTATTCTATGTGATTTAATCAGAGTCACTCATTCTGTGATAGTTCATCCATCATCATAACACCATATCTGATCCCTCTCTCACACTCTAGTCTCTACAACTTGTTTAAGGCATTAGCAATTTGGCAGTAGTTGACTCAGAGAAGGTTATAAGGGGCAGAACCTTTTGGAATAATTACCTAATTATTATTGGAGAGTCATTTCAAAAGGTATAGGAGCTGATCTTGTATTCAACTAAAAATAGAAAGCTACACTATTGAGCTAACAAGGAGTGAGCTGAGCTAGGAACTCTAGACCAAGAGGAGGATTGGAAAAGAAGGGTCTCTCCACTAGAAATCAACCAACTGTATAAGCAGGAAAGATTGAGTTTTGATTGCTAGATTTATGGTTTACTTTCTTGGGAAATGAAATTCTTAATACTGTAATGATATAAATAATTTAAGAATATTTTTTATGGGAACGGCTGGAGTGGACCCGCCCAAGGAGGTGATCAGTCCGGAAGAATCGCAGTCCACTAACCTAAAGATGGTCAATGCCCTAGTTAACCGGAGAGGGTCTTCAAGCAACCGGGTGCGACCCAAACCAAATGTAGCCCAAGCCAGGAACGGCCCATGAGCCCTTTTCCGCACGCAATGGTCATCTGTCCTAATTGGCCGCGATGTTGAGAATCTCTTTAGATGGCAACCTCCTCTAAAACGGAAGCCCCCAAATTAGTGCACATCCCAGAATGGAAGCGATCAAATCAGTACACAACTCATAATGGAAGTTTTAGCATTCACGGCATGCGATATCTCCGTGGAGGAAAAAATCTTTCCTCTTGACCGTTGCAATCCCGAATGGCGTCTGCATCCTCTCGATGGATGGAAAGGATCCCCTCAGATGACTGGTAGCCCACTTGGACGTGTAAGGAAGGTGGCGAAGTCCAACGGTTATAAAAAGCCATGGGGACACACTCCAAAGACACGCTCTCTCCGATGCTCAAACTTGCGCAAGCAATCCATCTTTTAAGCAACCAATTGCTATTCTCTTCCCTACTGCTCGTTCCTAGCGAACTTAGTGGTCGAAAAAGCCGCTCTCCATGAGCGTACTACGATCTAAAGCCACTCTATGCCGAGTGTACCTCTAAACTAGACTTATAAATTCCATTTCCAACTTCAACTCTGGCATGCTTTGTTTTTTACCTTCATTTTGGAAGGAAGATTATTTTTGAGCGTCGGAGGATAAATCGGAGAGCGAGTCCCGTCATTTTTCTCTGACTTCTCTTATTTTATTGTGGTGTGAAGGATTTAAGTCACGCAGGATGGAGACCGGATTCAATGTCAGCACGAGCCCAAGGAGCGGCTGAATCCGAATCCGTCCAAGACTCGAATCCAGGAGGCATCATTAGCGCTGTCTGTGGAAAGCTGAACAAAAGGCCCGACCACTATTTCATCAACATCAATCTTATCAACAAACATGGTGAACACGAATGCGCAAGCTAGCATTCTAGAAAAGTAGGTCACCTCCCTTGGCGACGACCACTCTGTTAGTAGCCAAGCAGGAGAGCGACCGACTCCAATCATCCTAGCAATGGCGGAGCAAATGAATAAGATGTCCCAGTTGCTCTATGCGTTCTGTACGTGCTAGGGCAAACAGAGCCTGGAAGCTCCCTCCTCTTCAGCCCACATTCCGTCTTCCCGGCAAGGAGGTTAGAGAAAGAAGAAGCTGGCCAAGAAGGTCGTATGACTGGGTAGTTCCAGTGCCCCGGTGGCCTCAAACACCAGGAGCCATTCCAGGCTAAAGTGGTGGCTAAGCTGTGGAAGCCCAAAGGAGAGCCCGGAACGGAGGAACCCCATTTTCCCTCGGAATGAGCAGAGGCCACCGGTTCAAGAAGGAGCCTCTAGCATCACTTGACCAGCAAGCGGTAACAGTCAGTCAGCGTCACACCACTTGGCTGGACACTCGGAGTTGATCTACCTCAACGCGAAAAGGTCTGCAACTTCCTCATGGGTGGAGGAGAAGGTTCGAAAGATATGGAACTGCGTATTCAAAGGAGAAGCTGGCGGACACTCGGCCGATTTGAAGAGATCTTCTTTCACCATGGAGATCTAGACTTAGCAGCTTCCACTAAAATTTAAAATGCCGGCCTTGGATCCCTACGAGGAAGCACTAATCCCATTGATCATCTCAATTACTTCCGCACTCTGCTTAGCTTCCACGGCCACAAGGAGGCTTCTATGTGCTGGTGCTTTCCCCTCACTCTAAAGGGGACACTTGGATCTAGTTTTATTGGCTCCCAGCGAATTCAATCCGGAGTTTCCAGGACCTTACTGATAGCTTGCTGGCTCAATACACCTCCAGCCACCGTGAGGAGAAGCAACCATGGCACCTCGCCCACATCAAACAGAAGCCGGGTGAGAGCCTAAGGAAGTTCCTGGGATGATTTACTGCTAAAGCCCGAAAGATACCAAGGCTCACCGACGAGGTGAAGCTTAGCAGTTTCATTTTCGTTTAGAGTTTGGGTGACTTTTTTAAACATTTGTCCCACAAGGACCCACAAAACTTCCGGGAGGCCGAGTCCATTACTCAAGTCTACATAGTAGCGGAGGAAGCCAAGGAAGCGAAGCACCCTGAACGGGCCGATCATCTTCGCTCCATGCCGGCGGACGAAAAAAGGAAGAATGGGGGCCCCGACAACCCCGGAAGGAAGTAGCCCAGAACTGAGTCGCCTATACGGAGGGAGTTTAGGCCTATAAACCTAACTCCACAGAATGACTCTCGGGCAAACGTCCTCATGCAGATCCAAGAGGAGAAGTTTGGGAAATGGCCAAATCCAATGAAGAACCCAAAAGGAGGAGATCCGACTAAATAATGCGACTTCCATTGATCTTTGAGTCATTGGACAGAAGACTGCCGAACTTTGCAAAAAGAGATTGAAGAGCTGATCCGCTGGGGCCACCTCACCAAGTTCCTAAAGAATCCGGGTTAGAATCCCAATTCTTCGGGCGAGAACAGGCCTGAACAGCAGCAACCGAGGAACCGGGTCACGGTCGTGGTGGTCAGCATTGTGACCACTAGGCCGCTCAAGACTCACAATGCGGATCGCTAGGAAAAGCCGACTGGGCACAAAAAGTAGAGGGTAGAAGATGTCATTAGTTTTAGTAATGACGATATGGTACATGTAATCTCCCCCCATACTGACCCCCTGATTGTATCTGCCATCGTCTCAGATGGTACCATACACTATCAGTTGAAATGAGTTTTTATCAATAATGGAAGTTTTCGTGATTTGCTTTACCTCGATGCTCATTTCATATTGAGATCAAAAAAGAGTCAATTGAAACTGGCTAAATGGCCACTGTATAGATTAGATAATGAACCAATGGCCGTCCAAGGAACCATCCGGCTGGAAGTCAACTTAGGCACGTACCCCAGGACAGCAAACCGCACGCTCACCTTCCTGGTTGTTGACTTCCCTTCCGTATACAACGCCATACTCAGCCGACTATGCCTACTGGCATTCGGAGCCGTAACAGCGATACCCCACCTAAAAATGAAATTCCTGACAGCATGCGGTATCAGCAGAGTGTTAGGCGACCAAGTAACCGGTCAAACGTGTTACCTGTCCCAAGTTGCCCCAAATGGCATCGATTGGACAACAGATGACTTGGACCATCGAGATGAAACAACTCTGTAGCTGGTGTAGTCCGGTGAGTCCACCGACCTTGTAACCCTAGATCTGGACAACCGAGATAAATGCTTACAGATAGGGGACTCACTTGCTGGACCCCTGCTCTACCAACTAATTAGTTTCTTAAGGAATAACACAAATGTCTTCGCATGGATGCCCGTTGACACGTTTGGGATTCTGCTCGGAGTAATGGTCCACAAGTTAGGTCTTGATTCCCTACCATAAGCCCAGCAGGTAAAAGCGGAGGAATAACTCCGTCGAGAAACTAATAGCCATCTTGGAGGAAGTAAAGAAGTTGTTGGACGCCGGATTTATAAGGAAAGTCTAGTACCCAGATTGGCTTTCTAACGCGGTTCTCGTCAAGAAGAGTAACGGGAAATGGTAGATGTACATCGATTTCACCGACGTCAATAAAGCTTGCTCGAAGGACAGCTTCCCGTTACAGAGAATCGACCTACTAATGGACTCCACTTCTTGGCATGAACAACTAAATTTCATGGATGCCTACTCAGGTTACTATCAGATCCGAATGAGTTCGGAAGACGAGGAGCACACTTCTTTGATAACTGACCAGAGGACCTATTGCTACAAGGTCATGCCCTTCGGTTTGAAGAACGCAGGCGCCACTTACCAAAGTCTTGTGAATAAAATGTTCGAGAAGTAGATCGGCTATAATATGGAGGTATACGTAGATAATATGCTCGTCAAAAGTAAGAACACTGACGACCTTATTCATGATCTTGCTAAAGCCTTCGAGGTGCTCCGGGTACACCAGATGAAGCTAAACCCCTCTAAGTGCGTCTTCGGGGTATCATTCGGAAAGTTCTTGAGTTTTATCGTCTCTCAAAGGGAAACGAGGCAAACCCGAGGAAGATAAAAGCCCTCATAAATATGACCTGCAACGGAATGTGAAGGATATCATCCAGGAAGTTCGTGAGTTTCATCGTCTCTCAAAGAGGATCTGAGGTATACTTGGGAAAGATAAAATCCCTCATAAATATGACCCCGCCACGGAATGTGAAGGATTCCCAGAGGCTAATCGGGAGACTGGCGGCCCTATCCCGTTTCCTGGCCAAGTCTGGAGACATACCTTTCTTTCTTCAAGGTCTTGAGGGAGATGAAGGAAAACGGGTTCTAATGGACGGCAGAATATCAGGTTGTTTTCGGCGAACCAAAAGAGTACTTGGCTAGCCCGCCACTCCTAATGTCGTCGAGAGAGGACGAGGAGCTATACTTGTACTTAGCTGTTTCAGAGGCGGCATTGAGCTCTGTCTTGATACGTCAAGAGTCTAACGTGCAGCGGCCAGTTTACTACATCAGCAAAACGTTGACCGGTGCCAAGACTCGTTATCCCCATGCCGAGAAGATTGCGTTGGCATTAGTCTTCTCAGCCAGCAAACTGAGGCCTTACTTCTAGGCGTACCGGATAATTGTCTTGACCAACCAGCCGTTAAAGGGCATCCTGCAAAAGTCCAATGTTTCAGGGCTGTTGGTTAAGTGGGCCATCGAATTGGGAGAGTTCAACATTAAATTCAAGCCAGGGTTGGCCATTAAGGGGTAGGCGTTGGCCGACTTTATCATCGAGACTACATCCCCTATCCCCGATACGAACTACATCGACGACGTCGACCACCGAACCTAAGCACCAGATTGGGTTCTTTATGTGGATGGCTTGTCAGTAAACTCGAGCAGTGGGGCCAAAGTGATCCTAAGAACTCCTGACGGGTTCGAAGTGAAATACTCCTTGAAGCTTGCATTCCTGGCCACTAATAACTTGGCCATTCTCCATTTGAGCTAACTCTTGAGCGAAAGGTCAAGATTTGAATACGGGTTGAAATCTTGTCGGCAGGGTGACCAAAGCGGCCACCTGTACGGACAGGGGTGACCAAAGTGGCCACCCGCATGAAAATGAGCGACCAAAGTAGACCAAGGACCATGACATGAGACAGTCGAGAACGCGAACAGTTTAAGCTCATAAACGGCAGCTGGAGCTGCAAGCCTCGCAACGATGTCTAGCTCCCACACCATTTCATCGATTAATGAGGGGATGATGCGGAGAAACGCCGTAAGCTCCCAATTTATAGCACATGGGAAAGCAAGCAAAACGCTAAACTTCAAAGGACCGCAAACCTAGTGAATCTGCAGAAAATCGAAAAATAGAGTTATGCCGAGAACAGTGAAAAAGGAAATTTGGATCAGACCTGAGAAGGCAACACGGCTCGTCACGTCCCATTGTGAACATGCTGGGGGCCGAAGATTCGGATCACTGGCATGGGAGGCTAGTGATGGAAACGGCTAGAGTGGGCCGGCCCAATGAGGTGATCAGCCTAGAAGAATTGCAGCCCACTAACCCAAAGACGGTCAACGCTCCAGGAGACCGGAGGGGGTCTTCAGGCAGCCAGGTGTGGCCCAAATCAGATGCGGCTCAAGCTAGGAATGGCTCACGAGCCCTTCCTCGCACGCAACGGTCATCTGCCCTAATTGGTCGCGATGCTGAGAATCTCTTCAGATTGCAACCTCCTTTGAAATGGAAGGCCCCCAAATCAGTGCACATCCCTAAAGGGAAACCCTCAAATCAGCACATGACTTACATTGAAAGTTTCAGCATTCACAACATGCGACATCTCCGCGGAAGAAGAAATCCTCCCTCCTGACTGTTGTAGCCTTGAATGGTGCTTGCATCCTTTCGATAAATGGAAAGGATCCCCTCAAACGGCCGGCAGCCTGCCTTGCTGCCTAAGGTAGGTGGCGAGGTCCAATGGCTATAAAAAGCCTCGGGGACATATTCTGAAGACATGCTCTCTCTAGTGTTCAAAGTTGCATAAGCAATCCATCCTTCTAGCAACCAATTGCTATTCTCTTCTCCACTGTTTGTTCCCAGCGAATCCAGTAGTCAGAAAAGCCGCTCTTTACGAATGCACTACGACCTAAAGCCACTCTACGCCGAGTGTACCTCTAAACTAGACTTACAAATCCCCTTCCCAACTTCAACTCTTGCATACTCTATTTTTACCTTCTTCATCTTGGAAGGAAGATTACTGATTTGAACATCGGAGGATAAAGTAGGGAGCGAGTCCCACCGTTTTCCTCTGACTTCTCGTCTTTTATTGTGATGTGTAGGATCCAAACCACGTAGGACGAAGACTAGCCCTGATGTCAACATGAGCCCCAGGAGCGGCTGAACTCGAATCCGTCCAAGACTTGGATCCAGAACGCATCAATTCTAATAAAATTGCTAGTCAAAGGGTAAATTTACTTTCATCAGGAAGCAGATTAATGGCTTTCAATTGGTAAAAATAAAACATTGGTATTCATTGTTTAAAGGATCTATTTTCCTTTTTTTGGGTTGTCACAGCTACCAGTGGACATGATGCCATGGCATGACTAGTTAGCCTGCTTTTCCCTGACTCATTTGCTTATTTATAGTATTGCACAGGATATAGCACTTCGACGTTTGTGCTTTGAGCTACGCATCTAGGGCATCACATACAGAAACCACTTGATGCCAAATTGAATGGAATATGACACAAGTATCTTTAGAGAGGAATGGAACATTTGATGCGTGATTCATCAAATGGAATATGTATGTTGGTTTCTGCATAATTTTACCAAGAAAATCTAATATAACATGGATGAGGTCTATGTAGACCATGGATGAAAATATCAGTATCAGTTTTAGTATCGGTCGAGATCATATTTATATTGGACACACCAAACAATCCGTATCGGAATCAGCTATCTGATGGAAAAAAAATTCAAAAAATTGTAAATTGACAAACCTGTATAGGCCAAAAATTGTGAACATATTACAATATTATCGTGGTATTGGGAAATATCAATATTATGGGGTTTTAATACCCATATATATCGGTTGATACATATCGTATCGGTTGATATATGCATCCATGATGTAGGCACTTCCTATGTACTCGAAGGAGGTATTGCAACTATCAGTGTGATGGTCATTTTCTCGGACTTTGGATCAAGTGCACTAGGTACGACATAGTGATACCACCTCCAACCGATAATTGTTTGTCAGTATGGATGTACTTATCTCAGTTGTATTCTGCTTATCATCACTTCAGGGCGACAAAGATAGATTAGGAAAGGCTAATTCCATCACTTGAAGCTCTAGCGTCTGTTGATACCGTTTTAATTTATGTAATCATTATGATCATTTTAGCAAAGGTGGAGAAGCTAGAGTGAAAGAGATAGACAAAAGGAAGACAATGGAATGTAGGAAGAGAAACAATACTTAAAAATTAATAACAAAATGAAGAAAGGATATAAGCCATCTTGACCACTATGACAAGCAGAAAGCCTCCCTCAAAACAAGTTCTTTCATAATCTCATGAGTAAATGATGAGGATCCTACTCTTTGAAGGAGTAGTTGGATTGCTGCAAGGTACTCAAGCTGCCAAGTGGCAGAAGCAGAACAACACCAAACCACCATTGAGCGGATCTTGAGTAGTGCCGAACTACTCTGTCGAATTGTACAGGGCACTGAGTGAACTTTTGCAATGATGTGCCAAACTACCAAGCTTCCTGGACCTTGCGTAAAGCAGGAATACTGTTTTCCAAACTACCGAGCTTTGCAGACCTTGTGCAGTTCCAATCTGCAATGTGCCAAATTAACAAGCTTCGCAAAATCCATGCACTGATTACTGTGATGCCAAACTATGCTATTACTCCAGAGACGCACTGATGCTTTGGATGCGGAGTAAAGACTTTTTCTTTATTATTATTAAGGGCATTGTTGTAATTTGGTTTGTGTGTGTTAATAGTCTTTCAGTTGGCTATATAAGTTAGTCTAAAACAAAATGTCGTGCATTCAATTATTTGATAATTGTGTATACACTTGATGGCTGAAAGCTTTGGATCCTTGTAGTGTTCTCTTCGGTGCTCCTAGAATAATGTTTGGGTGTGATTGGCTTGATTTTGGATCAATTATGTGTATCTATTTTTCATGTCTGTTTTTTTTTATCTTTGGATCTAAATTGATGTTTGTTAATTATTCATCTCTTTCTAATCTATTGCTTTCTATATTGGGAGATTTCCGCTTGGAGGTTAGTTCTAGGTAAACAAATCAATTGGAACTTGATAATGGATCCTAGAATGTGGTCCTTATCAATCTCTCACATTTTCTGCTAGTCTCACATCCCCTTCTCATATCTTCTTCCATCGTGCTTTGTTGGGCCTAGTTAAAGGACTTTGACATGGCCAATGTGAGGAAAGGTGTGTTATCATGCGACAACATCATATTTGTGATTTTGTTTCTTATAATTCCCTATCTCCTTCCTACAAAATCTTTGATTATTGGTTATCCTTTGTGTGTATTCCATGATATCGGAAGGAAACTTTAGTGATCCAAGATGGAAAGAGGCTTCAGTTGTTGAATGAAAGCCTTGATCAAGAATGATACGTGGGATTGGAAAAAGTAAAAGACCCTAACAAATCAGATTGAATTGGCATCCAGGATTCTTGAGAGAATAGGGGTGGTAAGCGTTTGCCATAGTATGTATCATCCCAAGCGTTTGCCATAGTATGTATCATCCCAAGAAGATTTTTTTTTTTTCCTCTTTGCACAAGCGTATGTGTTTTTACAAGTTTTTCCTCTTCACCCTGGAAGAAGGTTGCTGGCTGTAAATGGGAATTCAGAATCTAAGAGCAATAGATGGCACAGTTAAAAGATTCAGAGCTCGACTAGTGGAAAAGAGGTTTCACCTAAATAATGGGGTTGATTAACATGAGATGTTAGCTCCATTGGCTAAGACTAATGGTATTTGAGTTTTTTTTAAATCATATTCAGTAATTCTTGGCTGGGATCTTGCGCAGCATGAGGTGCTTTGTTACATGAAGAGCTTCAAGAGGGACATTACATAGAAGTTCCACAGGGTTCACTTCTCAAAAGACTTAAGGGGAAGGCTACTCACCTGAGGAAATCCTTACAAGGGTTTGAACAATCTCGACAGTTGTGGTTTGATTAGTCCAGCAAGGTTGTGACATCCTTGGGGTGACTAAGGAAGCTGATCACCAAAATGCATGGTGGTAATATTTTTGTTATGGTTGTTTATGTGGAGGATAGTTTTGACTTTATAGTCCTAGAAGACATGAGATGTCCAGACTAAGTGTTAACTTGGCTTATGAATTCAAAACCAAATATTTGGGAAAAGAGAGGTATTTTTTGGGAATTGAGTGGCTTGCCTAACGAAGGGATCCTTACTTTCCAAAGACAGTATGTTGTTGGCTAGTTCGAGGAAACTGTAATGCTTGGCTTCAAATCAACTATTTTACCCATTGACGTTAATCATCACCTTAGTTATATTATCAGGAAAAAGATGGATAGAGAAATATATCGGAAGCTAGTTGGGAGACTAAATTTTATCTTTATCATATTCTTCTAGATTTTGCATATGCAGTCAGCATTAAAAGCCAATTCAGGCATATTGTTCTTCTTCAAACAATTTGATGGCAATTTTAGCATGTTAATATTGCTCAAATTAGCCCTGTGATTGTTAGCAACTATTATATCTGAAGATTGATGCCTTTACTAGTGCAGGTTGGGTAGGCTCTTCAGACAGTAGGCATTGCATATCTGGTTATTGAACCTTTGTTGGTGGGATCCTAGTCACTTGGCAAATCCTTCTAATTAGCTAGTGCATTAAGGTGGCTTGTCTTACTCCGGCCCAGCGGTGAACAGAGAAATAAGAAGTATGTAGTTGCAATATCCAATTTGTATACTGAAGACAAAGCTATGGCACAAGGAATTTGTGAGTTGCTTTGGCTACTAAAGCTAATGAGAGATTTGGGCATGAGATATAAACCTTTAATGCTTACTAATCAACCAAGCATTTATTATTGTTGTGCGTAATTTGGTTCAGCATAATAGGACAAAGGGTGCTGAGGTTTGTAAAAAAGTTATGAAGGGAAATCTGGATGATAGATTGATTTTTATTCCATTTTGTTCTAGCTTTTGGAACAATTTGATTATTTTAGCTGGCATCATTTCACACCATACAGTTATACAGGTTATGCAATGTCAGTCTGAAGTTTTACGCATATCTATGTGATTATTAGAGCAATTAATTGCCAAAAAAGAGGAGAAATCATTCAGGGCATGTACCTCTGTTATATAGTTGTGTGAGGTAACACAGATTGTTAGGAACCTGCATTTTTACCTTAAGTATAAGTCATATAGAGGTCTTAGGCCACATACCTAAGAGGTAGAACCCCACCCCCTCCCAAAAAAAAAAAAAATCTCAAACTTATGTTGCTCTTGCATGCCTGTCTTTTGCATTTAATTTCCCTTTCTGTTCGTTAACACTTCTTGTAATCCTTTGGCCATAAAGTCACTTTTCTTTCTTTTAGGTGGCCTTGTGACCAGAGCATAACACTCCCTTCATGGCATTATCTGCCTGGCATACTTGTAAAATGATGGATTGTCATCTTTGGTATCATGAAATTGCTTCATCTCTCCTTAAATATTTATATGATGGAAAGGAGACAACTGCCTTATTCCATCTTATTTAATGCCACATTTAAGTTTCTATTATGTCTGAATGATCAATAGATAACACCCTCTGCGTTATTTGCTATTCATTTCATGTTGTACAAGGATTTCATGAACCAATACCGGATGGTATGACATCTGTGTCCAATACAACTTTATAGGCCCTTCTTCTAACTCCGTCCATCACCACTAATTGGTTGAATTTGGTGGTCCACATCCACCTCAATGAATAGATATGGATATCTAGTTGGAAATTCATTTCCACTTCATCGTCTATACGAAGTTATCTATGTTTCCAGGCACTTCATTGGAAAGTGAAACTTGGAGCAGTGACTTGGTTGCTAGGTCTTGACCTAGAGGTCATGTGTTCAAACTGTGAAAACACTTTTTTTTGCAATACAATGGTAAGCTTGCATTCCAAACCTCATGATGTGGGAGCTATGTGAACCAGGCTGCCATTTTTTATTCTTCCACTACACTTGCTTTTATCTAATTTACTCATGACTCATTAAACTTACTTTCAGTCATCCATAATCAACTTCAAATGTACAATTTACATTAATGAATTATATTACTGTAAAATGACAACAAAACAATCAAAATTTCTTCAAGTGAAAAATGGGATTTAATCTCCTATCTTTTAATTCACTATTCATCCCAACCACCGTAGTATCCTAAGCTAAAATACCATAACAGTCTTACAACTCCATGATGATGTGGTGGTTAGGATTAATTTACGGATAATTCTATTTTGAAGGATGCATGTGGGATTAAATAAAAAACTGAATAAAATGGTAGATTTTAGAAGTTGTTGAACTGCACTAGAAGTGGGCTGGGCAGGATATGAAGCTTTAACTACCTCCTCCTGTATATCCAAATGGATGATATTTTCCGTTTTCACCTCCGAATACACGGTCTGTTTTGTCCCATCCATATTTGATCCAAACAGAGCAGGCCAGAGCGAGAATACACCTAGCAGACAAACTTGCTTATTCTAACGTTGTCCTTTTGTTATGACGGCACTTTATTTTCTTAAAAGAACTTTGTAATGAGAAGATAACACTGATTCTCTCCTTCCTGTTGCTCAGTTTGTGCGGAGCTAGCAGCACTTACGTGTTTGTCTAGACTTTTTATTCCCTCCTGGTGAATGGGCATTTTCCAATTGGTCATTTGTGTAAGCACCACTGAGGTGGTGCCATCTGACATGTTGGGTATAAACCCCCTTACACTTGCTCCCGCTCAGAGTTTGAGCAGCTTTCTGTTTGTAGCTAGAGGTAGTGAAATGGGTTGCAGTCTTGGCGTCCTTGCTAGAGACAGAGGCTTATGGTCCTTTTGCTAGTTGTAGTGTTTCAATGTGCTGTAGTCGTGTGAGCAGACTGATCTGTAACCAGCCTTTAAATATGTTGCTCTCTTGTGCAGATTGATCCATAACTATAGAATTTCTGTTAATCGGTAACTATGTACTGTTGTTTTGCAGAGGAGACAAGGGGTCCTTAGGCTCTTATTCACAATTTTTTTCTCCTTTTTTTCCTTTTGCTGTGTCTGGTTTGAGAGCTAACCTAGTGAGAATGTTTTTTTTTTTTTTTTTTTTTTTTTGGGGGGCTGGGGGTGGATTAAGCAATGTGAATAAGACTGAGATGTTGTATCAATTGGTTATGCTGACAAGAGCCTGCCAGTCAGATACTTGGGGTTGCCGGTCACTGTTATGAGGGTCTCTTTCAGCAAACTTTTAATTGATAAACTTGCTGGAATCAAATATTGGACTGGCTTGGCTCAAAAAAAAAATTGTTGAACTGCAACGCCTTTTGTCATAAGAAGTACGAAGGCCTCAGCCAATGAACTCTTTGATGTCAAACCTTCATCCATACTGGTCTATTATATTATCTTTTGCTATGAACTTTTGATAGCCATAGGTAGGGTTTGTAGGCAGTTCTATGTTGTGGTAACTGTAAAAGGAGACTTTTCTCTCAGAAAATGTATATTGGGTTGGGAATTAAAAACAACTGTTTGTGGAACTTAGCTGCTACTGCTGAATAAATCTGGTGCTGCTCTGGAAAGGAAGATTCCTTGGGGGTTTGATGGATTTGTGTTACTTATTTAAGGGTAGGATTTCACGAGGTCAATCCTTCTTTGAATCTTTCAGGGTGATGAAGATTCTTACTTTCATATGCACAGTCTCTTCTCATTATTGGAAGTGCTTGAGATGGGCAGACTGTGCATCTAGATTCTATGAGTAAACCAGGTCACACAAGCATAAAGTTAGTTGGAGGCTTGTTGTTTGTTGCCCATTGAACATTTCCAGACATTGTATATTGCATGGCTTGTGGCAGCGAAACAGAGGCTTCAGACAATGACATTGATCTAATGGGATACTCTCCAGCTGAAATCTGACACTATGTGATCTTCAGGAGGAAACCCGTGAAAATTTAATTTCAAGTATCCTGTGTCTCTGTAGTGTCAGTAGTCACAGTCCAACTGTCATGCAACGGAATATGACTGTGCATCCTAAGACTTTTCCAAATGAAGGCCGAGGTTAAATTTAGAAATTTAAAAATCCCATCTCTAACACTTTAGCAGCATGAAGCTTGTCAATCAATCCCTCTTAATGAGCTCACATCATTCTCCTTAACTTTGAGGCACTGTGCCTCATTGCTAAGCAATTATTGATGATACCGATCTTCCCAGAATTATGCTCATCACCAAGCCAACACTCACTCTATCAGTAGGTTCTCTTACAAACTCATCACTTCCATGCAACCATCCTCTGAATGATGTCCAAGGCCTCACCATAGTTCGCCTGTTCGCAACACATTGGGTCAATATTCCACATCTTGACACACGGAGCACCCTTGATTGTGACCATCATTGGGACTCACTGGCCCACTAGTGTGTGCCATTCATGTGCGTGGCACACCATCTCAGGCATCTGCTAGTCAAATAGGGCCTTTGCCAGCTCTTTGTCAAATAGGGCCTTTGCCAGCTCTTTGTCAAATAGGGCTTGTGAAGGTAACTTGCTAGTCAACTGAGCATGATAACATTGCAACCTGTATCTTTGACCCTCAGTGAATGTTTGTTCCCCTTTAAAAATTCAAAAACATTCTATATTTTATGGCCTGTGGCCAAACGGAAGCTTCATACAATGGAATTCGATTCCATGGGATACCCTTCCGAAGAAGTCGTCCTCTGTGTCATCTTCAAGAGGAAACTCATGAACATTTATTTTAAAGCATCTTGTCTTAGCTGAAAGTGCGAAGCAGCGTCAAAGCATGGCATCTGATTCTTAATTATTGCTACTTTGCTGTTAGTCAGATAGAGAACAAAGAATATCAATGTTCAAGCTCTTAACGCTGGTCATGCAGC
Source organism: Nepenthes gracilis (assembly GCA_033239525.1). Lineage (NCBI taxonomy): Eukaryota > Viridiplantae > Streptophyta > Magnoliopsida > Caryophyllales > Nepenthaceae > Nepenthes > Nepenthes gracilis. The sequence continues at coordinate 10,202,101 of BSYO01000015.1, forward strand.
TATTTTCAGCCTTCTTTTGGTGGAGGTTAGCAACTAAGGAGCTATATCATTTCCATGATGATATGAACAACCCTAACAAAACTTAAAAGACATGAATGATATTATACTATCTGATAAACTAGGGAAACAGCAAAACTTCAAAAAGCACAATAAAAAGAATACGAAGGTAATTTCAGAAACTTATTTTCTGCCTTTTTATTGGGATAACGTTTTGTCCTGGCTTGCAGTCTGACCTGCACATTGAATAACCAAATTTGCCACCTGTTTTCCTGATCTGACTGGTACAGCTAGATATGCCCTTTCTGGCATTGCTTTAACATGCTTTCCTTTAACTTCTTTGTTGAATTATATAAGGACTCCATTCCAATCAAACTTGGTACCTCTGCTTCACCTCGTTCCAGGCATCTTGAGCATTTAGCCATGAGAAGAACAGATGTTCCATGCAAAATTTGAAAATGCCTGGCTGCCAGAGTTGTCGGTAACCTTTCTCCGGTCATACACATGTTCTGAACCATGAAAATGAGAGATAATATAGGAATGCTTAGTCTATTCTGCTCTAAATTTCTCTACTTTACTATGATGCTCTCTTGCAAAGTCATAGGCAGAGGAGATTGGAAATCTCCCAGAATTGCAAGGCTTCCAATTAACTGTACAAGAAATCACCTCAAGAGCTGCAGCATATATACCACTTGCATTGAGGATCTTGTGCCATCGTTAAGACCCACCGACATTGTCTTGTCATTTCTGACAATTGAGTACTGCTCTTATAGACCTCATAACTGTGGTTTCTTATATCCTCGAAAACCATTTCTGCTATCAAGCATATTGGTCTCATAGGTCTCAAGTATTGAGTCTTGATGATACCAACTCAGTGTTGGACTAATATCCTATGGAGATTATTATTCAATAGACTCAATTATTCGAAGATCAAATCCAGTTGAGCTCAATGGCATTCTAAGAAATGGAAAAATAGTTCAATGGCATGCTTGGAAATGGACAATTCAGGAATTCACTATCCCAAGTGTCCTTACCCTTATCAGTGGTATAATTGCAAGATAGATAACAATAGAAGCTCAAATGAAAGACAGAACATTGAGAAAAAAACAGAGAGAGGTGGTATGATAACACTTCAAAATAGGTTTCATAATTGCACGGGCGGACTCACCCTAAGGGTGGGGTTGCACTAGGCAAACTTTCTGGAGACTGCTAAAGCAAGTTAACTTAATTTCGAGGGGCCAACTGGTTTGCGCAATTGGAATGTAATTCAAAGAATTTTTGAGTTCTAACCTTGCCGGTTGGTACAAGATTGAAATATTCCTATGGAATGTTTTTAACTTTTGTCTTTAAAAGCGTTGGGGTGAATCTTAATGGGGATGAAAAGATAGAAAAAAAATTTAGGCAAGACACTTATCCATGGGGTTTCTGGAAAAAATAGAGATATGAGAACATAGATGGTTTCTGGATAAGGTTATCCTGTGGGCATTGTCACATTTATTCCTTGTCACAAAAGAGAGATTTGATGGATTGGCCAATGTGATGTTTGATGATCGGTTGAACTAATCTCAGGGCTTGTATCCCATAAGGCCACTTGGTGGTCCAAATAGGCATAAAAAATATTCTGGAAATTATCTGATAGTGATGAATGTGCATCAAACTGGAGAATTTGTTTTAATGAGGCTTTGCCGCATGAGAATCATTCATTGAAAAGAATTGTACTCACTGAATGGGAAGTTCCAAGATGAGATTATAAGAACCAAGCCGAATGGTTCAGACTTTATCTCCCCTTTTGAAGGAAAAAAAATCATTGGTATTCCAACCTGCGTTCGGAACATACAGCCCCCCCCACCCCCCCAAAAAAAATGAAATTAGTAACAATGAAAGTAAGCATTTGCAATTGTTGCAGTGATATTAACTCTGATTGGGAGAGGGAGTTGCAGAGATGAGATGAATTTACGGAATAAACACACCTTTTTAGGGGTCATCCAATCCTTGAGATGACTCAAGGATAATCAACAGATTTCTTCAGAGGACCAATCTACAGGAGTTCAAACAAGACATTTCTTAGAGAAGAGGGAGAAAAGGAAGAATAAGCAGCAAGGAAGATGGATGAGGGGAACAGAGACCGATGAGAGGGGAAGGAAGGAAGAAGTAAGGGGAAGGGAGAGAGACAATTAGATAATACTATACTCAAAATATTATCCATCAAAACTACAGAAATATAAAAATTAGAGTGGGCACTTAACTCTTAAGTCAACTAGGAAATATATACAACTTCCTCAATGACAATAATTCAAAATGTGAAAATAACAACTAACAAATAAATATACCTTATTAAATCACAACAAACAAAAATGTTAAAATAATGGAATGAAAATTCTACTATTTCCCAGAATATTCTAAAAACTACTAAAATCACAAAATTTCTATAATTTCTAGGATTAAACAAAATGATGGTAACATATCCAATAAACAATTGGAAAATATTTTGTATACACAATTAAAAATTTGATAATTACATCAAATGATAGTGAGGGTTCTTTTTATGCTTGTCCTCACCTATGAATTGAACCTCCATCTAATTGCTGATTGTTTTGTTTCTTTGGCCTCTGGATGCAGGCCAGAAGTATTCAAGTCAACAGCCGTTTGCAGCTCTACAAGAGATTGGCTGGGACATGGTTCCCAACAGAGACAGCATGAAACTAGCTCAAGTGAAGACGATGGATTTCCACCCCTTGAAGCCAATCTGAATAGGAAAAAGCCTTTTGAATTGCATTCAGATGCTGAATCATCAGATTCACACATAGTAGATTAAAATATACTCTTCCTTCTGTTTATTCAAAAGTGATCATTCCCAAATTCGTTTTTCTTGGTGACTGGTGCACCCCCTTTTGCATAAATTTCTGATTGAGATTGGATTTTTATTTAAAGTGTGCACAGATGCACAAATATAATCTGTGACATTTACAGGCCTAATTTCTTTAGATCATTGCAAAATTGGTTCTCCATTTCATGGGTGCATAAGATGGAGACACATTTCAGGAAACCGTGGCGGCTAGATGTGCTACCTGGTGTCTTCTGTCAAAAGCTTTTTATCCCGTAGGGAAATCCTTGTGCATGGTGCAGCTAGTAAAATTTTCACTACCTTTATGTTGAGATGGTTTTCCCTTGTGAAGGCCACAGCTGTGAGAATTTTGCAGCCATGACTTCTGCAACTAAAAATGATTGTCTTAGAGTCTTATTCAGCTCCCAACGGCTAGGTCTTTGGAGACTCGCAAGTTTTGAAACTCGCAAGTTTGACATACAATCATGCATGGTCTCTCAAGACTTTTCCACACCACCAATGGTCGTGAAAATCTCAAACAATGGGCTCCTTGTAGACTTATACATGCCATCACATGGTGCAAGTTTCCCTAGCACTATACATGTCAAACCTAGTGTTTCTCACTATGATATTTCTTAATATCATACTATATGATTGTCATATGGCTATGAGTATTCATCCACAAAATAATAGGCCTCATAACCTATGGGATGTAATATTTTCATATCGCTTAATATCATAGACTATACTAAAGTTATGTAGGTTTGTATTCTTTTAGATTGTAATATTTTCTTATAATCTTATTTACCTTGGATACAATATGTCAAGGAAAATATACTAATGCAATCAAGGTAACACAAAAAAACTCATTATTAGAAAAGAGTAGAAGAATCGTGTTACAATTTCGAATCAAAAGTAGATAATAAATAATTATAAAAATATAAAATTTCAAATTAAATCTTTAGCCATAAAAGGATACATCTAAATACAATATTCTATATTAGTTTGAACCTAACAAAAAAATTGAAAGGCTAAAATATTATCAGTAATATAAGATCATTTTGAATCATCTGTTTGAACTCTAAAATAGTGACTATAACTTTAAAGTTATAACCAACCATTCAAACAATACAAAAATCTTCAGCATTGATCCTACATAACATGTACAATACTGCAATTCTAATACCAAAACAATCTAAGACAAGTTTCTTTCATAATATAATAAGCTATCATCAAACATATACATAATCTTCTTTGTTTAAATAAATTCAAAATACAAATGCAGTCTCAAATGTAAATCTAATACAATAAAATATAAATAAAAGTCTCCGAAATATCACCATCCAAACTCTTTACAAATAATATATAGCTCTTTTAATTTGTAGGGGTTAAAAATAATAAAATTATAAATTGAATGTTCAATATAAATATAAATATATAACGGAGCAAATATGTTCATAAATCAAAATGAAGAAATAAAAACAATAAAACATGTACAATAAATCCGATACAAATCAAAGCTCCAAATATGTTAAATATTTAATGGTATCAAATGCCCAATTATTGAATATCCATAATGGGATTTTGTATGTAAATTTTGTAATATGTGTACGAATGTTGTATAGTCTAAATATATGAAATTGTCTAAAGTCTTAAAATCCAAAATTCAAATATCAAAATTAGGCAAATTCGAGTATTGATTATATCTTGCAAAACTTAAAAGATCGAATGTCTCAACTGTCAAATTAAATGTTGGAAAATCAAAAATCTAAAATATGTCAAATCTGAGAATTAAGAATCAAAAGATTAATTTTGAGAAAGGATTATATATAGTTTTGATAATATTAGGCTAAATTACTATTAGACTCATAAGTGGGCAATCTATAAATTTCTCTTTATAGACGAGATCAAACGATACTTTTTTTTTGTCACCTGTAGTAATAGGTGCAATTTTTAAGTTTGTTTAAATATATTATGACGTTTAAATATACTAATTTTGATTAAATGCACATTAGATGCCACCCAAAGCCCTAGTCACGCATAAGTACCATATCAGGCGTGACTCAGATACAATCAATTTTTTTTTTTGTAAGTAAAATACAAGCAATCTACAAAAATTGTGCACAAGTGTTACAGGGAAACATTTTAGGTGTCACACAATCTGTCTGAAATACACACGAGTCCCTCATAAATGCTTCTTGGATGCACAAATTTTCCCAAAAATACACATAAGCATGTGTCAGGCCTAATGTCCATACCTGATTTTTCATCAAATTTTTATTGTACAATCATCTTTAAATTGACTTGAAATAAATTTATAACATTAAAACCAATTAATTAGGAATTTGGTGTTACAAATCAAGCTCATACTAAAATATCCCTCCCACGGTCACTTTTTATTAGGTCCATTGAAGTCTTCTAAATTTATTTCAAAAAGTCATTCTCTTAGGTCTCATCCTAAATTCTAAAAACTATCTTTTTAATGATTACATGTGAGCTCATATATCGATCAAAAGCTAGAATATATTCCCTAAGAAAATAATGTTCAGCCCATCCGACCCATTGTCGCTACTGCTAAGGCCTTTAAGTAAATATAATTCAAGTTAATTATATTATAACTAGTCAGAATCATATTGATTCTCAAAATTCTCTAGAACTATGCTTGATGCTTGAACAATACCTCCCAAAGCGGTCAGACGCCGATAATAATCAACAAGGAAGATGAAGTATAATCATGTGTAAATCATTCAATATACTATTGGGGCAGACCGTCGTGGCCCTCATCAGAAGCACCAAGCTCTTCTCAAAATATTATTTATGGTCCGTCGCTCATAGAAGGAAAGACAACAGAAGAGCATACACATGTTCAAACCACGTTGCCGGCAAGGGATAAGCAGGATGAATTCTTCACGTCAGACATGGCTTGACGCAGTGGACTGACTAACTTGTCATTGTTGAATTCCACATGGAAATATGTATATTTGTCTCTGCACAATTTCCTGCTTCCATCCTTGAGTACAAGGACGATGCCATCAAAACCAAAGGTAGTTGCCATTCAACCGCAAGGCCAAAACAGCAAAAATTGCACCCAGCATCAACGAGAATCCTGCACTGGCATGTCAGCTGCATTAACTAGGGGTGAACAAAAAGATTGTCACTAATCCACACCAATCCAAGCTGAAAATGATGATTTGACTTATGCATGGTTTGCGTTTATTATTATTTTTTAATCTAAGCCGCAATTTCGGTTTGGTTACGGCTTGAGAGTTCGAATGGACCCAATTCACACCAAATTGCACATACATAATAGTTAATGTATTTTTTGTCCATTTAGGCAGAAAAGGAATCCTTAAATATTTTTCTCCTCTCGTCTTCCATTTTCCTTTCATTCTATCCATCGGCAAGACCCACCCTTTAAACTGATAGTTTTTCAAAATTTTAGCACCATTGACATCTTTTTTAGATTTTGATATATTAGAGGTTGCTTTTTGTTTTACTTAAATATGAGTGGTGTTAGTTCTTTAGTATCAGCAAACGGAACTTAATTTAATCTCTATGGAGTTCTATTCTGCAGGTCATTGGATGTAGGCTCAAGTGACTTTCAAGTTGTCTCATGCACGTTGGATATGTCGGGTCCCAAACACCCTTATTTGAACCCACAAGGAGATAAATTGATAGTAAATAATAAACAATAATAATAGCATGTGGTTTTTTCTTTCATTTTTAAAGGGAGCTTTACACGTAAACCTTTGTGTTTTCTACTACTTGTAATAAAACATTATTTATTATGCATTATTGATTCATTTTCTTACAAGTTTAAACAATAGGGTTTGGAACCTAACAAGTAATATTAGAAACAAATTGTTACTGTGTTAGAACTTGTTTGAATAGATGGACATTAGAAATAAGATAATTTGTTTGAATGATTTAAATTATGATATTTTGATGGGTAAGATGAAGGATTTATTATTTGTCAAAATATTATATCTTCTGCTATTTGTTACCCAAAAGCTCAAATCAAAATCCAACGAAGAATGGACTTTTGAATATAAATAAATTTATAATTACATTCGGTAATTTATTGATGATAATATCTACAATCACATTTAAAATAAAACATATATAAAAATATTGTGGGAGATATTTATTTATGCATTGAACATAGGTAATAATAAATTATATTACTTGATGAAACAAATTCAAGTAATATATAAGAAAGGCACTTTTATAGTTGACCATCTAAATGAGTTCCAAATGTACGTCGGTTAGTTAAGTGGAATAGGGGTATCAAATTTGATGATAAGCTGTAGAGTTTGTAGTTGTTCACCATATTATCGTATTCATAAAAAGTTATATAAATCATCATCACCAACACTGCTCTTAACGGTGTAGTAACCTTGGAGATAGTCAAGATTGTTATACAGAATGAGGAGATGAGAATATGAACATAGGGCTCCACTTTCTCATACTCTAAAATACCGGTCTCAGAGATATGAGGAAGAAACAAATAATGAGACCCAAAATTTGATAATAAGAATCGAAACAAGTCATAATTGAGGTATCAAAATCTTAAATGCTATCATTATAGAAAAAATGGTTACATTAAAAAGCATTACCATAAATGGAAGTATGGAAATGCAAATGGAAGCTAAAAAAGGTTGAGAAGTCTCAAGATGAGACGAGAGCATTAGTTGTTACAAAACCTAATATTTTCTCATCTGCAAATAAGAAGAATCAATTAACTTGGTGGATCACAAGACAAACTAGGTGATCGACAATAGCACATCATTGCATGTTACTTCAAAAAGCAAATTCTTCACATCTTATACTCTTGGTGATTTCGGAGTATTGAAGGCGAAAAATGAATATGTGTCTCGAAAAGTAGGTTGCAATGACATATGTTTCGCTACTGGCGATGGAACCAAATTATTGTTAAGGGATGTGCGATACATTCTAAATATTTGGTTAAATCTTATTTCAAGGGACAAAATCGACAATAAAGAGTTTTGTAATACCTTTTGTGAATGGGCGTAGAAACTCACTAGAGGATCTTTAGTAGTAGTTAAAAAAAAAAACATAAGTTTTTCAACTTGTATGTGTTGCAAGCATTGATTTCAGTCAAAAATATACATGTGGCTAGGAGTGATTAGTCTTTAAACCTATGGCATAGACGCCTAGACCACATGAGTGAAAATGGGATTGAGTTGCCTAACTAAGAAGAATTTCTTTTGGGGTGTGAAGGAAGCAAAATTAAAGATTTGTACTCATTGTTTGGGGGAGAAATAATAAAGAGTTTCATTTTGTAAAAATCGATATACAAGGAAGACGGATCTTCTTGATTTAGTCTATATTGACAAGTGAGGCCCTCTTAAAGTGAAAACACTTGATGAAACACTTTATTTGATCACATTCATCGATAACTATTCAAGAAAATTGTGGGTATATCTTTTAAAATCGAAAATCAAATCCTTAATATCTTCAAACAATTTTATGCTAAATAGTGTAGTTGAAAGGATGAATGAAACGTTGACCAAGAGTATTCATTGGATGCTTTTAGATGTAAAGCTCCCCTATTTATTCTAGGGGGAAGCCTTGAATGTTATCGTCTATGTAATTAACCATTAACCTAATAGTCCATTAAATGGTAATATATTGGAGAAGGTGTGGTTTGGAAAGAAATTCTCCTACAATTTCTTGTGCATGTTTGGATGCAAGTTTTTCATCCATATTCCAAAAGATGAGAGGTCTAGACTTAAGTCGAAGATAAGATAATATATCTTCTTGGTTATAGGGAATATGAGTTTAGCTATCGGTTCTATGATTTGATAGAAAGTAGCTTGTGAGACTACTGATGTTTGGACTTAGTGTTTATCAAGGAATTTGGTATTCGTCAAAGATGAGACTATTGATAATATCTCCAAAAAGGATAATAAATAGTTTTATGACATAAACCGTAAATTTTTTATACTAATACCAATTTAAAATGAAGATGGTGATCAATGTGATCTTGAAGGTGAAGAAGACCATGAGACTCCTATCCATGTTTGAGTGAATGATGCTAATGTCGATGATAATACTCATCATGATGTTTCTAGACCACCACTGTCCTTTCCACTATGACAATCTATAAGAGATCAAAGACCATTTTCTCACCTATTGGCTAATGAGTATGTATTACTTATCGTTGGTGGAGAACTAGAATACTTTGATAAAGCAATGGAGGACGAGCACAAATTGGAGAGGATGAAGGTACGTGTAACGTCTCAAATATTTTTAAATTTATTATTTTATAAAAATAAATTATCTAATTAATTAGAATAACTATTTGACTATGTTAGTAATTATTTTAGATATTTTGACCATTGATTTAAAGTTTAGAGTTAAATAGAAAGTTTAATTAATTGTTAAATTAAACTAATTAAATAAATATTTATCCGATAAATTTTAATTTATTAGTATTTATTTATTGAAAATATAATTAATTTAAAGAAGATTAAAATATTAAAAATTTAGATTAAAATATTATTATAGTAGTAGTTAGATAATTAATTAAATAATATTAAAATATATTTATAATAATAAATAAGATATAATAATAAATAATTATTATAATATATATATTTAATAATAATAATAATAATAACAATAATAATAAAAGAAGGAGAAGTAGTAAAAACAGAGAGAGAAAGAGAGAGAGAGACGAACGAAGATGAAGGAGAAGAAGGAAAGAGGAAGAAGAGGGAAAGAAGTGGAGAGAAAGGGGGAACGGCGCGCGAGGGTTGCGGCAAGGATGGAGGAAAGAAGTTGAGGCTTTAATCAATGCCATTCGTTATATAAGGAAAGGGTGGGCAAGGAAGTCAGGTGATGAAAACCCTAGTTGTGCTGCCGTCACCGTTGCCGCTGCTCTTCGCCGTCGTAAATTCAGTCTGAAGTTGCCGTCGTTGGTTGGTATCATCGCTGTCGTCGATTTTGCTACGGTCACCGTGACTATCCAAGGCCACCGAAGCCGCGACTAACCCTAGTCGGGTTGCAGTAATCAGGCAAGTGATTTCCCATTTTTATTTTTGTTTTTCATCTTGCTTACAAACTCGTTTCTTCCTTTCCTCAATTTTCATGATGTTAATTGAAATTGGGTATATTGTGGAGACTGTGTGGAAACGGTTGAAAAATAAAAAAGTTGGGTAAAAACAGAGTCTACGGCTTGAGTGGTGAGAAATTGTGAGATTGAGGTGTAATAATCAGTAAGTTTATGCTAAAGATGCCCTTTTCTAATTGTTAGAATATGAAAATTGGGATGGCGTACTCCTTGGCTTCTTTGATTCATGTATAAGCAAAAATTGGGAAAAATAGAGCATGAAATTTTGTTTGGAACTGGCTCTGTTTCGCCTTCTGAATCCAGCTCTGGGGTTCAAAAATAGAGAGAAACGGGCAGTGGGTAGGATGTATACGGCGTATATACGGCATTGTGTGTATATGTATTATTGGCGAGGGGTATCACAGATAGTATCAGTATGCTATGGGTACAGCCTCTGGGAGGATTGTAGGGGTAGTTGGATACCATGGATAACCTCGTTGCACTTCCCCAGCCGTTAGGGGCGTAAATTCTCGACATTTGGTTCATGGTGGCGGAATAAGGTCCAAGAGATTCTTATTATCTCGTACAATGGTGACCTTAATTTGAGCTGATAATCAAATTCTTATTATTTCGTACAGTGAGTCGAGATGGATGCTTATAACCTAGTGACCATCGTAGGATACGATATATGAGATATCATTGGCGAAGGGTATCGGAGGTGGTATCGACAGACTATGGGTACAACCTCTGGGAGGACTGTAGGAGTAGTTGGATACCATGGATAACTTCGTTGCACTTACCCAGCCGTTGGGGGCGTAAATACGCGGCCTTTAGTTCACTATGGTAGAATAAGGTCCAAGGAGATTCATTGTGATGTTTTATCATTGTTGATATCTCATAAGTTTGGAATTCGATTGAATCCATGAGTTATATTCTGTAGAATTTATGAGTCAGATTTTACGACATCCGGATTTGGTAGAATCCATGTTGTTTATCGATATTGATGTTCAGGTCGTTCATTCTGACATTCGAACCAATGAATCCCTGCATATCTCTTGATGTCGGATTCTGGGGGATTTTCGCTAGTTTATTGGTACTCTTATTATCTTTGAGATGTGTCGGTCAAGTGTGACCTATTTTGTTTAGAGTCGTATTTACGGCGTGTTGTAATTCTTCTAAAATATAGTAGATGGTTTGATTTATATTGAGATCTTGATAGTTTGGTATCCGAGATTATTATTATTATTAGCGCTTTTGATTACTATCATATGCTGGGCTTTGGCTCACCCTTGTATTTTCTTGGCTCCAGATCGAACTGATTATATAGCGCAAACCGCGGGATCCTACTTTTGCTGCAGGACTTTCAGGTAAAGCTATTTTTGGAGGTTAGACATTATTTATCAGTGAGAGATAAACTAGATGTGTTATTGACAGAAATTGAGTAGTTTTCATTCGGGCTGCAACCCGTGATTCTTAGCAATTGTTATTTCGGGATGATTATATAATGTATTGATTAATTTAATAATAGTTTAACTTAATTGTGTTGTTATTATGGATAATTTTAAGTTTTGAGATTTCCGCATGAGCGATCCGAGCTATATTTGATATTTTGAATTCGGGTCGTCACATTACGTAAAATGAAATGAAATCCTTACAAAAAAAATCACACTTTCTAATTGACCAAGTTGTCTAAGGGTAAGCAAGTTTTGAAGAACAAGTAGATTTTTTAATTTGAAGAATAATGAGAACAACCAACAACTAAAGTATAAATCGAGATTGGTTGTATAAAAAGGTTTTAACTAATAAAATGGCATCGACTTTGAATAGATTTTTACCCCAATTGTGAAGATATTTTCTATCAGAGTGGTTCTTGGATTAGTCATGACTCTTGATCTGAAAATTAAACAACTAAATGTGTTGACAACTTTTTCTCCATAGTGATTTTGAGGAGGAAATCTTCACGGAGTAGTCAGAGGTATTTTGAGTTGCAGAAAAAAAGTATCAAATACACCATTTAAAGAAAAGCCTTTACTAGATAAAACAAACCCCTAAATAGTAGTTTAAGGAGTTTGAACTATAATTATGAGTTAAAGTTATTGAAAAACTATTTCAAATTATTGTATCATTATTCAAATATTTTTGGAAAAGATTTGTCATTCTCCTACCCTATGTGTATAACATGCTCATTGGCAGGCAAAATGCCCCCCGAATTACGTGGTTAAGGGAGTAGCTTGGAAAATCTTTTTCAATGAAAGATTTAAGGTCGGTGAAACAAATTTATGGTATAAGAATATTTTACAACCGAAAAGTAAAGAAGCTATGAATGTCCTAGGATAGCTACATTGAAAAGGTATTTCAATGTTTTAACATAAAAAATCTAAACCGGTAAGTGATCCACTAGCCAATCGCTTCAAATTGAGCACTTAGTAATGTCCTTCTATTGATAATAAGAAGGTAGGCATGAGATACAACATTTACTTTTCAACCATGGGCAATTTGATATATGCGATGGTAGGTTCACAAGACCAAATATAGCTTATATAGTTGGAATAGTCAGCCGATTCTTTTCCAATCCAGAAAAAGAACATTTGTCCTCTATGAAATGAATATTGAGCTATCTCTAAAGAACTTTCAAGATGTGATTGTATTTTAAAAATGACAAGCCATTTCTAGTTAGATATAATGATGTAAATATAACAAATAATATTGACTCTCGTAAGTCCAACTCAGGTTATCTGGTTATATTTATGGGATGAGCTATATCATGGTAATTTAGATTGTAAAAATATGTTTCTCTATTATCAAATTAGAATATATTGCGGTGATAGAGACAAGGAGATGCTATGAATGAAGAAGATCATCCGAAAACTTGGCTTCACGTAAAAATGATATGAGCTTCTTTATAATAATTAAAATGTTATTCACTTTTATAAGAACTCGTCATTTCATTTTAGATTAAACCACATCGATGTTTAATATCATTAGACAAGGAACATTATTAATTTAGAACTACTAACACTTAGTAAGATCTTGTTCAAGTAAGGTCATGGACAAAAAGTTTTTCTCCAAAAAAGCTTTCTTGAATATATCCCAAGTAATCTCCTCGTCGGGCACTCCTAGAGTATCAATCTCTAGGATTGATACTCTGCCAATTGAGTTGGGTTTGGGGTTTGGCAGGATTGGTGGTCTACCACGGTTTGTACTTTATGCTGCTGGAATAAGATGCTACATACTTGGGGTCCAGCATATGCCCGAGGTGGGCATTCTGCGTGATCAGTTGGGTGATATCGTTTTGTTGCTGATGCACATTCTGCTGGTGTGCCCTTTGCTGGTCTTAATCTTGATGTGGAATTAGATGTGCCTGATCATGGTCTTAGTGGCTGTGATGCAGTTTTTGAGTACCTAGAGTGATTGTGTCACTGGCCATGATCCCTATGACGCATATGGACAAGGTGTTGTCTTTGGGCGTGGTGACTGTTTTGTCCGTGATGTTGTATGCTAAAATGCTAATGGTCGTGATGTTAGTTCGAGGCCTTTTGATGGAATGTAGAGTGCAGTTTAGTCTGATGTTGCTGGTTGTGTGTATGCCATTACATCTTGACTATTAGCCAATTCCCTCTTGTGGTGCATTTTGACCGAGGTGTTTTTCAGTTGATCGGGGCGATGCGTATGGTTCTGTGGCCAAGGTTACTTTGCCGTGATGTATGCTATGACCGAGGTGTTGACTAGGGCGAGGTTTTTTTTGTCTAATTTTTGTGTTGGTTGATATTTGCAGAGACCGGGGTGATACTTTTTGCCCGAGGAGTGCATTGACCCGAGATGAAATGAAGAGATGAGGTGGTGGCGAGGTGTGCGTTGGATGATGTCGTGCTGATGCTGATACGGAAATACTGAAGCAGTTTCATAGTCCTAGACTTGGTGTTGCTTCTGTTCTTAGCCTCAGAGTAATGCTCGAGATGGCTGCATACGGGATGCTGTCCATGATCTTTGCTATGGCCCGAGGTGCATGCAATCTGTCTTGTAAATGACCGAGATGGTAGACTACACAGGTCCTTTGCTGCTGTTGATTTCACCCTGGGTGTTGCAACTGTAGTTTTGTTTTCTGTAGACACAGGCTGCTGTAAATTTGGAGGTGAAGGCTGTGTTGCCGAGTTGTATGCCTTGGGACATGATGCTTTGATCGAGATTGTTGACCTAGATGCTTATTGCCCATGATTCTGTGGGTTGAGCAGCCTTCTTCCGAGGTGTTGCAGCAGAGATCAAGATCCTTTGGATGCTGTGGGAGTGATTGCTTTAGGTCAACCCTCCATAAATGTAAAGGAGGGTGTGTTTGAATTTGGATTCACATTAAGCCTCTTGGAATTGTATTATATTTTTGGTGTCATTTAATGCACCAAGGTGTTCGAGGTATGCCCTAACGTCTATACTTCAACTCCAAATCGAAAAAACACTTGGTGATAAATCATAGATTGTGTAATTTTTTTTTTCCTCTAATTCAAATTTACTTACTTACCAAAAAAAATACTTAGTAATATCAATATCGAAGAAAACAAGTCTGACACGATATTCAAAGTAATACAAAGGAAAAAGTTTAAAATTTGCTAAACTATGGTTGGGATAATAATGGCCCTCACAAAGTTATAAGGAAAAATTTATTGGATTTTGGGTTACTCTCACCCATTTGATATATCATCCAATAGTACACCCGATGATAGATGAATCTTAGTCTAATCGGATAAAATTATTGAGTGGTATATGACAGGCACATGAATAAGCATGTACATCGTTTGTTTGGGATAGTGTGGCGGAAGGGGCCAATATCCTCCTAATAACCTTCCATCAATGATCGTACACAAACCTTAAATAAATAAATTTTGTACAAAAGACATAAATGGGTAGACATAAAATTTTTATTTTTAGTGAGCACAAGATCTCAAACGGCAGGTCAACAAGTTGGCCTTAACTTGGTCGGTCAAACTTGGCCGTCCGGGGCACTAGGTAGGTCGGCCAAGGACGCACAGGATGCCACTAGAAATCGAAAATTTACTTTAAAATATAAAATTTCATAGAAGAATCTAAATATTTCTTTATTTACACTGCAAAGTCAATATACAAAATTATTCCCAAAATATCCAAAAGTACATCAAAATTTAGGTGTCCTCAACTTATAGAAATTCCGGTCGACCTTCCTATCTAGCTAGACCGTCCGACTTTACTCTTTCTCGTCTGGTATGAATTCTTGATCGTCTACGGGAAAACAAATAGTAAGGAGTGAGCGATAGCTCAACAATGTATAATTAGACGAAAGCATGCATAAATATAACTGCTAACGAATTTAAAAGGACTGGAAATGAAAGCATTTTGCACACAGAGGCATAAAACATGGAATAGGGACATTTTCACGATAACTGATTTTTTTTCCAAAAAACTCAGATGCAATTTCAAATATGGCACATTTAAGGTCTGTAACTACTCGACCATTAGAATTGGCTACATTTTAGGCCTACAATTACTTGGCCATCATATACCGAAACTGGCTACATTTAATGTCTGCAACTACTCGGCCATCCAAATTGATTACATTTTAGGCCTGCAGCTACTTGGCTGTCAAAACCGTTTCTCAAATGTCCGAAGTGCTTAAAAGCATGTAGTCTTACTGTTACAAATAGTGAACATGCAATCGGCTGAGATCTTAAATATACAATCCAAAGTCATTGACAGTAATTTAAACAAGCAAATTAACCTTTTTGTGCACAATTTTTCAGCATGAGCCGTGGAATAAAGTTTCACGTATAAAACATAACACATGCGTAATTCATGGAAATCCTTCATAAACATGCCACATAATTATCATGAGATCGGCTTGGAGATCATTTGAATGAGATCGGCTTCCAGATGATAAAACAGCTAAAAACAAAATATGGAGTACACTTGCTTGCTTTTCAAACTCCTTTACTCAACTTAGCATATAATTCTTCTCCTCCTTCTCCTTCGCTACTTTCTTCAGATTTTGTATTATCTTTCCCTAATCCCTTACTCTCGTATTTATAGGCAATGAGTAGGTGCAAGTAGGTGAGAGCAGGTCACCTACTTGGTACTTCTTTTTATACTAAATTTTACTTGTCAGAAGGTCAACGGGGTGAGTGAGAGCAGGGTATGGGTTTGCACTGATTCTGATGATCGTCTACTCAGAGTCCCCGATTTGATAGACTTACCAACTCTGTCCTATTAAACTTGCAAAAGTACTTTGAAAATCCTTGCTAGCAAAAGCAGAACCGACAATTCTAATATTTGCCTAACCGGAATTGTTGTCTCACTCCGGCTCTTAAATCTACTGCGGCATTAACGTTTCCTAAATGACTTTGATATATAGAGATTTTCTTTTAAGTTCTTGAAATGTTTGTGAGTCCGTGGGTTTTTTATGGCGTCCTCGAATTTTCTTTCTAATGTCCTCGGACTCTTTCTGACATGGGTGTCAATGTTCATTTATAGACTGCAATTTATGATTATTTGGGTTAACTTCAAATTTTTTGATCAACGCCTCAAAATTTTTGGTCAACATTTTATCACCAAATTTTTCGGTCAACGCCTCAAAATTTTTGGTCAACATTATATCACCAAATTTTTTCGATCAACTTTCTATTTTTTTTATTTACTCTGGCAATTATACTATCTAGGCTAATCTTCCCATTAAGGCTGAGAGATTAAGTCCTAAAAACCTGATCCTTGTAATTCTCCCCCACTTATAGAAATTTCATTCTCGAAATTTGACGAATCTCAAAATTATCGTTTACTTAGATCCTTAATCTTATTCTGATATTCATGGGTCCTCATACTACTGCTGTGCTACTTTGATTTGACCCTTATCTTGCAAATCCCACCCCTTGGTTCATTTTTGACACTTAGGTTATACAGATAATATAGACTCAAGAAAATTATCACAAATCATGATGCAATTAATATAGAATCCATGATCTTTGAACAAACAAATATACACTCAGGAAATACAAGTAGTATACAGATTCGGAATCCAAAAATAACACGTATTAAGAAATGTCAAGATTCGAGAATTTTACCTTCTACCACCTCGGTTGAGATGTTGGCCTCCCTTGTAGATACTGCAAATGCCTTGGCTAGGACAATTGGTTGGAGCGTTGGGGCCCGCTTCAACTGAGGGCAATTTCTTATCATGTGCCTCGACTGTCCACAATTGTAACAAAGTCCAAACTTCTTGGAACAAGGCCTGCCCTCATGCAACTTCTCGCAATGAGGACAAGGGTTGGTTGATGCTCTAGAAGTTTGTGCTATTTGACCGGACTCCTTCTCTGATTCCGGCTTCTTTGCCTTTCTCGAGGACCTCTCAGGTCCCACATTGGAGCTAGCTCCTAGGCTACTCCGGTTAGACATCTTCTTCTTAAAAATCTTTTCTCTTTCAAACTCCTTTTTATAAATAATTGCCCTATCCAAAACCTCCCCATAAGTCGACAGCTTCAATATCGACAGATGCTTCTGAATGTTATCCCTCAAACCCTGAGAGAATCTTCTTGCCTTCCTACTCGCCTCCTCTACCATATACATAGTATATCGGGATAACTCCGTAAAGTTGGCGTTGTACTCGACTACTGTACGATTAACCTGTCTTAGCCGTAAAAATTCATCATCTTTCTGTCCCCGTATACTATCAGGAAAATATTTCTCCATAAAGGCTGTCTCAAACATGGCACAAGTGATCTCATTTTTCAGTACCTCAAAGACCCTTTTCTGCAACGTCCACCAGTGATGGGCTTCTCCTTCCAATTTATGAGTCGCAAACAGGACTCTATCTTGTTAAACATCTGGATCCAAGTATTCACCTTTATTGGATCCAGTTCTTCAAAAAACTTAGGTACTCGCTCGTTAGTAAAGCGGTCATACGCGATATCCCTTGGCCAGCAGGGGCTGGAGACAGACTATTTTGTCCCATGGCTTCCATAACATATGCTATTCTTCCTGATATATTCAAATACTCAGCCTCCCTGTCTTGAAAATTACAAGCAGCCCGTCTTCCACTACTGGCCATCCTATTATCCTATAACCAAAACACTATAGTATCAATTAATCCACTATATTTAGATTAAAGGGAGGGTCAATAATTATTTATTACATTCAATGATTAAACCCCGAGCTTCATATTCTCTTCGCCTCGGTCATTTCATCTATCTCGGTCCTTAAATACATCGGTAACTAGGATACAACGCCCCCTAAACACGGCATTCTGGTCATTCTTAGTGCTAGTCTAATAGATTGAACTAGGATAACAAGGTCTAACTAGCCGAATTTAGTTGCCCTATACCTTCATATATTCATTGGATCAATCTTAATCTATCCCAAACTTTCGCATAATTTCAGATCAAACCTAATACATCTCTTTTATTTGATACCATTTGTGATGGAACGAGCCATTATCCTCATAATGGCCTTCCATCAATGATTGTACACAAACTTTAAATAAATAAATTCTCTACAAAAGACATAAATGGGTGAACTTAAAATTTTTATTTTTAGTGAGCACGGGATCTCAAGTGGCCGGTCAACAAGTCGGCCTTAATTTGGTTTGTCAAACTTGGCCGTTTGGGGCACTAGGTAGGTCAGCCAAAGATGCACGAGATGCCACTAGAAATCCAAAATTTACTTTAAAATATAAAATTTCGTGGAAACATCTAAATATTCCTTTATTTACACCTCAGAATCAATATACAAAATTCTTCCCAAAATATCCAAAAGTACATCAAGATTTGGACGTCCTCAACTTATAGAAATTTTGGTTGACCCTCCTCCCTAGTTAGACTGTCCGACTTTACTCTTTCTCATCTAGCATAAATTCCTAATCGTCCAAGGGAAGAAAATAGCAAAGAGTAAGCAATATCTTAGTAAGGTACAATTAGACGAAAGCATGCATAAATATAACTGCTAACAAATTTAAAAGAACTGAAAATGAAAACATTTTGCACACAGAGGCATAAAACATGGAACAAGGACATTTTTACGAGAACTGATTTTTTTATTCCAAAAACATCAGATGCAATTTTAAAAACCTGGCTACATTTAATGTCTGCAACTATTCGACCATTATAACTGGATACATTTTAGGCATGTAGCTACTTTGACCGTCATATATCGAAACTAGCTACATTTAAGCTCTATAGCTACTCGACCATCAGAACTGGCCACATTTTAGGCCTGCAGCTACTCGGCCATCATATATCGAAACTAGCTACATTTAAGGTATGTAATTACTCGACCATCCAAACTGGCTACATTTTAGGCCTGCAGTTAGTCGGCCGTCAAAACCGTTTCTCAAATATCCAAAGTGCTTAAAAGCATGCAGTCTTACTGTTACAAACGGCAAGCAATATGCAACCGGGTGAGATCTTAAATATGCAATCCGAAGTCATTGACAGTAATTTAAACATACAAATTAACATTTCTGTGCATAATTTTTAAGCATGAGCCATGGAATAAAGTTTTACGTATAAAACATTACACAAGCGTCATTCATGGAAATCCTTCGTAAACATGCCACATAATTATCATGATATGCATCTCATAGAAACATGACGAAGGAGATCATTTGAATGAGATTAGCTTCCAAACGAGAAAACAGCTAAGAACAAAATATAGAGTACACTTGCTTGTTTTTCGAACTCCCTTACTCAACTTAGCCTGGAATTCTTCTCCTCCTTCTCCTTCGCTACTTTTTTCAGATTTTTTTAGTGTCTTTTCCTAATCCCTTACTCTCGTATTTATAGGCAATGGGTAGGTGCAAGTAAGTGAGAGCAGGTCATCTACTTGGTACTTCTTTTTATACTAAATTTTACTTGCTAGAAGGTCAACAGAGTGAGTGAGAGCAGGGTATGGATTTGCACTGATTTTGATGATCATCCACTCAGAGTCCCGAGTCTGATAGACTTACCAACTCTATCCTATCAAACTTGCAAAAGTATTTCAGAAATCTTAGCCAGCAAATGCTGAACCGACAATTCTAATATTTTCCTAACCAGAATTGTTGTCTCACTCCGGCTCTTAAATCTACTCCGGCATTATCATTTCACAAATGACTTTAGTATATATTTTTTTCTTTTAAGTTCTCGGAATGTTTGTGAGTTCGTGGGGTTTTTATGGCGTCGAATTTTCTTTCTAATGTCCTCGACTCTTTCTGACGTGGGTGTCAATGTTCATTTATAGATTGCGGTTCATGAGTATTTGGGTCAACTTCAAATTTTTCGATTATTGCCTCAAAATTTTCGGTCAACATTTTATCACCAAATTTTTCGATCTACACCTCAATATTTTCGGTCAACATTTTATCACCAACTTTTCCGGTCAATGCCTCAAAATTTCTGGTCAATATTTTATCACCAATTCTTTCTAGTCAACTTTCTATTCTTTTATTTACTCTGGCAATTATGCTAACTAGGCTAATCTTTCCATTAAAGCTGAGAGATTAAGTCCTAAAAACCTGATCCTTACAAATAGAAACGCCTAATGAACATCTAAAAGGCGAACATGTGCATTCTATCTAGAATAAAGATGCCCAATATACATCTAAGAGGTGCATATGTGTATTTTGCCCCGAATATTCAACGCTTGAGATGAGCAAGAGGGACACTCATGTGCTGTTTGCACATTAGGCTCTCGCCTGATGCATGCCTAATGGGTACTCACATGTGATTTCTGATATAAAATCATCTTGATACGATTTTAGGTTATTCTGTGTATTTTTTGAGTTATTGAGTATGGGCACAATGAGAAAAAAAAAGAGAAAGAAGATAGTGAAAATGAAATTTTGCTCATCCATTTAACTCTCAAATCACGTTCCATTCTCTACCGACCATGACTACGTTATTTTTATCATTATTAAAGATATTTTACCGGTCCTTTTTATTGTCTTTTGTCTTATATTTTTTATTATTCGAGTTTATTATTATAAAGTATTGTATTCTTATATTTGTTTGTGGTTTTTATAACCTAAATCATTCTTTAGTGGATAATCTTCGAAATTATAATCCTATGGTTTTACCCTCTATTTCTAAAGGGATTTTTCACATAAAATTTTATATATTTAATTATTTGTGATTATTATTTGTTGTGCATTATCAATTCATCTTCACACGGGTTCAAACAAAGGGATACGAAACCCAACAGGATATAGGCTTGAACAACTTTCACTTAATGGATCACTGGATACGGTTGTGATGAGAGCTACACGCTTGTGTTGATTGGGCCACATTCACTTGATGAATTGCCCGAGACAGTTGAGCCAGCTACATGCTAGGGATGCTAGAGCGCTGTGTATGTGTACAATGAAGTGGCGTGAGACACTGCAGTCGCGGAGCTATGTGTAGATTGTAAAATGGTGCCAGACAGCATTGGAGCGGCGCTCGAGCCATATATGTTGATCTGCTTGGCGAGATTTCTGACAGCTTGTTTAATTGGTTTTCTCATATATGAATGATCTATTCTCGTTATCCTATTGTGAGGAACAGGAGGCAAGAGAGAGCTTTTAGAACACATGTTGTAGAGATTGTCTTATCTCTACTCTTTTGATCAACTGTGAGATAAACCCCCCCTTTTTTCAGAGTACATGTATGAATTCAAGATTGATATATTGTATCCAAACTCACATCTAACAGACAGATGTGTAGGTCTACTGTCTCTAAAGACACTTCAGGAAGAACGATAATCACAAGAGCTATAAATGTCATACTAAATGGATTGTCTATTATACAGGAACATTCACGAAAAAACAGTGATCAAGTCAATACCCAAGGACATCTTGCATTAATTTTTATGACGTATTTCACAGCATTTATCATGTCTTTTTTTTTTTTTTTTTGGGTGGGGAGGGGGGAGACTATTGAGAATTATTTTTATTGTATCATAGTTGTTCTTGACCTGATCATGACGAAGGAGTCGACATAAGACACGATTCAGTCGGCTTCCAAGAAGTTTCCTGAGTCCAAGTCGGTCATTCCGGTGTAATTGCAGCTACTGACTGTCAAATTATGGTCTACTTTGAGCCTCTAAATCCCCAAACAAAGTCCCCCTAAACTTTAATTAGGTTTAATTAGGCTCAAAATTTACCATTCCCATGTCATGTCATATTATATTTAGGCAAACAACTATTTAGATTTATCGAATAATTATCATAATACAATAAATTATCTTATATGAAAAATTTTAAATGTTATAATAAATGATCACATAAGGCCCATACGTAAATACGTTAGAGGTTTCTTGGTGAAAATATTAATTGTCATTTTATGATTAGATTGGGTATGCCTTCATATTTAATAAGGGCAGCAGACATGGTATTTAATTTTTATCAATTTGGGTAGATCCTCTACAATAAGTTATCAAAATACTGATGCCACAAATTAGTACCTTTAACCTTAATAGAGTGTGACAACCCATAACCATTCTAGAAACTATACCATAAACTAGAGATCTTTTAGCATAAAAAATGAAATATTTATCTTTAAAAAATCCCACTTGAAAATTTTTATCATAAAGTTAACTTAAAGCTCAGAAGATTAAATGTTAGCCCATCAACAAAAAACACATCACATGATTCAGTTAAATTAGATATTTTAACTTTTATTTTTTTAAGAATTGGAGCCTGAAATGAAAGGTAACCTCTCATTTTAGAGGTAACCTCTTACCTATCATACTAAAACCAAGACCATTTATATTTCTTATTACTTTTTCTTAACTTAGTGTATGATCAAATTTTTTTATTCTACCTAAAGAAGATTTTGAGATTAGTTTTAGCCTTTTAAAGATCAATTTTGATAGTCTTAAATTTCCTACTTAATAACTTGTTAATCTTTTAAGTTCTTTAGAATAACGTTCATGATTTTCAAGTTTAGTATGTTACTCATTTCTCTTTTTTCCTAATTCAGTCAATTGTTATTGATTAACTTGTTAGTTCTTTAATCCTTTACCATGAACACTATCATTGGCCTCCACGATCATCT
Source organism: Nepenthes gracilis (assembly GCA_033239525.1). Taxonomy (NCBI): domain Eukaryota; kingdom Viridiplantae; phylum Streptophyta; class Magnoliopsida; order Caryophyllales; family Nepenthaceae; genus Nepenthes; species Nepenthes gracilis. The sequence goes on from BSYO01000015.1 coordinate 10,225,013, forward strand.
TCAAACTCATCTTGAGGATTTTTAGATTATTCTAGTGGTTTTAGTACAGACAACTTGAGGCACAAAACCAATATAATCAACTTCATCTTTCCCTAAAGATATGTCATTGTCATTTTCATTCCTTTTATTATCAGTCTAGAAAGAATTTATAACTTTTTCTTTTAGTTTTGTAAAAGTGGGACATTCAATTTTAATATAGCAAAAACAATGGCATTTATGATATTACAATCGTTTAGGTTTTTTTGCTTTTTATGTTATTGGACTATCCTTTATCTTTTCTTTTATTTCTTTAAGAAGTGACATTTTCTTTTTATTTTTAGAAGTTTTTTTATTTTTTTTTAATTTTTTTTAGGTTCCTTATAAATAGACAAAGTTCTCGTAATCCGATAATTTTACATTAAAACTATCATTGATTTCTTCTTTCATAGTTTTTCAAGTAATAGATTTATTTATTTTAGACTAATGTAGAGTTTACTTATAGGTTTATCATGAACTTACAAACTCTTCAAATTTAATCTTGTCTAAATCTTTTCTTTTTTCTATAATTATTACTTTAAATTCTAATCGTGTTGAAAGAAATCTTATAACTTTCATTATAAATCCTTTTTAAGAATTATTTCACCGATATCAAAGATGAAGTCATAATTTTCTTTAACTTGGCATAAAATTTATCCCATGTTCCACCATTTTTTATTTTAACTTCTTGAAATTTTGTTGTTATCTTTTATAAGTTATAAATTTTTACGGTTTCAGCATATTTATGTATAATTTTAAAAATTTTTTGAGTTTTTTAGAAGTCTCATATATGAATATCCTTTCAAACTCTACTATGAAAATATTATATAACTACTCATTGTTCTAGATATATCAATCTAATTCTTCTTTAATCCATAGTAACAAGACTTTGGACTCACTAATGATATTTACCATAGTATGGGGTGGAGATCAACAAAATTAGTACTACCCTAAACATGATCATCTATAAATTTTAGAAATGCTTTCATGCAAATCTTCTAGTATGTATAATTAATATCCATACTCTAATTGAGAATGTGAATGCCTCTAATATTCTAATATGCAACACTAATTATTTAATAATGGGAGGAGAAAGTTTCTTAGTTATAGGCCCATAGAACCTTGTGCCAGGTTCCGAGACAAAGAGGATTGCTCGTCTGCAACACTCAACTGCACTTCCTTGAGCTGAGGGATTATAATGTCACCATATACTATGGCAGTCTTCTTCCCACTAACCTGAGGGGAGCTGGTTGACTCCCCACTCAGCATCAAAACAGAGGGAGAGGAATCCTCTCGAAGACCCAAATGAGTTTCATCCTTTCAATTCAGGGCATCAATGGGAATAGCCACACGCCCTAGCCCTTCTGAATTGGATGGAATCTTATTTCGATCCTACATGTGGTTCAATACAACTTGGCTGTAAATGACTGATAAGCCATGCTAGAGTTGGCTTGATCTCCACCATTTAATCCTCCCAGTGGTAACAAAGCCCTACATTAAGTGAAAATTTATCCCAAAAAAGCACACCCACAGCAACCTCCTTAAGACCCAAGCAAATCGAATCCATTCAACTTGCCCCATGGTTGGGTTGACATAGATGGGCTGTTGGGGTTCGACACCCGGATCCACCCGATCCGATAGCAGCGGAAAACCCGAACCCCTGTCATCGTCAGCTACCATTTAGCAGGAACAAAAAACAAATGAGATACACAACATTTTTTACGTGAAAACTCCTTCTCAACTAAGAGAAAAAAACTACGGAATATATAGTTCACCAACAAATTTCACTATATAAAATGGTTACACAAATCCAGTGACAGAATACAAGTAACCACCCTGAGAATGACTAAAAAAAATCTCTCCAAAATAAACAAGGAAACTCTCCTTCTCACCCTCTGTTTTTCTCTCATCTTCCTCTCACTCATTGTACTCTTTACTCAAATATTTTATAAGATTGGTGAAACGACAACCTCCGATGCACACAGTGGCTAGTGCACAGCGCTCCTGGTGTTATCTCCCACACCAGACCAGTGCAACCGCACCATTGGTGTTTTGACACACGCTTGGTGATTCCACACACCATCCCTGAAGCTCCTGATACACCTTTATAATGACCAGCTCCAAATCTCCATCTGCTGACTTCTCAAAATGATCTGTCAAGCCGTCTCTATCATTTCTGCGCCTTCATTAGTTTCCGAACTTCTTGCAAACGTATGCCCTGCAAGACGGCGCATACTCTACAGTCCATAGAAGGTGTGCCTTACAATTCTGTCAGTGCAGCAAAAGCTTTGCCAACTTTGTTGTACAGATACAACTGGTCAATCACCCGATGACCGAATTCTTCACTTGGCCGGTCAACCTTCCGTTGACCGACATTCCATACAAACCAAAGCAAATAGGCCAAAAATGCCATTCTAGTATTTTGCTCCAAACCGGGCAAAATGGCATACCCGGCAAAATGCCGGGCAAAATGCCATTCCAGCATTTTGCCCCAAACCACCCAAAATGGGCATTTCGGCATTTTGCTTCATTCCCCCGCTTGTGCTGCAAACCAGGCATTTTGGCCATACTTGTAAATCATGTGCATACCGGTCATTTTGGCCATAGTAATAAATCCTGCGCATACTAGTCATCTTGGTCATCTGCACACCAACAAAATCGTGCGCCCATTTTACTTCCTTGGCCGGTCAACACGTTGACCGGCCAAATTGTTTCACAACAAATCCGCACACCTTTGACCGGCCAAATTGTTTCACAACAAATCCGCACACCTTGGCCATCCTTGCACCTCTAGTTGACTAGTTAGTTTTGCCTTCAGCCGGTCAACGGAGGTTGACCGGCTACTGCTACCCGCCATTTTCACCTCTAAAAATTCACTCTAAATTTCCTCCTCAAGTCCTCGGGCCTTCGCTGCATAAAGTTCTCGACCCTTTGCTGCAGTTAGTCCTGGGCCTTTCCGTTGCAGCTAGTCTGCAGCACTCCACATAAGCCTTGTGCGACCTTTGATGACGTCCGTTTGCTAAGCACCCATAAGAAAGTGACTAAACCCAATATGGGCTTTCGAAGGGACTAGCAATATAACTAAGATCCAAAGATGTGAAAAATCTATAAGGGATATTGAAGAGACTAATCTATATTTGGTAGTTATGTGAGTTTTATTTTTAAAAATTATGTTTGATTGTTAAAATTTTAAAATTAATGATCTCTTAAAAATAATCCATAAGCCTTTCCCAAATATTTTATTATATTATCTTTGTATGAAAACCTAAAAGAATAAAAATTTCTCATTGTTAATAACTCATTGGAGCCCAAAATAAACCCAAATGAACCTAATAATCATTTTCATTGCCTGGAGACCATGAGATCTATTAATGGAGTGACCAAGTTGTTGCCCAAAAGATGGTTAGGAGGCCATGAAATTGAGAGAGAGGCCAAAGAATGAGGAAAAAATTATATTTCAAAAATTTCAACCATATTTAAAATTAAACATGTCATAACTTATTCATTATATTTTATTATAAAAAAAAAAGTAATAAGAGATAGCAAACCAATAAACTAATCTTCCTTATAAATAAAAGGCTCACCTAATTAGTCTAGGTACACTTTATCCCCACTTCATTAGCTCACATAAATAATATACCTATATTGAGACAAATTATCTAAAATACTTTCAGAACTCCTCATATTTGTTCCTTTATTATTTTTAGGACTTGTTAGAGATGATATACCACAAAATAAAAAAATAAAACAGTGTTAATCTTTTATTTTTAATAGGTATATAATGTGTTTTATCATTTTGTTATTTTACTGATATATGTAATTTATACAGTAATATAAGACTGAATAAGAATAGCTTTTTCAAACAACCTCAAGCCAAACTCTTTTACCTTTCGTCCTTCCAAAAAAACCTGCTCCAGAAAAGCAATGACTCACGTGGTAGCAGCGAGACACTTCAATCCGACTACTGTGCAAACATTTGAATCCTTATCCCCAGTCCCCTTACAATATTGGAAGACAAACATTCCCAACGCTCTCCTCACCAAGCTGACTACTATGCTAATTGCGGCAGCTCCTAGCAGCATCACCGCCGCTGCTCCCATATTCTCGTTCCATGCGCAGCCGAGTTACTTAAACCTCCATCTCTCTCATCTAGGAAAAAAAAATCGGTCCTCCACTCACCACACTATTCCATTTTCAATTTCAGCGCCGACATTGATACCCCCAAGGAAATTGCTGTGCAGACCCCCGCTTGGCAAATATGTCCGAGAAGATTATCTTGTGGTATGCTCGCATCCCACCAACATTATAATTATACCACATTAATTTGCCTTATCCACGTCATTTTTAGCTGTTGATTGGCAATGTATTGCGGAACTTGTATTAAATGTTTTCTGATGGGTTTCTTTGCGAATCTCTAATCGGGTTTTTTGTTCATGTATATTTTGTGTATCCAATTGACAGAAAAAGTTGTCTGCGAAAGAGGTTCAGGAACTTGTAAAGGGGGAGAGAAATGTTCCCCTCATCATTGATTTTTATGCAACTTGGTGTGGGCCGTGTATTTTGATGGCTCAGGAACTGGAAATGGTATGGCCTATTATCCTTGCAATGCGATTTTTGAGTCGTTTTCACTACAGTTTTCATGGTTGAGAAATTCAACACAACTTTAGACTGGGATTTTGCCCGTCATCACGTGGAATTGTCTGTGATTGGGAAAGTATCTTTCCCATATGGCTTGTTTGGATTTCAGGGTTCAGAAAGGAAAAGAATGGAAAGGTGGGGATGGGGGATAATACCTCCATTGTTTGGATATTGAGGTGGGACAGTAGTGAATGTTTTCTGATAAAATCCTGCATTGGGGCTAATTCCTCTACGTCGTTTTTCTTTAAAGGCAGCAATGAATTCTCTCCTAGTTATCTCTGTAGAACTTATGTCGGACAAACCTGCTAAATCTTGATACTATAAGCAGTTTCTCTTGGTTTATATGCAGTCTGGATGGTCATCCTTCACCCATAAGCATTGATTTTGTTTGCATTTCTCAGCTTGCTGTTGAGTACGAGAATAACGCACTAATTGTAAAGGTTGATACAGATGATGAGTATGAATTTGCTCGTGATATGCAGGTAATATGTGCTTGCTGTACCTTTTCCTGGGAAATAACTGCGTTTCTGTCTTAGGCATGACTGTAATAGTCCTTTTCCTCCGTTCTTATAGGAGTCTGATTGTCTTTTAAATGAAATTTCTGTTGTTCTAGTCAAACACAAATGGAAAGAAAAACTCAGGCTTTTTTCAGGTTGAATTGAAGTAAAATAATTATTTTGATAAGATATCTTGCTATGCTATGGAAGCTTGTTTCTATCTTCTAAATATCTTTGGAAAAAATGTAGAATTATCAGCATTTGGCTTTTACACCCCATAGCTTGTAGTTGTTAATGTCCCCTAACAACAAAAGGCATGATTAACTCGTGTCAAAATTTTGCATCTATTATTGGATGCTACTTTCATTTGTTTTTAGGTTAATGCATGTGTGATTGTTGACTTGTGCTCTTGTGAGCTAGTACTCTAAAAGTCACATTTTCAGGGTCAAAATTAATGTTCGAGATTATGCAGATAATTTCCAACTGCAAACAGATAACTATAGGCTAAGAAAAATGCCAATTTAAAAGCGGTAACATACCACTGCAAGGGCCCATAAACTGTGTATCTGGCTCTCTGCTTCCATTCTCTCACCTATATAAATGCAGACCTGTCATTTATGTTGCTCAGGCTTGGATATAGGTGAAGATTATGTGTGAATATGTAGGTGCATGACGCATAGACATGAAGAAAAAGGGTCCAAAAATGTACACGGTATGGCAATACCACATATGAACTGGTTTTCTTTTTCTTGCTGTACATATAAATTAGTTTTAGTACTACACCCATTATTTGTTACCAAGCTCTTCCCATAGTTACAATACAGCCCATTATCAAACGCAACTTAGAATGGAAAGACTGGTGAACTTCTCAAGGCCCAAAACTATCCTTTTGCTTTGTGCTTCTCAAGCTAATGGGTGTAGGCCTATGACTGAGACGATCACATCATATACAGTATGACTTTCCTCTCCAACTCTTCAGAATACGAAAGGGTTTCAGTTCTCTATCTCTATCTCAAATTCTCTCAATCTCAATATTTGGAAAATCCAACCTAGAGGCCTTTGTCTATCTCTCTTCTTGCTCTTGATAACCTTGATTCATCCTTAGAAGCAATCTCGTCATGAAGTGCAGGCAATCAAATGGAAAAACAATCAATGTTGTTGGCCTATCTTATTCTTTTAGAAGCCATATTTGGTGAAAGTTTTGTGTACAATTTTGTAGAGTGGCAGTAATGGTGATTTATCTGTCAACTTTTCCACTGTCACCCCCAAATATCAAGTCACATTTGATGCATATATCTCTCTCTTCTATCGATGCATGCTATTGCTACCGTTTAACAATTTTGAGCTATCAGAAGGCTTACAAGTATGTGGAACTTTTCTCTAGATATTTGTTTGCATCGATTACTGTTCATTGTTCTTTAATATTGTTCATTTATATGCTCTTCTAATTGTGACTACCATTTTAGAAGTTTGTATCCCAAGTTGACACATATCTTGTGTCATATCCCCTTGTTGCATCTTGTCGGCGTGGGTATGTCGAGGTGAAACACCAAGCCGAAGTTTAAGTAAGAGGCTATCACAATGTCTACTAATCTGTTCCAAGTCCCAACCCACCCCTACTACTATTCTCCTCTCTAAACTCTATTATCCCATTTTCTGTGGGAATGGACAACCAATCAAGGTTTAGACCTTGGAAAAACAATTAGAAGCAAGGTTTATCCTTCGTGAGATGAGGACGGTTACTGGCCCACAAGAAAGTGTCAAAACGAATCTAGACTGAATTGAATAGTGAACACTTTGGTTGTAGTTGACATAATGACTAGTCCATTTTCTATGCTAAGAAAAACAAAATTCATTGTTAACTATATCTACTTCTAACTGAACTAATTTGAGTGAGTAAGATAAGAGACCACTGACCAAGATTATGTTTCTAATGATTTATTGTGGGTAGATTTAGACTTTGAAAGGTCTACCGCTAAAGTGGCTATGGTCCTAGCCTAAGTAATAGCCTACAAATAAAGTAAAATCAGGAGCCGCCATTGTTAATATTTTGTTACCCACACAGGTGATTTTGTTGTGGTAAGGATGACTTTGGATGGTGGGGAACACATCTGAGATATGGTCATAGTGGGGAGCTCTTTGTGTGATGGGTGTATATTGACCCATAGTATTTGATTTCCTCGGACAGAAAGGAGGTTCCCATGTCTCTGTTTCTTAGTAGTCACATGTTTTGACATAATATGTATGGTGAAAAGCTGAATCATGTCTGCTAAAAAAACCCAACTTAGACCTTATTACATTCCAAGCTAACCAACCTATCAGGAATGTTTCTGTTCCATGCACCTGAAGGATCCACATTCTAGACAACTTTTTGTGGAATAATCTTCTATTTTCTAGGGTATGTGTTTGGCAGATATGGTTAGAATGTGAGTTGTCAACAAGGATGTGGAGGGTGAGCCTATTACACTTAGTCATTATTCAAACAAGGAAATTATATGAGGCTGTGAAATATGAGGGAAGGCTGGGTTTTATTAGCACCACGACAAAGGGGAGATTGCTCTTTTCCTCAGTTTTACTAGATTAGAATTACAACTGTTCTACGAAGAGAGGTTGAAATGTGCCTAAGCATGGGGTTTGAGCATGGATCTTGGCTCGGTGGTTTCACTCAGAATATGGGACTGCACCTTTGTGAGGATGAGGCTGATTCTACTTTTTTTTTAGTTTTAGACATGGTGTTTCATGAAATAGTGCTTATGGCAGACTTCAAATTTATGGTATGCTTATCATAGGAGATGTTATTATTGATTTCAATTGTGTTGGCTGTAGCAAACAAACATCTATGGACTCCATATTGAAGCATTCATGTGCCACATGTCTGTCGGGATGATAAGTGGTATGCTGATTGTTTTCTACTTCAGCACTAAAGTTGCCTCAGTAGATTTGGGTTTAGAGTCTGATCTTCTGCTTTGAACTTTGTATCCACACCACCTGGTTTATCATTCTTTTCACAGGTCTTGCTCTTAAATCTTCAATGACAGTTGAAATTTATCTTCTTAGGGTCTGTTGTTTTGGTTTTTGGCTAATGCCCTCCTTGTGTATTGGAACTCACTCATACAACAATGGGACAACCTTCGTGGCATATCTAGAATTTGTTTTCCCTAGCTTGGGGAAAAACAGAAAAGCAATAAATTCACTTAGGACCACAGTGTTTTAAATATCATAAGATGTGTTGAAGGCTTAATATCCCTAGATGTGCAAAAGAAATATTTAAGTTCCTGTTTTGGTTGATTAATTTTAGATTGAACTGTTAGAATATGTTTTAAGATATGTTGTGATTATTTTTTTTAGTAAGGGTAGTTTAGTATTGTGATTTATGTGAACAATTGTATATATACATGTAAATGAAACTAATTCCAATAGTAGAGTTTCCTTATAACTTCTCTTTATATTATTTCATGGTATCCAAGCTTATTCTAACCCTAGCCGTCACTGCCGTCACTGGTGACCATTGTCTCTTGTAGTTGTTGCACCTCATCACAAGGAAGCAAAGCCCCATAGCAATTTCTTTCTTTTGATTCATTCAGAAGACCAATCGAGGGTTTTGGGTTTCATTGAAAAACCTGTTTTTCCCCAATCCTGATTGATTCTTCAAATCAATGAGTTTGTAGTACAATTTCTCATGCTTGGGTAGATATATTGGATGAATGCCAAGTGGCCTTGTGATTTTTGGTGAGTTTGAACTAAACACCTTGGTAGATTTGTAGAATTTTTTGTGATTTTGGTGGTTTGTGGTTTTTGACCCAATTATATAGGTGTCGAATTGTGGGTTTTAAGTTGATTTGTGTTCTAGCTGAATAAATTATGGTTCCCTTGCTCTCGACAATGTTCGTGTTCTTTGTAGTTATGTGAAAATTCAAATCTTTTCTTGTTCCATAAAATCTAGTTGTTGTCACTCTTGGTACTATTATACTTGCCTGTGTGTCCTGGTTCTCTAAATACACTGTGTTTTCATAATTTTGGTCTTTAGATTTGTGCTGTGGTTAATTGTTCGTTTATTACTCATAGATGCTGGAACCATACGGGTATTTTTTGTGACAGAAGTAGTAATGAAAAATTGATTTGTTTTCACTATAGTAGATTTGGTCGTACACAAAACAAGTGTTGGTTGTTACATGGAAAGCCTATGAGAATTCCTAATAGGAATATTAGTACTCTTATTCGATTTAGCACCCCCTCCGACTTGGGTCGAAGGCTTCGGACCTCTGATCGTGTGACTAGAACGACATGTATCTTGTTTGATAATTAAACATAATCCTCTATTTGTGAAGTTATTTTGGCTAACGGTTGAGGGGGTTGGCTTCGTTTGTCTAACACAGACATTGCATTCCTCGTCGTTTCTTTACTTGCCGAATATTTTTTTCTAATGTACTATCAATTAGTACGTTTACTCAATAACATAATTATTTTACAGTATTTTTCTCCACTTATAAATTTTAGGATTTTACTATGATGAGGATTGCTAGTAGAGCCCGTTGCGAGTTGGAATGCCTCTATTTGTTTGATGAATAACCAAATCCTATTGTCTGTTCTAATGCTACTTCCATGTCTCTTCACACATACTATATAGATCGGGTCATCTATTTCTTTCTAATCTGAAAAAGTTATATCCAACTCTAAATTCTATTATTGATTTGTCGTATGAGTCATGTCAATTTTCCAAACACTATCTTAGGTTATATTATCCTTGAATAAATACACACTCCTTCACCCGTTTTGGGTCAATGCACCTGAGTTGTTTTGGTAATTTTGTCCAATTTCATCTAAATCGAAACTTAGCTTGTTTTGTTATCTTTGTAATGATTATTAACAGGTTATATCTAGTTATATTTGATGAAGAATCGTCCTAAATCATATTCCCCCCCCCTCCCTTTTTTGTGTATTTTACACTAAAATTAGGACCCAATTTTCTACTACTATAGTTATTTTGCAGTGTGATAGTGGTTACGAATATTTTTTTGCTTCTTTTTCATAATTTCTATTCCAACATGAGTTTTTCAGGAGTTATATTATTCAGATATACTCTAATAGAATGAAATGGTAGAATCAAAGAATAGGTACTTGATGGATGTTGTTAGAACCTTTTTATTCTAAATGGGAGTTTCAAATATTTTAAGAGTGATGATGCAGTGTTAAAAAATTTTATCATATCAATCAAATGCCACCGGTTATTCTTTTGGGAAGATTTTTTATCATGTGTTATTTTTTAAAAAGTCATTACATTTTCTTTTAATAAAGATTTTCGGTTGTGTATATTATATCTGTAGTATTTGGCCTCACCAAACTTGATCACAAGTTTCTATGGTGATAATATGCTTGTACTCAAACCAACTCTTTTGTCTATGGATACTATTATTCTTGATTAGGGGACCAATTCAGGCCTTACAATTGCTTTTTAGAAGGGTTAGGCAAAAAGAAAGAAAAAGAAACTTTTTGAATTTCGATAACATAGTAATTGGATCATAGATGTGCTTACTATCTCTTGTCTATTAAGTTATTATATGATGTCATTTCATCTTCTCAATTGGTTTTAGTGTCCACCTTGGACTCTATTAGTATACTCCGATTTGTATTTAAGGTTATTTCTCGTCCTAAATGTTGGATAGTTATAAAGGAATTTTGGTTACATTTGAGAATAATCACAGGTGGGATTTGGCCTTGCCTACCAGGAAGAAACCATCATTATAAATGAATCTACACAATAAAAGGTAATATAGAAAATTCTTTAGCATAGTGGGAAGCCCATATAGTGGATGAAGGTATGCTTAGACTTATCAAGTGGATTACATTGATACTCTCTCATGTCACAAGTCGAGTTCTACTAAGATTTTCATTTTATTAGCTACTACTTATTATTGGTATTTTCATCAATTACATGTCAAGAATGCATTCTTATATTATGATCTTTAGGAAGAGGTTTATTTGAACAGTTACTAAAGTTTGTTGCTTAGGAGAAGTCTAGATCTATTTGTTGGCTAAATGTATCTTTATATGGTTTAAAATAACTCCCATGAGCGTTGTTTAGTAGGGTTAGTGAAGTCGTGTTTGAGTTCAGGCTTTTTCGTTTTGACATTGATCGCTATGTGTGCTGTTGTCGTTTTAGCATTAGATGTATTCTTTTTGTTATGCAAGTGAATGATATTATGATTGCTAGACCTACTCTAGTAATAATATTAGAGATCTAAAATTGTCCATTCAAAGTCAATTTCAGATTAAAGATACTGGGAGTTTGCATTATGATTGCTAGACCTACTCTAGTGCTGTCATGGCATCTCTCTTTTGCGAAGGAAGTGTATAGTGATTTGCTTCGAGAGAGTGGTGTATTGGATTCAAAACTTTGTAATGCTTTCAAGAATTAAGTAATTTACAGATAATAGGGAGATCTTTGTTAAACCAATGTATGTTTTCTGTAATTAATAATTTAATAACTGGTAATAGAAGTTTCATCAAATACTTTTTCAATGGTAAACCAGCAACATGTATAACAACTTCCTAACCATTAAACCAAACAAGGCTTTATTATGACCTATGTTTTGCCCAGCATTAGATTAGCTTCTCTGCTCTAATAGCTAAAGTTGCACCAAGCAAGCTTCACACTTACTGTTTTTGGCTTCAATGAAGCTTTTAGATATGCTTTTGCCTAGAGCTCCAATATAGAGCTTTTCTGTACTGCTTATTAAATAGGTAGAATTTAGAAATTGAAGAAATTCTCTTTTTTGAAAGAGTCCACTATATTTCAACTTAAAATAGCACTTGGCATATGCTCAAATCGGGCCTAACAGGCTCTGTTTTCTGTTGCAGGTGCGTGGGTTACCAACGTTGTATTTCATCAGCCCGGATCCAAATAAGGAGGCAATAAGAACCGAAGGACTCATCCCTATACAGATGATGAGAAACATTATTGATAATGAAATGTAAGAATGTCAGATTCAATTTTGTTCCTGTATATTTAGGGGTGTTGTGCCCTTTGTTCTGATCGTTCACTAGCGATAACAGAAGTGCTTCCGTAATGGTCTTGCTGAAAATAAACAATTAGTTACATGATAACAAGCATATTCTAGATAGACTTAGTGATGCTTGTATTATGATGGCTCAAATGAATTGTTGTCTTGCAAGAATAGATCATAATCCTTGTTACATGTCAAACAATGAATTGACCAAACCTAGTGTACTCCATTTTTGCCCATGCAAGCCTGCCAGACTGGAGCGTTCCCAGTTTGGTTGTTTGTTGATTTGGCTTATCTGTATGTTATATTCTGCAGACCGGACAGTAAATTACTTTTTAAATCTATGGAAGAAATATTATCTTTAACCGGTAACAGTAAATTACTATTTAACTAATAACACGACAAATCTAAAATATTGTCTTTAAAAATTACCTTCCTTTCTTCCTTTTTCTCCACTCTCTTTTCTTAGAAAATCATGTTGAAATTAGCTGAAAGAGGTAGGAGTCTCTTATAAATACAGATTGGCACATACACGTCCATTAGGTACCCCAACCTACAAGGCTGGCACACATGCATATCTCATGCATATACCATGTTCGGACTTTTTTTTTTTTTGGGTAAGTATACCAAGTTCAGACTTACAAACATGTGTCCTTTAAGTGAAATCAGGCTTCTCAATCTGTCGAAACTGAACACATGCACTCATCATCCGTGCATTGGTCATGGCGCTCTATCCATCAAGTATGTGCGTTGCTTATATAAACTGCGTTTTTATATGGACCAACACTTAAAAGGTCTACAATTAAACCTTGATAATTAAACACAAATTATTTCTACTAAAATATTTTACTTAAAATAAATAACCAGTGTTAATAATCATTATTGCAACTTTTGGGCAGAATATTTTGTTGACAAAAGTGATGCGTTCACTCCTACTATTAGTCATTACAAACTCTCTCTGTGCATACTGTTGAAATCTAAACCGAGATTTATAAACTTTACATAATTTTTTTAAATCATTAAATTCATGTAAATTTAATTTAAATTTTTGTATTATATAAAAATTAGATATTTTATTATGAAAGTATAAAAACTTTAATATATATTAATGTCGAATGTCAAAAGATCCAAAACCCTTTAGATCAAAGAATGAATTAAAGAAATATTCTTCCATATTCAATTGTTACTTAATGCTGATTTTTTGCTTGTCGTTCTATACTTTAACTAGTAATTTACTTTTGTTTGATATTTTTAGCATTAATTACTTTTTTGTGAGTGTGTTGTGCGATTGATCCTCAAACTATTATGCTCAAGATTCAATTTGGTTGGTATCCTACTCTGAACAAGAATAGATATGCACTATACAATTTTTTGGCTATGAAAATCAGACTATGACAATTGATATTAGAATCTAACTTATGAGAGGAGTGATAAAAATGACCTTGGTTTTGAGAAAAGCTCATAAGGTGGGATTGTGATGGCTCAATATGTCACTGCAACCTACTTCTTAGATGACCCTTACGGTTCATCTGACCTAGTGAAGCTATTGAGAAAAAGGTATCTATGCTAGAAGCCCAAGACAAACATTTTGATAAGATAAAAAGATAGGTGAATAGCTTCAATGGCTTACTAAGATCCGTTGAAGAGATGGTCAATGACCTAACTGAGGATGTCCTTGACTTGATAAGATTGTTGCAAGAAGAGTATGCTGAGTTCACTTGTACGTTGAGCTTCTAATATGCGCTGCTGCGATTAATGATAGTATCTTTAGCAATGGTAGAATCAAGCTTTCAGAATCATTCTCATATAATGCCGTGCAAAATTTGAATGTGCTTGACAACTTCATTCGATTTGTCATAGTAATTTAGGGCTACGTAAATGGATTTGGATGAGTCCAAGATTTTCATGGGGACAATATACCCGATTAGTGATGGCATACTAAATATGAGGAAATTTTCTATGATAAATTAAACATCAACTTGTAAGAAACCTTCAAAAGAAAATTGATGGTATAGTTTTATTTGAAAAACATTGAACTCACAAGACTAAGAAAGCTAAAACAAATTAAGTATGTAGGAACTATCAGCGATTACGCCAAAACTTTCTTAGCATGCATGTAAATATCAAATATATATATATATTTTTTGACAATGATTATGTCATCCATATTATTGATAATTTACAAATATGGGATCAAACAAAATTATTTTGATAGCAGGTGTAATATCTGAATTCCACCTAAAATGTAGCATAAAGACTTGTTGATGACACCATTGAGAGGGATAATTACAGCCCAAGGAACGATGATAATCCTTCAAAGAAGTTAAGACTGCATCTAATATTTAACAAGTTAGAAAACAAATTCAAAAGTAGGAGAAATAACTTTCAAAAAACATCATTACCGATAAACTCATAGAGCTCCAGGGGACGTATCAATATGTTAGCAATTTAAAGAGCATTTTCTTTTGTGTCTTTTCTTTGATGGGCTACACAGAATGGCAATGCCTGCACAAAAGAGCTATTGGTGGTCAACATGGAGAAATGATCAAACAAAGTTAGAAGATGACGAGATGATGAGGACAAAACTTGTATGGGCGTGATCCGCGTCTTGTTTGCCGCAAAAAATCATACTCAATTATCCATCACATCTATAGATCTAATATATGTAGATATCCAAGAGAATAGTTATAGTGCTCATGTCGTGTTTAATATGGGTGTCACTCATAATTTCATGGCTAAGATAAAAACAGATCAACTACATATGCAGCTAGAGCAAGATTGAGACTATATGACAACCATGAACTCAAGCTCTCATAGGCCATTGGATGTCCATCTTGTAATAAGATCCCACTAGGGGCAAAATCTAACACGTTGATCTGCACTTCAGGGTGCTTGGTGTCATTCGAAAATGTTAACACCGACTCTTTCATTGTTACACATTTTAGTTTCTCAAAGGCTTTCTAACATATTTTCTACCAATCCCATTTTTTTTTTTTTTTTATGAATCATTGATAGCAATTTGTGAGGCCAAGAAATTATTACAACTCTCTCACATTAGTTAAGTCTTGCTAATTTGAAATACTTGCACCTTTTTTGGATCCATCTCGATTTGAAATTGTCCCACAAAGTGCCCTAGAAATATGATCTCTTCCATAACCAAAAAAGCACTTTTGACACTTTATGTAGAGATGATTCTTATTCAAATTTTAAAACACTAGTCTTAAATGTTCTATGTGATCTTCTAGACTTAAACTATATATCACAATATTATTTAAATAGACCACCATAAATTTATCCAAGCATTCATAGAATACTTGGTTCACTAATGTACAAATGTTGCAAGAGTGTTGTTTAACTCCGAAGGACTTCACAAGCTAGTCAAAAACTCCATATGTCATAACATATGTGATTTTTAGTTCAAACATTGTGAAATATTTTATACTTCTCAACTAATCAAATAAGTCAGCTATCAAAAAAATTGTATAGTGATTCTTCACAGTCATCTTACTTGGAGCCCTGTAGTCTATACAAATATATACTCTCATTTTCCTTCTTTAAAATAGAACAAGAGCTTTGTAATGTGCTTTCAAATGGTGAATAAAACCTAACTTGTTCTTATCCATCTTGCTATTTTCAAAGCTACATTAGTTCCAAATGGGTCATTCTATATGCTCATCGAGAAGGTGGTCTTGCCTCTGTTGTCAATTTAATTTGGTGATCCATTGCTCTTTGGGTGGAAGAATCTTGGGCAACTCTCTTCTAAGAGCAAGCTAACCTCAAGCGATAGTGACATAACCTTGACGCCTTCCTCCATTGAAAATGTTGAAAGGATGATATACTTGCATTTCTTTACACCTTTTGGCATTTGGGGCATGTTCACTAGGCATGAACTCTTATCCATCAAGAGTACCGAGTTCAGTAGGGAGTGGGCACTCCCTTAGTCTCCCTAAGGAAGTTTATCCATAATATTAAGTCAAAATCATCTATGGGTGTTGTCATAAAATTTAGTTTCTCATTTCATTCTCCAAATTATACTAACACAAACTTGAGAAGACCAATGGTGGGCTTTGTCTAAGGGCGTTAAATGATGCTAAACAAAGTTATACAACCTAGGAGAAAGAGTTGGTAGTGATCGTGTAGTGTCTAAAGATATGGTGACACTAATTCGATTCTAAATTTGTAGTGGAAACCAATAATATTAATTCTAGCCAAATCCTCATAGAATTGAAGTTGACTTCAAAGCAGGCTAAATGGTAAGAATTCCTAGTGGAGTTCAATTTGGAGCTAGAATATAAAACCAAATGCTGTAACAAAACTATAAATTTTCTTAGTTGAAGAGCGGATCTCACTGTCTTGTCTTAAGTAACCCACTTATCAAAAAGTGGTATTGCCATAACTATTAAGAATAGGTAAAATTAAACTTAGATGACACAATAGTCATAACTCTATTTCGATTGATTTAAGACGACAAGACTTGAAAATTTTAAACTGATTATGGATTAACCTTTATGAAAGGATATAATATTTTCATACCTAAGGTTAGAGAACTGAGGAAAATGCTCCTTAAAGAGTTATGATACTATATGAGCTGGTCATCTGGGATGGACGCGTACGCTTACCCTACTACAAAAGGGTTTATTATTGGCCTAAAAAAGACAATATAATAAATTATAGGAAAACTAATCTCATTTATCAATAAGGTAAGATTGAACATTATAAGTTAGCAAGGCTATTGGATCTCCTTTCTATCTAGTAGATCTTAGAAAAATATTTTTTTAGCTTCATCACTAGACTGCCTAAAAATTAGTGAGTTCTTATGCATCTTAATAGTCATGAAGTCCGCTAATTTTGTTTTGACATCAAATGATTGTTCATATTAAGGATACTATTGAGTATTTGCAAGTACCCTAAAGCATTGTGAGTAACACAAATATCTGCTTTGTCAAAGCCTTCTAATAAAAAATATTTAGATTTCTTGATTTAAAATTGAACATTTTATCAATATACTATAATCAAACTAATGGTCAAACAAAGAGATTCACTAGCCTACTCAATAAGTACCTATGTCATTTTATAAGTGCTAGCCAAAAAAATTAGGTAAAGATATTCAATATTGTTCAATTTTATTTCAATACTCAAAATTACTCTTCTTCAAATAAAAGTTATTTTGAAATTGTAATAGGCCACTAGTTGTTTCTTCCATACACTATGGTTAAGCCATACAAAGAAAAGTTTTCTTATACAACTTTGCTCAAGAGTGGAGGTAGAATATGGAGATTTTCAAAGACTACTAAAAAAAAAATCTTATCAAACAAACAAATAGACAAATTGAAAAAGCCAACCTTCACAATTTATTGTAGAAGATTTTGTATTTGTAAAACTCTTCCAAAAACATATGCAGCTCCTCCAAGAAAGAGACTGCCGCCTCCTCCAAAAATATAAAAGCCCTATCCAAATCATTACATGTGTGGAGAATGTCTCAAACAAAATGAATCTTCCAATGCGAACGAAGATCTATTTCGTCTTCCTTGTAAGTTATTTGAAACCGTTTTACCCTTACATAAAATATCCTTCAAGCAACCTTTCGCAGTGGACCACTATTAGGCTAAAGCCACCATTAGCGCCTAAAGTCATAGAGCTCATAGCTAAACGGGAGGTGATGACTTCAATCGGAAAGAAGATAGAAGTGCTTAAGAAATGGAAAAGGAGACCAACTAAAATGCTAGTTGAAAACTTACTAAAGACGTGTAAATGAATAGATAAGAGGTCAAAACTACACTAAATATTAAATCAACAAAGACGTCAACAACTTAGTATAAAGAGAATGTTAAAATTTAAATTGAGTCACGTAAATTTTTATATAATTTTTTCTCACATCTTAATTTTTTTATAAAATATTAGATAAATTTAATTTAAATTCTAGTATTATAAAAAAATCAAAGACCTCATTACAAAAGTTGATTACTTATGGTGTATACTAGTGATAAAAGCTGAAAGGTTTAAAACCCTCTATATAGGCAACAAATTTAAGAAATCTTTTCTATATCTGATTTTTACATATTGTTATTAATTATTTGCTTATATTTTTACATTTTTAATTAGCAACATATTTTTTATTTAATATTCTTGACACTAACTGCTTTGTCATGATTGCTTTCTGAGATTGATTCTTATTCAAGTGTGCCCAAGGCTGAATTTAACTAATTTTTGACTCCAAAAGATAACGGACACGCCACTCAAATTTGTTGCTATAAAATTGGACAGAGAGCAGAAACTACTCACTTCTCATCCCCATCATTTTGCACACGAGATCCTCATTCTAAGAAAGAAGGAAAAAGCAGCAAGACAAACAACCTTCACAGATAAAGAGAATAAGAATTTCTCACCAACAGTGGTTGATCAAGCCGATTGGGGGAAGGGGGTCTGCAAGCTGGTTCTTTGGTTGTGGAAGGGTTTACTACTACTCAGAAATTACAAATTTTCCATACTTGTAGGTCGAGTCTGAGGATGCTAGGCCTAGGCAATGGTCTTCTTGCATGAGGAGCTATGGCCATGGCCACTAGGGATTGCGGATTGTGGAAATCTGTTGTGTGAACAAACATGGCAATCCGAACCGTGGGATGCAATTTTTTCAGTGAGAGGCAGCAACCACAAAACCTCCCTGGATTACTGCAAACTGGAAAATTGACTCCACAGTCCATTTGCCAGCGATTTTAGCCAGGACAGCGACCAAAGAGAAGCTACTTCACATGACCAATAACTCTGCCACTTTCACTTCTGCTTCTAAAGTTTGAAGTACTATGCCCTTAACCGGAAGCATATTTCAGAAATAGGGGCTGTGATCCCAGTGTAACTTAGCACTACTGCACCACCACCATAATCATCAAAACAATAGTCACCAAAATATTTATACAAAAGCTTTGGAATAGAAGGTGCAGGTAAATGAGAAACATGGACATTGAAATAGACACAAACACACAAGACATGGTTATGGCCTTAGATCAGGTGATATCTTGATTGACGCTTCATATCCCACTCATCATCTCAATCCTTTCCCTACGATGCTCTGACCTGCAAGATCAATCTCCCAGGAACCACGCCCACACCCATCTAGCAATTCATAAAACTAACAACTTTTCCAAGGGAAAATTGCAACCTTTCCAGGACAGTTGGCCAAGAGAGAATTACAACCTTTCCATGCTTTCCGATGAAATTTCCTCTCAATTCCCCTGAAGCAGCCACCAATATTGACTCGCAAATTGCTGAATCAACTGAATCACAAAATTCAAATGGCACTGCAAAACAGGCCATATCTGTGGAGTGGAGCCATCAAGCTAGTCTTAACCGTCGCTTGCACTGCCAGAAAGATCAATCTCTTGGACTCAGATATCAAGGTTGCTAAACCATGATAACTGCGCAAAGCCTCCACTGATTTAAATCTAATAATAATAATAATAATCTCTGAATTTGATCATTCATTCTGCACTTGGGCTAAATGAGATACCAGTTTTGTTCCAAATTCACACGCTGGCCGAGGGCCTGCTCATACTTTCAGATGAATCAACTTGACTTACTGGCATTCAGGCATCATTGCAAAGGGGGATAGGGAATAGTGATATTGTTAGCACAAGGATCCAATGCATATTTTAATAATAACAAACATCTCGATATTAGACATACGTGTACATCAAATTCTTATCCTTCGCCTAAAATTTTCATAGATGCAAACAGGGTGTAAGATTAATTTTTTTTCCCTTTTTGTAAGTAGAGTGCAGTATCAACCACACAACAGAAGAAATACATGGTAACTTATTGCAAACAATAATACAGGAAATGGTAGGCAAACAACCAGAAGAAAAAAAATTTCTGACAAGAAATCCTATAAAATATGTCAAGGGTACTCAATCTCTTGGCCTTGCAAGCCAGAGGGAACTGAGAGCACGAAGCCTGGAGAAATAATCATGAATAGCAAGGAAAGCACGTGCTGACTGGCGTGTTGTCAATATCCGGTGCATTTGTTGTAGTGTTTGCTGGCGTAGATTGTCAGCCTAGTTCAAATCAAAAAACAATCAGAAACGTGTATCATGATTGTATGAAACGACCAAAAAAGCTAGAGAACATATAATCAAAGTCCATCTACCATCATCAAAACCGCCATCGAAAGCCCCACTAGCACCTTCATCAGCACCATTACCACCAACCCGTTTTCCTCCCTATGCTCCAAAAGCCTCAATTATGGCCCACCCCAACACCACCTGTTCCATCAGCACCAAATTCTCCATCCTCACCATCTGCTGCAGCACCATCATCTACACCACCCATTTTAAATCCAGCAACGCCATTTTAGTGCCTACCATCACCCCCATTTATCCTGACCTCTTTACCAGCCAAGAGAACTCATTTGATCAAGTCCATCTGGCGCCCCCCCTCCCACCCCCACCCCCCCATAAAAAAGGAAAGAAAACACTGAAGGCCTAATTCATATCTACTAAAATTAAAGAATTGCTGAGAATAATCAAGTTGCAGGAACCAAATAATCATTTAAAACATTAAGAAATGTTCTGCAAGTTTAAATTTATCTAAAGCTCATCATATTCTGGCTATAAATATCGTATTTATATTATTCTCGCTCTGATAGAGGGCTTTGATGTAGCTTCAAACAATAGGCACACAATATTGTTTGAACTTTTGATTGATGGATATAAATTGATTTCTGAAAAGAGAATGTGTCAAAAATAAAAGTATTAACAAAGGATTGCATTGATATTAAATAATCTAAGCTTTGTGATCTATAAGCCAATAAGAGAGAAATAAGGCCCAAGTCCATGTCGACAACCATAAACTGGCTACAGCATCTGCATCTACCCCCGAACAAATAAGTGATGTCACTATTATTTCAAGAGACTGAGTATCTAGCATATATATAAAGGAAATTTGGAGGGCAACGTTATTTTCTAAACAATGACAAAAAGGTCAGCTAGAAAAAATATTTTTCAGCCAACCAAATGGGGCCCAACATGTTCATCCTACATATTCTGATTATGTATGAACCAATGTGGAAACAAGAATGAGGACCCAAGCCAAAGAATTTATCAGACTCATCAAGCAATATAAATAGGAGGGCAGTCAAAACCTCAACATACAAAATTACCTGCCGGATGAATCCTTCAAGAGTACCAAGCTTGCCCATGGCCATGGCCATTTGACCCATATAATTTGCAACATTGCCAGATGAACCTGAGGAGCCAAGGGAACCACTTGACAATGTTTCAGCCAGGGATTGCTGCAGTGCCTCCATTCCCTGAGACAATGCATCTTCTGCCTGTTGAGATGACTGCTGCAAGTTGTCAATAGCAACTAATTGCTGTTCTGTCAAAGGCTCCAGCTGACTGACAAGCAGCTACAGCACAACACTTGGGTTTAAAAGCAGATCTCATTGCATATACACAGCATATTAGAAAGCAAATCCTGTTCTTAGCATATAATACTGATGTAGAAAATAGACATGACATTCACATGGAGAATAAAAGGAAACAAACAGAAGCTGACAGAAATCAATGAGAATGACTGAAAATTGTGCACAATAACATTAAACAGAACTAAAAAACAAATTATCCATCATTACACAGAACTTAAAATAAATTCCCCATGATTACACAGAAGTCGACATAGAAAACAAGGGTATGCTTAGAACTCAAATGTAATTTAATTACAAAACCATTCAGTCACATTTGGGCATTTGGACGAGCACCTACATTGAGTTGTTTTTGAAAATTTATCATTCTTGGTTGTGTTAGCTTGAAAGTGATAGTATTCTAGGGTAAAAGATTCTCATTTCCTCTTCTAGTCTCTAAATTATTATGTTAGGATATAAAAATGTTGAGAATGCATTGAGGGTAAAAATAACCCATTGGGGCTTTTACATGGGTCTGGCAATCAAGCATATATCCCCCTATAAGTTAACTATATAAGAGAGGATTTAAACAAGAACCCTCTAATACTTCAATGAAAATGCAATTCTCACTCCCTCATTCCATGAAAGCAGAGGTTCAATATAATTGAACAACACTAGTCATAAATGCCCAATTATTTAATTTTAGAATGCAGAATGTTGATATGTGGTGGAGTTTTAATTGTAACTAACAACAGAGCATTTGGACTATTGAAGCAGTTTAGTGTGGTGCTTTGTGGGTTCACTGTTAGGTATTAACACATACCCCACAAGGAACAAAGAGAAGAATAAATATTGGATCCCAAGCTAAGAAAGATAGATGATCAGTAAGATAATGAGGGAGTCCATGATTTAGTCCAAAGCTCAATGATAGGACTCCAGGGTAGAAGACAAGCTAGCGGAGAGTATGTCTCTCTTAGAGCTTCAGTTGTTCATTAGAGAAGCTAATAATTTAAAATGGATTTCAAAGACCGTAATGAGTTTTGACAGTAAAATATTGAAATAAAACCAAAAGAAAGTTCAAATTGTTCACTACATGAACAGGACATAATGGTTCACACAGCACAAAGTTTTAAGAGTACAAGTTCAAAAGAATTTAATGCATTATAGTTCATATAAAAAGAACTTGAAGTGCATGATTGTATCAATTCCAGAACAAAATGGTTTACATGGCCACAAATGTTGTACAATGTTCTCAAAAATTTTTTGATAAAATCATTTGCTCATACATGTGAATCTTATGCTATTTCAAAAGGACTTGTGTTTGTAATGAAGTTAAACAGGTCCCTGGGCAGTTAAGTTGGACCCCTTATAAAAACAATTGACCTTGAAGAACATTTGGTTAGGTGTAGCAACCATAGTCATAGCAGAGAGATACTCAAAATTTAGTCTACTACTTGCAAAATTTGATTAGGTCTTCAATATTATTTCTCAAAGTGTAATGTTCCAGTGCCAACTTGGCACTTATTAGGGGAATTTTCATCAATTGATAAAATATAGCAAGATTTGAAGCGATGGCTGCAAAAAGAATGGAAACAAGAATGGAATATTCCAATGCATTCACTTTGAATTGAATTTGGACCTAATTGTGCCACAGTTGAGCATTTCTGTCCAATCACAATACAATATCTATATTGTAAAAAAGGAGCATAAAAGCCCAAATGAAAAAAAGATGCCTTGTTAACAAAATTAGTCTATGTTTAAAATAAGTGATTTAATCTCAATGGATAAGCAAAATTAATGATCAGTGGTAAAATAAATAATAAAATCTCAAATTTTGGCTAATAACAAAAGTCCATTCATACAATCCACACAATGTGGTGCATGTAAATTCATGAGAATATATTGTACAAGGAATCCTTCAGACTCGATTGCTGAATAAAACAACAACATATAGGAATGCTCATTTCAGGAAAACATCTCACCTTGAGAAGCTCAGATGAACGGAAGCCACCAAGCCACAAGAAGCACCTCTCAGCAGGTGTTTTCCACATACCCGATAATAGATGGAAAACATCGGCCTTCGCAGCATTAGCCTTTAGCCTGAATACGTCATCATAATGAGCCATAATACCATCAACAATGACACGAAGTTCAGCATCGCTGGCATGAGCACTAACTGCTGATCTCAGCTCGTTGATTTGACGGTTTTGCTCTTCTAGCCACCGTGCATATTCTGCATCAAATGCCACTGCCCCTGCAAAATGATTGTTTAACATGTACATTATGCAATCATGCTTAAGCAAAATAATAGTAATTGATATGTCAAAACAAATAAGAAAACATATGTCAACAACGTGGCTTGCAAAATCAATATAAACATGCTGAATCAATGAACATTCAGCCCTCTACGTCATGGAAAACAAATGACAATAATCCATCTAAATAAGCAGTTGCAGCAAAGTAAATCATTTAGTAACCATTGTAATGATAAACAAGTGGCAAAATTCATATCTTGACCAATTTGAGGCAATGAATTAATGCAAACTGAAAAAAATACTAAAATATTTGATATACAATGTGATTAATCCAGGCTGATGAAGTGTCAAAATCTAAATATTAGGCCAGTGCACTAGGCCCACTTAGAATCGTGCTTGTTAGGGAAAAGCTCTGAGCTGTCTCCGTATCCTTACTCTTTCACCAATCACTTACTAATGGAGTAAATAAATAAAAATAAATAATTTAACATTGAAATGAATGGGAAGCAATTAAAGCATGGCTTGTCCAATGCTCCATGAAAACTACGTAATTGCACATATTTTGATCCATTCAAGGTGAAAAATGAGCTTCCCCCTCAGCAACTATGGCATAAAGTGAGCCACAAGACCATCATTCCAGAAGTTATTAGCTTAATATATCCAAAATTGTCATCTGATCCCATCATGAAGAGATGCCAAGAATAGCAAAAGTGCAATGAGATAAATGGAAGGAACTACTGACACTCTCTTCCCTCACACTCAACAGTGGTCTCCTTTCTCTCTATCCATTAATCAAACTTCTGACCTTGAGAATAGGCTTGAACATACAATTCTCTCTCTACACCTATTAAGAGAGCACCATTAATGAAAATCAAGGATAGCCCAGCAGTGAGCTACCCATTTGCCAAGGGAAAGGGCCTAGATCAGTCCCTACCAACCCACTGCTCCCTCCCTATATTACCAATCAACAGAAAGAAAGAAAAAGAAAAGAAAAACAAGTCATGTGAAAAGCAAAATCTTAAAGTCCTCTTCTGGAATAATATGTCACAGTTCAGTAAAGTTCTCTCATATCATCAGAACAATGAAATAGAGCTAAAGGAAACATCAATAGAAATGACTTCTTGTAAGAAATTGGCTCCAACCTCTACTATCATTATGATGGCAGCAGCAGCTGCAACTCTCACTAACATTGCAAGGGTTGTATCATGGCATCATAACCACATCACCAGTTTCTTGACATTAGACAACTAATTGACTAGTTACTAATCTATGCAGCTGCACCAGAATATTATTAAGAATATTGAAGGGAAACAAACCCCACAATCATCGGGCAACTAAAAACATCCAAAACACATACAAACACACACACACATATACATTATTTTTGTATATAATTTTTTTTTTCCAACTTAGTCCCTAAGCTACCTCCCAAAAATCACAAAATTCATACAAGAGAATTACCTATATTACAAAGATATGAAAACACCTACAAAGTACAAACATATCAAAAGATACTACTGACAAGTAGAAGATTAATTTTATTTAAGATCCTACAGTAAAAGCGAAACAAGATTAAACAAAATTTCATATTCCAGCTTGTCATCACGCCCAGTGTCATTCCCCCACCCTTTAGAAAAATTCGACCATGAGTTTTGAACAGTTGGGGGATGAACCATGATTGTGGCCAATCAGGAAGCTGCAATTTTGTGGGGCTGGCCAAATTACACTTAGAACATCAGGAATAACCACAGGAATGATAGAAGTGAGATGGACTTGTTCTCGATTGGCTTATCGGAACTCTCTAAGAACAACAAAATGATATATATAATATCTGGTTGCACGGTGTCACACAATACTGCTGGGTTAACTGCTGCTTCCAAAGGTTCTGGTTCAAGTTCTGATTCACTTGGTAAGTTTTGGGATCACAAAATACTTGCAGTGAAGCTCAAAGATTTTTAGTAGTCCTCAACCAGTCTGAATTTGTTGACAATTTTCAATAGTCTCCTTGCAACAAGTCTGAATTCGCATATTTCCTTGCATCTGGCTAACGGCTATAACAACCATATCCACGGGTGGCTTCCAACGAACCAGACTTGGATTTTTTGAAAAAGAAAACAAAGGATCGGTTCTAGGATCAAAAGAAAACAAAAGGAGATTGTGTTTTGGTTCATGTTTCCACAGAAGAAACGCAATGGATATGAAGGCAAGGAAAACAGGGTTTGGATTTGGTCAAACCAACCTCTGCCAACTAAAGCAAAAAGAAAGGGGTGGATGGGTTTTTGACCAAACACAATATCTTCCTTTTGAGTGTTCTGTTTCACATACAGAAATGCAGGTGGATGCTCAACAACACAAGGACTCACAAGCAAAGATGATGGTCATTGAGTGGCAGGTGACAGAAAGGGGAACTAAAGTGGCGCCAGATTGTTAGATGTCGGAGTCTGAACAGTATGCAGTAGTAACTGGTGGGCCAGGTTGGAGGGAAGAATTGGTAGGGATTTGAAGGTTATGTGGACTGGTTCTTTTCTCTTTGTCCTTTGTTGCATTAATCTTGGGTTTCCATACCTAATATGAGAGGTGACAGTGAAGCAGCAATGTTCAGTGGTTGCGATAGATGAAGCACTCAATGGTGTTCGAAGGCATAGAGTTGCTCTAATACCACTTGATTTAGGACAAACGCTATAATCGTTGGGCAACTCAAAAAACTAAATATCCCAAAAAACACAGGCAATTTTATTCCAGCCTAGCAGAACATTGAAACAGAAAAATATATATATACTTCTCTTAACTTGCTCGCTAAGCTAATTAAAATAAAATAAAAAATCCTAGAAGCAAACTGCCTAAATATAAAAAGATATTCAAAGACATCTAAATATTTCAAAAGATGCTACCTAAAAGAATCAAATTTTCTTAGAACCAAAAATAAAAGAAAAATAATAAATTATGCTTCCTTTTTCCTTATTTTTTTTTCATTCCACATCAAATATAATCTTCAGAACTCTTTAGCAACTCTACTGCATATCAGGCCATCCTAGCACAGTGGTCCAATTGCATTGCAAGCATCCTCAAAGTGCAGAAAACTGTTAACACAAGAAATAGGAAAGCAAGAACCCCAAGAGAACACATACATGTAAAAAAGTACAAAGCATTTGATTGGTGGGAAAAAAAGAGTTGATGAAAAGTAAAGCAATATGTTAATTGCCATCCCCTTCAGACAAGTTCCTACAGCAGTAGAATAAATATTCTTGTACCATAAACAACACTAATACAAACGAAAAAAATGATATTTAAATTACTTCCGAATTTTGCCAAATGATCCTTATATCAAAACAGCAGTTAACTTCCAAATTTTGCATAACAGTCTTTATCATCAAAACACCAGCTCAATGGACAGTTTTACATCAAAGGATACAAATTCAAAAAGACTAACACTTAATCAGATTTAGCACAGTGAACTATGTTAATGTTCAGAAAAGCCGATATCAGTGTTTTTAGGCCACAGTGCAACAACTATTTGTATATCCCCCGTGTAACGTCAGGAAGATGGGTACAAGAAGTGTCAATACCATTTCCACTCATTGAATGTGCCTGATCTCCTGAGCTTGAAATGAAGATTCCCTGCAAGAAACAAAAAAGAAGTCAAGAACAGTAAAATATACAAGATTAAACAAAGTTAGATATGCTTCATTGTCTAGATAGGCAATCTGAACATAAGGGCAACAAAAAGAAATAACCAGATCTAACCTGCTGCCTTGCTCGCTGAAGTTCTTGCTCCAGTTGGGTCAGCTTCAGTCTGCTGCTCTCCAGCTGCTGCACATATGCCTAGAGAACCAAATAAGGGGAGGGGGGTGGGGGGAGGACTGGTTGCATTAGTAAACCACGTACGCATTAACATAAGATCAGATATTCAGCAAGCAGAGACATGTAATAGTGGGTTCAGGATTTCATTTTTGAATGCGAATGGTAAACGAATATAATTTTTTCCAAATTCCAAATGAAGGCAAAAATAATCGTGACTCTCAAATACCTAAAGGAATTGAAGCCAGATCTACAACATATTTCTGCGGGATAAAGTGCAAAAAAGAAAATAAAACTTATCCATTCAATCTATGGATTTCTGAAAAAAGAGTGGCTGATATCATCCATTTCTTTTCAAGTTTAACTGTCAAGAGAAAATTCGTATTGGTCCTATAGTAACCAACGCATATAATTGTCGTTGGTTCTGTGTACATATGTAAATAATTTTTGATACCCACACAAGAAATAATGTCCTAGCACCGCCAAAGCTGAAGCATAGATGTGTATTATGATCAACTTTTGGCAAATATGTTCAACTCAAACTATGTTAAACACGAACTCAGGTAATCGACTTGGTAAAAAATATTTGTAAGTTAATCATGTCTAATATGAACTAAGCCATATTGAACCCTCTTGTGAACAAAAAATGAAAATCCACCTCTATATATTTTAAGCACTTATGAAAGACTAGATTTGATGAAACATGGAAGGCAGCATAAATATGGCAACACACTTGAAAAGGCCAGGAACTTTTATACCAAAGAACATCAAGTAGTTGTCAAAGACATGTGACTTCACAAATAATATGTATCAATAGCTAACACTTTGATTCAATACTCGATCCAGTCAACGCATTGTATTCACACTCTTCCAAAAACAAGGTGATCACCAAGAAAAACATAATAGCTTGTAGTAAAATTTGGATCACAGGATGACCCGATAGAATCAGCATAGGATAATCTCTCAATTTAAGTACAGCCATAATCATTGTAAAGTAAGCCTCATCATAGGGTACTGTTAAGATATCTAGAATACCAACTAAAGCCTCTTAATGTGAAACATGAGGAGAACTCATAAACTGACTCAAAACACTTGCTGAAAAGGCAGTATTTGGACATGCTAAAGAAAGAAAATTAAGTTTACAAACTAATTATAGTACTGCTCTTGCTCAGTAAAGATTATTCATCATTTGGGGATAATTTCATATCTAGGTTCATGTATTAATCACATGGTTTTTCACCTAGCATACCTGCATCACGTAATAAACCTGAAGTATACTTCTATTGGGAAACAAAGAAGCTATGATGATACTTAGCAACTTTATTATCAATAAAATACAACAAACTCTCCAAATCTTTGGTTTGAAACTGACTCTAAAGAGACATCTTTAGATCTCAGTGCCAATATTATCACTATCATTAATTATAATATCATCTACATATAGAACACAAAGTGATCACTAGCACAATAAGAGAGCACAAAATCAATCACAGCTTACTAAACCTCCTAAACCAAGACCCCAAAAATTATTTCAAAACATAAAGTGAGTTTCTTAGCCACCAAACCAGACTCATCCCTGAACAATGCATCTAAGTGATTGCTCCAAGAAAACATTATTGCTAAGATCACCCTGTACAAATGCATTCCTAACATCTAACTATTGTAAATGCCACTAATTAGTAGCAATCAATGGCCTTAAGAAATTGAACACAAATCAACTTGCACATGGCAGAAAATGTGTCTGTGTAGCCCACTTCATATATTTGAGCTTATCCTTTAGCCACTAGATGGGCTTTTAGCCAGATCACAAGACCCTCTGTAACTTCTACAGCATATATCCAATTACAACCAGTTTATTTTGTACCTTAAAGTAAAAAGACCAGATTCCATGTTTGATCCTGCTCAAGCATAGTCATCTTTTCCTCTACAGCAGTCATGATGAGAAATAACTTCCAAAATAGAACAGGGTACAATAAGAAAGTATAATGTAGACATAAAAATAAACGGAGAAGATAAAACATCATCATAGGATAAAGTAGTGGACAAACAACAATAAGCACAACTATGACAGCCATTCTGAGGTGCAATCAGAAGATATAGATCAGTCCCTTAGAGATGAACCATAGGATCTATGGAAGACAGGATAGGCTTGATATGGGCTGGTACAAGAGCTGTTTTAGGATAGGAACCAAACACCCCATGAGAACCACAAATATAAAATATGAGGGATTCCACAAGAAGGAACAAGAAATAAAGACAAACATGTGAAAAACATTGTAGACAAGAATATCAAACATCAAGATAAATACTAGGCACACCAGCAGAAGACATTTGTCAGTAAAAAGAGATAGGTTCATGGAACATGACCTCAGAGTACAACCAAAAACACTGCAACTTTCGAAAAAAAACAACAATACCCCTTCAAAATATGAGCATTCCAAGAAAAATACAATGTAGATACTTGTGATCTAAATTGGTCACTTAGACCAAATATCACAAATATAACACACAAAACTGAAAATCCATAGGGGAAGAGAATGTAATGGCTTTCCCAGAAATACAACATGACACGGAATCTCCTCTGGAAAGACAATTTGAATTAGGACATTTAATTAAGAAGGGAAAAAAGTTACGAACTACCTCACTACAAAACAAAACAAAAACAAACAAACAAAAATCTTTGGAACTCCCATTTACAATAGACTCCAGAAACTTCAAATCATGTGATCTAAGAGAAGGGAAGATTAGGCTTCCCATATGACTTCCAACACTTATTTTGTGTAAACTCCACTCCTCAACCCAAAAAAAAAAAAAAAGGAGTTATCTCTCACTGCCTCTATCACCAAGAGATGTAGATTTAGTATTCATGTAAAACCAACTAATCATTACATATACACCATTTTATGACAGTTTGAAGTGACAAAATACATGAATAAACAACCAAAACCTGATCACACTATTCACACATTAGGGTTTACTATTAGCGCAATGGTCAAAGCACTATTCACAACCAAAGTAGAGAATAACCACAAAAAATTTAAGAAGTAATGGTTCTGATATTTTGTAAATTAAAAACAGAGAAAGTGAGATAAACGGCCTACCCAATGATCCTCTCATTCCAGTGTGGTTGTGTTTATATTCATGTATATATAATATTCCATCCCTACTTGTGAAATAATATCTTAACAAAACCACTAATACACACTCCTAGAGGAGCCTTTCGGCTTTGAAGAGAATAGATGGAATAAAGGGATCCCCATGAGGCTGAAGCAATGGATACTTCGTAATCCATTAATTAATCATTGGTCTCTAAATTTAATTCTAATTTAACTTGGCCAATCTTTCCTAAATAGTATTATATAGTGAAATGTATTTGAAGTGTTGGCATCATCAAGGGGCTCCTTTGGTAGCAGTCTAGCAAAGACTGTATCCTTTCTTCTGAAAAACCTAAAAAGTATATTGAATAAGTACATGT
Source organism: Nepenthes gracilis (assembly GCA_033239525.1). Classification (NCBI taxonomy): domain Eukaryota; kingdom Viridiplantae; phylum Streptophyta; class Magnoliopsida; order Caryophyllales; family Nepenthaceae; genus Nepenthes; species Nepenthes gracilis. The sequence goes on from BSYO01000015.1 coordinate 10,256,089, forward strand.
GAATGCAGCCAACTCCAAACATTTTACACTGGAGATACATTCTTTTTTTTTTTTTTTTTTTTCTTTATGCAACTTCAAAGGCAGATACCCCTATTGGTCACAAAGTTGGCATTCGTGTCTGGAATTGCATGCTTGGGAAAGCAATGGATACTTCGTAATCCATTAATTAATCATTGGTCTCTTAATTTAATTCTAATTTAACTTGGCCAATCTTTCCTAAATAGTATTATATAGTGAAATGTATTTGAAGTGTTGGCATCATCAAGGGGCTCCTTTGGTAGCAGTCTAGCAAAGACCGTATCCTTTCTTCCGAAAAACCTAAAAAATATATTGAATAAGTACATGTAAATGCAGCCAACTCCAAACATTTTACACTAGAGATACATTCTTTTTTTTTTTTTTTTGTTCTTTATGCAACTTCAAAGGCAAATACCCCTATTGGTCAAAAAGTTGGTGTTTGTGTCTGGAATTGCATGCTTGGGAAAGCAAATAGTTTATTAGAAATTCATAGAGTGACAATAGCGTGCAGCAGGACAGAAGCAATTTTCATTGTTCATCCCATTGCAACTGTTGTAGTTAAAAAATACTAGAAAATGAAATTAATGCAGCTACAAAAGAAAAGCTATTCTAGCTCCACAGGGTTGTGTTTTCAGTAATGGCTAACAAGAAACAGTGTTCCAATTGTTTATGATTGCCCACGTGGAATAGTTGTTGAAACGGGTAAAGAGAAAGGGTGATTTCATTGCTGGTTTGTTTATGTGGAAAATAAATCTGTGGACTCAGTAAGTTTAGAGCTATGCTTTAAAATAGTCATGAAGAATTAGTGAATATCTTTCTCATTCTTCAGCAAATTTGGAGTCTCTGTACTAATACAATGGTATCAACAACATCAGACAAATGCTGATGATGTACTTGGAAATGCAAAACACCATTTTAATCAGTGCATTTTATGGTTTAAGATTAGTCAAGGATTGAGTTGGGAAACTTGTGGTGCACCTAGTTGTATACCCGGAAGACCTATGAAATTGGTCAGGTGGACTCCACCATAACATAATTGCTTTAAATCCAACTTTGGCAAGTCTTCACAAGAAATGGTAGAGCTGGGATTATCTATCTCATTAGTGATACCATTATGAATTTAGCAGTCAGATATTGTCTCAGTTGATAATTCATTTATTTGATGTGATATTCGGCCTTAGAGAAGATGTTAGAGCAGTGGAAAAGTAAAGGCATGAAATGCAGAAGACTATTCATGAAGATAATCCAAACCAGATTCAAAACAGAAACTACTCAAGAAATGCAGACAATCAGGCCCTGACCAAAAAAATACGCTCACAAAACAGTCTGCTCGTTCCTTTTTTCTCCTCAGTGCACTCTCTTTCCACTAGGATTTACATTTTGTCTCTGGTAGATAGGCAAGGAATGTGCAACCAAGGGTAACAGAGGCAAGTCAAACGTTTTGAAGTCAGTGTCAAGGTCTCAGAAGTTGACTACACAAAGAACAGACCATAAGAGAAAGGGAAAATACAAGATGAAGGAATACGTGGTCTTCACTCACCACAAAGGGAAGTGGCAAATACACACTGAAGAAATATGGCTTTAATTCACCAGAAGAGAAAGAGCAGATGATGCCAACTAGCCTAGAAATAACGACAAGGATGTCGGCTTGTCTAGGAATTTTGACAACAAACCAAGACAAGAGGTAACAAAAGTTGTATTTAGGGCAAAGATTTGCTGAAAGGCTGAATGAGTCTCCATTTAGAGTTTCCTTTCATTATATAGAATCATACAAAAATATTACAAGCCTGAATCTATGGATTGACAGTCATAAATCTCTCAATTTACAATCATCTATCAAGCTATAATCCTACTAATTACACAATCAACTAGTTAAGGTTATAATTACATAATAATAATAATTATTGCATAAACTACAGGGCACTAACAGCAAGTACACAAAGCATTCATAGTATTTTTCATTTCTAGCTGATTATAAACTCAGGAATTCATCCATGGTTCCTAGTTTCCTCAGGTGAACTTAGTTTCTAGTGCTTTGATTCTAGTTCCTTCACATCATGTGGCTAGATTACTTATAGAAGTTTTTAATCTGTCATAATAGATGCTAATTACAGTCTTATTCTTTTCAATCTTTATTAATTAAAAGATATATGAAAAAGCTTTTGTGACCTACTTCATTTCAAAAACCCTCTCAAGGAAAAAAAAAAAAAAAGAAGAGGAAAAATCTTCTTGGTGTGTTGATGGTACCTGATAGAAAGGGGCCTCCCATCCAGATAAGCTAGTGATAGGAACATGAGGACTCCATAAGGAAGTTGTGGGCATAATGTCAACTTGGAGCACACATGAACAACTACTAGGGATTAGGAATTGACAGAAGACAATGTGAACAGGCCAACTTCACAAAACAAACCTGACCTAAAATCCACATATGGGCCAAAACAAATGAGGCCTTATCAAGTTGGTTTAGGCCAAGGCCCTAATGCCCTTAGATCTTATGTTTAACTCATACCTCTCCCAATTTTATGAAATGCATATTGATGTCTATCTCTTCCCCTACAAATGCATCACCATCACCAGTCATCATCATGTGCTAGCCACTTTGTATTCTAATCCAGTGGTGACTAGTGAGCAACCACTTCTCAATCTTTCCAATGCTAGTCCAACTTAGAAATTGTGCAGAATTTTTTTCTTTCCTAAACAAAGGAATACTTCAAATTGTGCAATAAGGCAAGCAAAACGAGGTTAAGGCAAGACACAATTGCATCAAAACTATTTTGGCTTCATAACATGCAGGTCTATTCAACATCTATCTATTTATCAAGTTTGATAGGGGAATTTAAGAGAAGACAAAAAGGACCTAAATATGAGTGCTGATTTAGAGAAGGCATATCATATAATTAGAAGAGAAGTACCTGGGAAAAAAGGATTTCATTGCATCCATCCAACTCGTAACAGAAATGTACAATGTAATAAGCCAACCACAGAAACATGAGCTTTTCTAATTATGATTAGCTTACACTAAGGGTCAGCTTTGAGTTTGCACTATTTGACTTGGCTATGGATTAGCCAACCAGGTACATACAATATAATGAGCCATGGTGTATGCTCTTTACACATGACACAGTATTAGTGGATGAGACTAGTGGAGGCGTTAATATATAGTTGGAGCTTTGGTGGAACACTACAAAGAAAAAGGATTTTAGAATTAGTAGAATGAAGACAAGATAATGTAATGCAAGTTTGGCTCAAGTATAATGACTGATGACGTGGAGTTGAGGAACGAGTTGTAAAGCATATCAAAGAGGGACTATCTCCAATATATTGGATCAATAGTTCCCAAAGACGAGGAAATTGATCAGGATATAAGTTGGTTGGATACAGAGAGAAGTACTTCAGTATATTTTTTTTAATACAAAAATTAGGAAAGTACCACTCAAAGAGAAAATATAAGGATGAATATGCCCCATAAAATAGAGAAATGCTTTAAGGATGGACAAAAGTAGTTATTAAGCCAGCCATGTATTGAGCAGAATATTGGATTTTAGGCAGTAACATTTCTAAAAACAAGGGTAGTGACTAAGATCGAGATGTAAAGATGGATTTGTGGTGATATATGGATGGATATAACTGTCATATTGTTATCCTACTGAATTGTAGTGACAACAGAAGACAAAATTTGCAAGAACCACATTTACGGTGATTTTGTCATTTCAAATGAAGACCATCTGGTTCACCAATAAGGAGAAATGAGAGGATGGAAGAGACTCATTATAGAAGGGGTAGATACTGAACAAAAGTTTCCAGAAATCGATAAAACTTTGGAAAATATTAAAAAAAATGCCAACCTGAAGGTGAAGAATACATTTTACCATGGAAGAAGACATCGTTGTGGTTTGGCATGGTTCTGTTTAATGAGTACTTCAAATCCAGCTTTTAGTATAGGCGGTTGCTTGCTGCAAATCTCTGAAGACGGAAATGGTTGGAGTTCAATTATGCAAGAGATTGAGTTGATGCAGTAGGTTCTGTAGCAACATAGTGCTGGTAATTGACCAAGAAAATGCTGTGGCAAGGAAATTGAATGTAAGATGACATTTTAAATGTTGAAATGAACAGGATGGGACAGTCTGACCATAGATTTCATACAAGCAAGTCATACACAGTGACCATTATAATATGGCCGCGGCACGCAACAACCCTTGAGTTTGCTGACAATATGACTGTGACATTGCAATTTAAAACTGCCTGACAACGGAGATTGCAGCAACTTGAGAACAGTCATCCAGGAAGATATGACATGGGGCAATAAGTTATTTGTTTGATGAAAAAGTTATGCTTGAGATTGACTCATGTTAACAATCAGTGAGGGAGACACAGCTGGACAGAAATTTAGATCCGCTTAGAAAGTGGGGAATGTGCAAATCTATTATGGTAAGTTCTTCAAAGGAGAGTAGAAACAATGGGTTTCATTTAGCAGATACTAGGGCTCAATAGGGTAGCAGGAATGAAAGTGCATAAAAATGTGATTATGAGTAATTGGGAGATGTAGCTTGGGTCAGTGTAAGAGATTATGGTGACTCAAGAGTTCAGCCAAGACGTTGAAAGAAAAGCTAGTTGGCACCATAAGACATGAAAAGAAAATTAATAGGGTTCAATTTAAAAGTTTTTAGCAGCAGATCAACTCCAGTTCTGGAATAGGCTGCCTTATAAATCACTCAAGTACTCAACTCATCCTAGGCCAGTCCAACTGCAAAGGCAATTTATAGCACCCAATGTTGACTCATGGGGCTAGCACAAACACTATTTAAGAAGGGCGGGTTCCAAGCATTTCTAGACAGGCAAAAGACTTCCCAATATATATAATTTCAAATAGCCTCTTTGATAGAAGTTCTTTTTCTTCTTTTGGGGTATGGGATTTTAACATACATATCAAATATATGCCCTTGTCATTATAACATTGCTCAGTTCCTTGGGAATAAATACATACTCAAATAAATATGTTTTTCACTGTCTTTCGTATACAAACACACACTAACCCCTTTAGTGGCAAAGGCTTAGTTCAGTTAGATTTGGTTTTTGTCCAGACACAAAATGATCACATGCATATTGAGTTCTGTCTACAGGAATAGAAAATCATCACTGACAGCAAGTTCTCTTCAGTAAAAAATCCTAAGTATGTAAAATATTAGTCCCAATCCCAAGCATATTAAGTTCGTAACTGAACACTTTGTTAAGGAAGTTTGCCCAATACTGCCACCAGTTGTCTACACATACCTCAATAAAGGGGCCCAGCATGTTAAAGGGAGTGTTCCAAGCCTTTCTAGAGAAAGGCAAAAGAGTTTAGTATTGTACATGCTCAAAAGACATCACCTATTTTATTTGTAATTCAAACTCCCCTATTTTGTTTTTCATTATGATGCTGTATTCACTTGAATAATGCCAATCATGTTGCTAAGGACCATAAGCATCATTAGTAAACATTTAGCAATTTTAAGCTCAGCACTAATAACAATACAGTAAACTTCACAATCACAATTTTAATTCCTCACGTGAAATCTAAGGAAACTTTGGCTTTTTGCCTTCAAGGTTAGATAGCCCTAAGATGAAAATTAGCATCCGCGGTAAGCATAAAAATAGAATAATATGCAATGAGAGACGAAACCATACTTTCTTCCTCAGCCGGCTTTTCCTTGCAGCTTCACGATTCTGAGCAAGCCTACGAAGAGTCTGCAGAACACAATCATTGATATATTACCTAAATAATAAACACAACTTCTGCATGAAAATAAAATGTACTGTGTAACCTTCTGATCCTTGGTCTCTTTGGACCTGTCACTTGAATCAGAAGCAACATTAGTTGTGGATTGACCCCTTTCAAACTGCAGAAACAATCAAATGTTAGCCCATAGATCCAAATATATTTTCTACTAAAAGAAGATCAGCTTTCATTTTTTCTTTTATTTCTTCCCATGGGTAGGAGCACGTAAAAAAAAAATTACCAAATCAAGAAACAATATGTACAGCATAAACCCTGGAATATCCAGGTGTAATCACGTCAACATGGAAGTAAACAAAATTGAAGAAAAAATATATAAAGGTAGTCTAATGCATGAGGTTTCCACCTTATAAGTTTTGAGGGGCCAAATGTGGGAAATATGACACTTGCACATCCAAGAGACTGTTTTCGTGGTTTAAACTAAGACCTTCAAATCACAAATGAGCAACCTTGGCATTACGCCTCCCACACTTGTATGGATTTAAGAGATCATAATAAATACAAAGGGAAACCCACACCTGCAAGGGATCAAACCTGGTGGATTCCCATAGGATGACATACCCGGCTGGCTGTCCCAGGCTGTGGGGCCCATCAGCAATCGATTGGAGGGTAGCCCGGAGCACAAGCCAAGTGTTTAAGGGATGAAGCTGATGGACTAGGAAAGTCACCCTCCACCCTTACTTGTCCAAGAAGTCGTCCCTGCTGACACACTAAGGTGCAATGGGTGTAACAGTGAACCATATCATGAACTAGAAATCTGCACACATCATCTCTGACTCAAATAGGATCCTTCCCATCATACCATCATCAATAAGAGACCTACATGTCGTTGATGGAATGGGCTGTACATCTTTTGACATAAATCTTGACACACTGCAGCCAAGGACCACCTCCTCAGCATACTATGATTTCTCAAATCCTAAGAATCACTCAAAGTGTGTCCAATGCAACAAATCTAGTAGCCCCACTGCATTCTAGTGAAGAAAACAACCTCCTAGAGGCCTCCATAAATGCCAAGAAGATTGATACAAGGGACAGAACTCTCTCTCTCTCTCTCTCTCTCTCTCTCTCTCTCTCTCAAGAATATATAAAAAAAAAAGTTATTTTCCCAATGCTTGAGGTAGAGGAAAGCTTATCCCACCAATATGAATCTTCATGAGACCTAGAACAGTTTGTTTAGGATAGCTGTCTTAGCATCAGACTAAAGAGAAAGGAAGGAGATTTCAAAGCAAGGTACTAACTGGCACCTTAAGCCAGTCCAAAGGATAACTACTAAAGCCAATAGGGAGAGGAAGTGTTGCGACATCAATCCAAGGTCAATAATCAAATCATGGGTTTAATTCACTTGTTAGCTTCCTTCCCTGTAACTTTGTCTTGAAATAAGCTACTAACCTCAGAGGCGAATAAGTTGATTCACCTTCCGTGGAAGCCGCCTTCCTCTAGCAGCATGCGAGCCTCTTTAAGAGAGTTTTTTCGTAAAAACATAAATAGAGAGATGCTTCCACTTGGCTTGGTCTTAGTTAAGTAAGAAGCCTTTCTCTCTTGGTTATGACCTGTCCTCTATCACTCCTTTCCGATTCCTATCTCTTTCGAATTCTAACTATTTCTACACCAAGCCAGGGCGGAGGATAGATATAGAACCTGAATCGGAGCAGAGAGGATTTCTTCCTAGTCAAAAGCAGCAGAAAAAAGAAAAATGGAAATGTATTAAGCCGTTTTGGCTGAGATTCAAGAAGAATGGGTCTGGCCTTTCACAAATCTTGCCTTTCTACTTCTAACTTTTCTATTTACTTCTTTGTTTGATTTTTCTCACTAGCTGTAAGGCTTGAAGAGAACTAGCTTGGTTTACTCCTTAGCAAACAACCTTTCTCTGAGAGTCTATCAACCACTAACATAATGAAAGACAAAGGGATTAAACAAAAGCCTAAATAATAGCAATCTTGAGAAGCAGAAGCCTAAATGATAGGCTAGAGTAAAAACTCTATTGAGGAATGTCCCACACAAAATTCGATTATTATATCCATTTAAATCCAAAGGTTAATCATGTTCTAACAACTTTACGTATGTTAGAATTTTATTTTTTATGATGGTAGAAAAGTTGACAGATAAGTCACACACATTGTCACTCCACAAAACCATACATAAGATTTTTCACCTCATATGGCTCCTAATTCAATGCTTTTGAAGTAATTGGATCCATTTCCTCCTTTCATTTTCTTCTTTTATGTGAACGGTCTTATCTTGTATTGAAAGGTTTTTCCTACTATATACTACAGTGAGAAAGACCAACCTCCTATGTATTATAGTCTTTTTTTTACTAGAATCATCCTCATACATTAACTATGCCAGTTGCTTGCCTTCTCCTTTGAAGCATATTCTCAAAATAAAGGCATTCATCGAAGCTATTAGTCCTAATTTCGCATTTCCTTGCATCCTATGCATCAACCCCATTGATGGCTACCTAAACCAATGCTATTGATCAAACCTCTATCGATTCCTTTTCTAAAAACAGCCCGATGCTTGCTAAAGGAATGCTTACCAAGAAGCTTCCCTGGTCACGAGTGAAGGGCAATCAAGTCATTCCCAACCTGGGATAATGACAAAGACCTTGAACTGGGAATGGGCCCTCTGCTGGGAATTTTTCCTGTAGGAGGTCTTCTTACATCCTTCGCCTGCAAGGTGAACAACTTATCTTACAGCATAGAATGTTTGCCACCACACTGCTAGTGCATTGGCCTTACTATAATAAGGAGAAGTATGACCCTTTGATTAGAATGGCCCATTTTTCATGGCACGCAAAGAGTGACATTTCCTTTTAGAAAATTCATATTAACTTCTAACCAAAAGACTCATTCTTTATGAATCCAGTGTCATTCAAGGGTACATTATCTTTTTTGAGTGAAGAAGAAAAGGGATTTGTATAAACACTCTAGAGCCATGTTCTTGCCCCAGGCTCACTACACTATTATTTCATTTTATTCGATTGATGGGTTCTAACTCCAAAGAACATATACATGGACCAATGTCTACTTATATACATACGTCTCCTTATGCTCCAATCCCATCTTCCCCTACGAGAATAGAAAAATCAATAAACCGAGAACACCAACATGTGTGAAAGTAGCCATTTTGAAAGCATATCCAAGGAGTAGGCTTTTATCAAATCTTCACTTATAGACATCAAATGGCCTTTTTTTCATTTGTTAACTACTACTAACAATTTGTTTAACATTGGACACACAAAATTTTCAGTTGTTTATGGAAAGTAGACTAAAAGATTGAACAGCAAAAAGTCAATGTTCAAGCTAAGATAGCGCTGATAGCTTGTAGTAACCAGCCTTCTTATGTACTTAAGTAGGCAAGGTCTAGAACCATGGCAATGATGATAAAAAATCGTTTGCTAGCAAACTACCTTTGACCTTCTTTTTTTGAATCAAAGTAGGCCATGACTACTTAGTTTAGTCAGTTAGAGGAAGTTACTGCTTCTGTGGTATGTTAAAATAAAACACCAAAAGAATTGATTGTTGAGCCATATGCAATAGGAAACTCTCAAGTACTTACTAGGGGAAGAAATTGCCCCTCCTATTCTGACCAAGGAAACAGGCCATTCAATGAGGAGATTCTAAAATTATTAAGGCTTGGTTCAATCAAAACAACTGAGTATTGAAGACAAGCTATAACGCTTAATCTTGGAAATTAATTATATTGGCATGTATAACTGGTTGAAAATTAGAAGGTATCTTGAATAAAAGAACATTTCTTATTTATAAGAATTTCTAGTTTGAATGTTGACCTCATCAACCAAATTTCCTCAGAAACCTCTAGAAAGAACCAATCAAGGAATTTCATTATATCGCTTCTAAAATCATTCTATTTTCTTAGATATTTCTCAAGGAAATCAAAAGTCTTCTTGAATCAACTGGCTTTCAATTCTTTTTTTGTAAGTAGACAGTGTTTTGGCAGTTTGACTATCCACTATATTGTGGACAGTATGCTTCCTGATAATATCTCTCTTTAGGTCGGTCTCCCTGGGGTAGAAGCTAGGCATCTCTTTAATTAATGACTCGGTATCCTCGCCCATGTAGAAGGATAAGATCATCTCCATGAATCACTAGATTAGTAAAATGATTGTAATGATGCATCTTTGCGAGAGAATGGACCAGTGTACCCACAGCAATTCCTCCTCACAATCCACCCAAGCACCATTTCAATGAACATAGGGGAAGGCAAAAGCAGATCAAAGAGTAAATCTTCCTTAATCCCCAAGTCAGGATCTACCCAGCTCAGACTAGATGCACACCCTTCAAGTCAAGCATCCTGGGTTAAACGTTTCATGGAGAATTCAAGATGTCAAACCTGGACCTCTACAACAGGACCTTAGACCCTCTAAATTATCTTGACCACCTCTAGAACCTATTAAGGTTCCAGGTCCATTCAATTCTACTTTGTGCCAAGCCAACCCAAAGATCCTCAGCGGGACAACTGGGAAGTGGTTCTACAATTTACAGGGAAACATAGTCAGCTTGTATGAAAATCATTGCAAGAAGTTTTGGCCCAATTTGCCGCCATCCACCAAAATGCAAAGGATGTGAGGTGTCATGATCCAATTTTAGCCCAGTGGAAATAGAGTGCACTGCCAACACTTCCAAGTCAAAACCAACCTTTCTCATCTTGATGATTCAATAGTCATGTCTTTGATATTTAGCCACAAAAGGCTAGCAATTCAAACCTCTCTCAATGAGTCCCACATCATCCACAATAACTTTAAGGCTCTTACATCTCTTAGTCAAGTAGCTGGCAGCATACTAATAGCTCACTGAAATCCAACACACCATCAAGCTAATGCTCACCCCATCGATAGGTTTTTATACCTCACTTGGTGCTTTTTCTCACATATAAACATCATAGATTACCTCGCTGCATGAAGCACACATGCTCCTGTCCATCACCTGGAAATAGCAAATTCGCTAATGTATGCCACTTTTGTCTTTGGCACAGTCCTTGACTTTCGGGCACTCACCACTTATGTCTTGTAGTGGTCTTGATACTCGTGAAGGCAACATGCTCTATAACGTATTTTAGTCACCAGCAAACTTGCATGCGTCACCCCTCAAGTCTCATCAAGTAGCATCTCAACAACCATGAAATCAATCTCAAGTAGCACAATGTTGCCTTGTTATGTGCCTACAACATTGCAAGCATCTACACATCTCAAGACTTCTAGCTCATATCTTGCTTTGGGTAAGTCATCTCCTGAAGTGTGACATACAAAAACACGTCTCAAATACAACTAAGGGTATAAATCGCCATCCCAAACACGATCCACACTAACAAGGAAGTTAGCACTCACTAGATAGTGTTTAATTGGCATACAAACTTCTGGAGACTCAATCATTTGTGTGGCGTATTGAGAATCTGTCCCATCATAGGGTAGCTCATTAAGATGATAAGTCGCACCTTGAAGCACTACGACACCTCAAAGATGATGAAGAGCTTGAACACCATGTTCTTCCTATAAAAGAAATTAGCATTTATGGAATGTCTAAGAGTTATATTAGACTGTCCTAACTTCACAATAGAATATCTCATTTTTCTGCAATTCAAAAATTTCATCTAAATTCACCATAATTCAAAAGAATTCAAGGATGTGGGAAAATATACTAAAATATTATTCCAAGGCAGTCGAATTTCGACACGTGGCACCTTCATAATATCTCTAGCAGCCAAGAGTATCCCTTTGGTCCCTTAATAGATTGATACAATGAGGAGGCCTATGGAATCCTAGATCTCACTGATGAAGTTCTCCAGATGGCCTTAGTCGGCATGTTAAATGTGGGAGACTTCTATACAACCCTTACACAAAGGCCCCCAAAGACTTGCACTAAGGTTTAAAGCCAGTAAGGCCTTCATCGCCATTGACAAAACCAACAAAGCCCAAAATCTAGCAACCAACTACCAAAAAGAAAAGAGGAAGCTCTGATAACCTCAATAAGAGTTTCCTAAGCAATGAGGCTGCACTTCCTGAGTAAGAGGTTGCCCAGACCACCTTTTCTATGCTCCTTCAAGGATTTGATGATCAACATCCTAATAAAAATCCAGGATGAAGTTTACCTCAGGTTCCCAACAAGCTTAAAAACACTACCAAGTTGGACTAGACAAAATATTACTTGTACCATATGAGTCCACAGCACAGTATAGCGTATAAGAACCTCAGGATGGATATCAAAACTATGACCCAGAGGGACTGACTTCATGGATTTCTTCCAGATAGGCAACAACCTTAAAAAGAGGAGCTGCAGGAGACTGAGCAACATGACCAAGGTCCACTGGGCAACAGGGTAGCAATCAGATTCATCAGCATTATATCAATGGACAAGATTAGGCCACCTGGATTGATGGAAGGACCGTCAAGCAACAAGATCAGAAGACTAAGCAGGCCATGTCCTTCTCCAACATGGACATAAAGGGAGTTGCCTATCCCCTCAATGACCCACTTATAATTCAACTCTGCTCTCTATGGTCAGACGAGTATGAGATGATTCGTGTCTGCATTTATGGAAATTCTCATAACCTTTTGTATTAAACACGTTCTCAAACTTGGACTCACTAGAGATTTGCTTAGGCCCAGTGACGAACGGTTGTGTGGTTTGAAGAATGACATGATCATAGCAAAGGGGCTCATCAACTGGGATATCGTCATTGGGTCATACCCTCAAACCACCATGTTCAAACTGATGTAGTATATTTACCAATGATTTTTATTACCATCCTGAGACCAAGCTAATTTGCCTTCAAGACCATTGCCTTTATCCCTAACCTAAAAATGAAGTTCTTGACTGCATATTGGGAAGTAGAGGTCCAAGGTGACCAAAGAATGGGAAGGAGATAATACTTGACACAACTGGGGAGAACCAGACAATAACATAGAAAACATTGACTAGCAAGACGAAGCTCCTCCACAAGAGAACGAAGACATAATGCGGATGCTCTTTAACTGAACGCACCTAAGAGGACAGTCCACATTCTCTTGTTATTGGGACAGAACTCGCATCAGCCAGAATCTCCCCTAGACAGGTAACACATAAGCTCAATATTAATCCCAAGCACTAACTTATTAACCAAGAAGGGCGAAGCGTGGCTCCAGAGTGGCTTAAAGCCATCAAGGGAAAAGTCTAAAAACTCATGGACAACAACTTTATTCAAGAGATGCAACCTAAGATGGCTCACCAATTGAGTTATTATCAACAAGGCTAATGGAAAATGCATATTTTTGAGTGAGCTTTAGAGATGTAAACAATGCCTGCCCAACGGACAAGTTTCCTCACCCAAGGATCAACCAGCTAGTCAAGTTCACTTCTAAGCATCAACTTCTGAGCTTCCTTTCAAGGTATAACCAGATCCAAATGGATTTACCCAATGAGAATGCACCATTCAATACCAGCAAAGGGATCTACTGCTTCAGAGTATGCCTTTCGGATTTAAAAATGCTATGTGATCTACCAAAGGCTCGTCAAAAAAAATGTTCAAGGAGCAGATCGGGTATAATATTGAGTTTAGCATCGGCAGCATGCTCATAAGAAAGCAACTAGACTGAAGACTACCTTGATGAAGCCTTTAGTGTCATCCAAATACATGGCTTGAAGTTAAACCAATCAGGTTCCTCTATGTCGTTACATCGAGAAAATTCCCCTGGTTTTATGTAGCTAATACAGGAACAAAAGACAAGGTGGAGAAAATAGGGCCACTTCTGGACATGACCCACCAATGTCCATTAAGGAAGTTCAATGGCTAGATGGGTGCATAAACTCACTACCCTGATTCTTGACAATATCTGTTGAGAAGTACCTGTGCTTTATTCAAGACGCCAGGACAAACTGTTTCCAATAAGCACCAGAAGTACCTAAGCTCACTGCCACTCCTAACAAGGCCTGCCCCTACCTAGGCTCGGTTCCCCTCACCCATAGCTCTGAATGCAATCCTTATTCTAGAAGAAGAAAATGCCCGAAAGTAGACATATTATAAGGTCCTGTTAGACACAAAGGAGATCTACACCATGGCCAAAATTGCCACTTGGCTCTAGTTTCTAATCCGTAACAATGCCACTAATAGAACCCTGCCTGATGGAATTCGTGCATGAATCAACATCAGAATAGTCTCACTACACCAGGGTCCAAAATGTTAACCCAATGGAGAATAAGTGGATGCTCAATCACAATCTCGATCTCCTAGATGAAGCCCAGATCATCACACTCATTCAAACGCAGGCCTAGCAAAGTGTTCTAGATCAACTACTAATCCTAGAAAGCATCAAAGCCACTAGAAAAACAGCCAAACAAAAAAACTCAACCCATTTGAGAGAGATCCTTTTTTATCGCAATAGTCATCAGTCATCATCTGGGGACTCTACTAGTTGATGGGTTGAAAACCCAACTCGAGAGATGGGTTGCCAATACTGGAAAGCCCTCTAATTGGAAAAGTATTATCAATGAAAACATGTTGTTCCAGGTCATGAGTCCATAAGTGGAAAACCCTATATTACATGCTTCTATGTATTTTCAGTGGGATGGTCAAGGGTTACAGTTAGATCAAATGATCAGATCCAAGATGCCAATTCAGGCAATTGCCCTAACACCCGAATACGCAAGGATGACTTGTTAAGGAATCAAATGAATTGCCTTAACAATTAAAGGGTATAGGTCAACTGGATGTGTTACCTGGAACTTAAATTAATTACACAGCCGGATGCTAGTGGGTGCAGACCTGCCCTTAAGGTTCAGTCCAAAGTCAATTAAAGGTGTTATCTTAACATTCAAACTGGTGCATATCTTACTTAAAGGGCACAAGAGACCAGACGTCACTTAGACACATTATTTAATCGTCGAATGGAGCCCTGTCACAGGCTCGAAATGGTGAAATCCAAAACAGGACAGAGGTCCAGGTATTTACCAATGGCCTAAAGCTCGACCTGATCAAGCCTAGCATCATTGGTTCATCATTGCATAAATTTGCCAAATAAAAACATAGAAAGAACAGCACAAACAAGAAAAAGGGGACAAATCACAACCAAAACAAGATGAACTAAATAATACATTACTAAAATGTTACATGCAACCACGAAAGGGGAATTCTCAGAACAGACTAACGCTCCAACAGCCCAACAATAAGGTCTGAAGGAGATCTGGGGAATAACTAGGGGGATTCTTCTTCTCCATCATCATCTTCCCAATGCATTGGTTAAGTTAGGTCAACATTTCTAGAGTCTACGAAGCCCAAGTCAAAGTCATGATCAATCTGAAAAACTATGCCTTTGCAAGCTTCAAACCTGTCCAGGAACTGGTCCCTTAATAGGGCTCAAAAATCACGGAGCTTAGGACCTCCTCCAACCTCCTATGGGCCTACAAACATATGCACCCATGGATGCAAATATTGATATCAATATCAATATTGGTTATAATCACATTAGTATAAGACGTATCAAGTAGTATATATCAGTATCAGCATATGAAGAGCACAAATTTTTAGCAAATCAGGAACGGATAGTAAAATATCGATCATATTGGCCAACATATCGGCCAAATATCAAGTATATCTATAAATATTGGTCAATATGTTGCAATATATTACTGATATGTTACATATCGCAATTTTTCCACAATAGCAACAAATATCAGCATTGGGCAATAATACAATATATATCGTATGATATCATTCCATGCTGCAGCCGCTTGGTAGCTACTCCTGGCCTTTTTTATGTCTTCGTTAAGCTCACCATTGGCTGTCACCAATTGTGTTAGCTGGTTTTCAATCGCATCCAAATCAAGCTTAAACTGCTAGCACCAGAGACTATTGTTACTGGATAGCTCCTTTTCCCATATGACAATATGCCCTAGCCAATTTGCCTCATCAGCTCAACTCTTGGGACACCTCCGCAAGCAGACTCCATGCCATATTGACCCACATTCTAAAGGGATTAATCTCAGCTTCCAAATCCTCAGCTGTAATCCAAGGCCTTTCTTACGGTTAAGGATTTGTTGGCCAAATTCACAGCTTTATATAGTGGTCTCTCTCATCCCCCAACCACATTAAGCGATCCACATTGGCCTGAGCCACCACGACCATATGCACAAGGAAGCATACTGATTATATTAGGTGTGGAAAACTGGAAGCATAAGTGAGGAAAGAGAAATCTGGCCTATCTTCACTAAGAAGGGATCAAGGTTGTACAGGACTCCATCAGCAAAAGGCATCAACATCCTAGGAAGCATGTAGCCTTGGAAACTTTTAAACATGCCTCCTTGCTCTTGAAGGCATAGTCAATTGCCGCCATAATCCAACTCAGGTGAAAAAACTTGGAAAGCCTGCATTGGATTAGCAAACCCAATTCCTGAAATAGCCCATTTTGACACCACTGAAGTGGAAGACATGCGAGCAACTTCTTCTAGGATGCTCCAAGAGGCCACTCACAAAACCAAGGTCTTGGACTCGGCAGAGCCGGCACCTCCTTTATTGCCTCCTCCTAGCCTAGCACTTTACTTGCTTTCAGGATCCCACATGGGGGCAGAGTAGCACTCACTAAAGGGGTCGGCATAGGACCAATGTAACACACCCCTAACTGGCAGAATGTCCCAGCGAACAGGCACTGGCCAAAGCAAAACTTCCCCTTTCACTGTTTTTAGACATAAGAGTTATCACCTCAAAATTACGGACTGCCTCTAGCAGATATGGTATCAATCCGTGCACAGACTCTAGTCAAACTTGAGCACGCATTTGAAAAACATCAAGAGTACATGTTGCCTCAAGAAAATCACAAAGGGCACTAAAATCCTCATAGTGTTTGGCCAAGACTGCAAAAGAGCTAGACCCGAAGACTTCAAAATCCCCAAGTTTTAGTCACATAGCAAGAAGCAAAACCCATCCTCCGAAGCCTCCTAGAAGAAGAAAATTAAATCTGGCTAAGAATTATTAGCCTAGTTGTGGGTTCCAGGCCATGCCAGGAAGACCTCATAGGGGATGTGGTACTTCCCCCACCATAGGGCCATGCAACCTTGAGAAAGAGTTGCCAACATTGTGAACTTGTACTCCTACTTGAGATGCCATCAATATCAGCACAGGTTCACCAGAAGTGGACCCAAAAACAGTAAAATTTCTGCAAAGTCCCGTCACAACAATTCTGAAAAAGTGAAGGAAGAAAAATCCCTAATATGAAGCCCCTTTAAAAATTGGCCAAGCCCTCCATTTAAAAATTTCAAAATTGTACAACTTTGTGGTGATCATGACCCTTCAATGTCTAGCAAAACATCATTGGACAAAATCAGCAGGTGTGTCGTCTCGCCTCCTCCATTGGACAAAAACATCATATGCTTTCCTAAGAAAGTCGCAACAAATGCAAAAGGAGGCACACTGGCAACCAGGAAAATAGTCCAAAAGACACAAACCCTTGACTAGGAAGGAGCCATTGATCCTACTACTCTCAAACCCTTTTGAAAGGCTTTGAGAGTAGCAGTAATTGATCAGATCCCTATAAATCCAGAGGATGATAAATTGCACCTAGAACAGAATAAACCAGCTGCATCGCCAGAGAAAATGAACCCAAATCATTGCACTAGACTGACTAGCACACAAATGGTCAATCTGAAAATAGCCCTATGGCATGAGCCAAGCTAAAGGGATGACCACTATACTACAACAGTCACCCTGAACAGGTAATAACGAGGAAGCAAGCATCACTCTCAATTGCCTAGGACAAGCTGCCCTCAATGACTAACCATGGTACGATGGGGAAACTGGCAGACCATGTCACTAATCCAAACCAGCACACATCACCTTTTATTCAAGCAGAGAACCATCAGTGATGAAGAGATCTCCATGCAGCCTATGAGAAGGGCCATAAGGCCAGTAACAAATGTCATCCCATTGCACCAAGGACCACCTACTCGGTCTAGTTGGGATGGTCACATCCTAAGAAACACTCAAATGTCTGTCATGTACAACCAAGCCACTCTTTCCTACTCCTAACCACCATAATCAGCAAGGTGTGGCATGTCCATCGCTATCTGCCAACTACATGCAAGGCATGACTCCCTGGCATGGAATCACCCTCCCAAAAGTCACTATAAATGCCAAGTTGATTGAAACAAGAAGAGGCAGAACTTTCTGTCTCTCTTTCTCTCTCTCTTTCCAGGAAGAAAAGGACAGGTACTTTTCCCATCCCAGGAGAAAAAGGATATCTTCTCCCACAAATAAGTAACCTTTAAAGTTTTCTTAAAAGGATTTCCCAAAGTGCCATCTCCATGTTCCAAGATTAATGGATAGGCCCACATTTTACAAAGTCAACATATGGCATTCTCTTTACTACACTGAAGGAGCACCTTGAGCTCCATAACACTTCTCTGTTTGTTATGTTCGCGCAGAATTCCAATGCTTATGGTACCATCCCTAGGCAATCAAACCCGGACACTAGCCTCAGCCCCCATATATGCAAGGCTCACCCTCTTTAATAAATGGGTATAACTACTTTGATAAACAAAAAATACAACAATATCCAAATTTAAGATACTGAGCTTAGATAAAACATGTTTGCCAATCTACATCCATGGCAGAAAAATAAGAATTCAGGATGAAACTGGTGTATTACCGGGGCAATTTTATCATCGGTATCAACATCTGTAGAGGTATCAGTCCTCGGACTAGCATCTGCCATGGTAGATTCCCTCCAGTACTCTAAACTACCACTAGAAATTGGAACAATATTTTTTTGTTGATCGCTCCACAGCGGCAACCTCTGATATTCAATTTGGATAGCAGATGGACTGATAGAAAGTGAGCTTTTAGGCTGTTCAACAAAATAGAGAAATTGAAAATAAGCACAATTCATGTAATAGAGCAACCCAAAAAGCAAGTAGCCACATACTCCATAGTCCATGTTCTGTGCACTAACTGCAGAAACTAAACTATGATATAACACCTTTCATTTTTCTTTCTTTTATACAAAGGAATGCTTGCAGCATGATAGAAAACTGACATTGCACTTTACATAACGAGACAATATACAAGGGATCAGAAGAACCTACTCGGCCACTTGACTTTGATGAACTAAGCACAGTATCTGAAATAAGAAAAAGAAATTGAATAAGACATGGAAGAACGTCAAACAACTAGGATCAACTATTTCCCATTTCACCCTCAATCATAATAACTTCAATGACATTCAACTTGAAAAAGAAACACTTGAATAACAACAAATGTAAAGCAATCTAACATATAATAATGTTTCCCATGATTACAAGACAGGTGAATTTCTAAATGCCCAAAAAATGTCAATTAATCAGGTAAGGTGGCATTGATATTACACATTCATAGACTGAATAATATTAGCAAAATTCAGCACCAAGTACTTCCCTAAAAGATCAACCCACCAGAAAACATGTATCATGTAATATAGATGTATAATCACTAAACAAATCTGGCCAACCCTATAGGTTCATGAAAATTTGAAAATCAACCTTGTATAAAAATATCAAGCAAGATAATTAATTTTTTAATAGCCGAAGGACAGAGTTTGTCATGCCATAGCACTAGACATGCAACATGTCAGTGTCACTGGCTTACATGTTTTGTAGCCTAACTATGTTCTCTTGATGACAGAAATTCAGATTACAATATTAGCATCTATATTTTAGGAAAAAAAAACAAAACTAAGTACATTTCCAGCTTTAATACACAACAATTAGAAATAAACAATAAACGCTTACAGAATCATAAATCCTTTATTACCATCAACGAAAAAGATATGCTTGGATGTTCAAAGTGTTCGCTCATGGAAAATCTTACAGATTATTACTTACGTCTACTTGAATCTACTGCATTCTCTACACAGAAGCGAACTGATTGCTGAAGCACTCCAAAATCAGAAACTTGGTACAAGTTGATGGAGCTACCAGGTGAAAAACTGTAATGCACAAGATTGCAAACCATCACTCATGTCTATTTGATTCTTCAACATTTATCAGTTACTAAAACACAATAAAAGTTCATAAAAGGCAAAATACAAACATTCTGCATTTGACACTAGTTTGCTGATGGAGTTCTCTCTCTCTCTCTCTTGATTAGGAAAGTACTCGCACATACTATTTCACAGGCTGAAACCATTCCTTTCACATGGACATATGAGAATTCTATCATCAAAATGCCGAAATGGGACATGATATAATATAGGGGTGGCTTAAACATTACCTCCAAGGACTATACATCCAAACCTGCTCAAAACAAATAGGTTTTGGTAAAAGATTTTAAATACATATTCACCCGTTCAAATGGAGGCTCCCCAAATCTTGCAATACTCATTACCAGTACTTTATTACAACAGCAAAACAATAGATGTAATTATATACGTGTGTGTATATATGATTTTGAAACCTTGCCCTTTGTCAGGTTAGAACTTAGAACTATTACTGATTACTATACAGAGGGAAGTTTGATATCTATCTTTTAATTAGTCTCACCTCAGTATATTTATTGGTATTTCAATTAGTGTCAGGAAAAAAATTCAAGATAAATGTTAAAGATTATTATGATTCTAGATTTACTTAAATCATTTTCTGATTCGCTCTGGATTAAATCCATATATTCAGAATATTATAAGGTTTAATTATAAATAGAATATCACTATGATGCTCTCCTTATTTAGGCTTTTGTAGTCTATAAATTCATGTCTTCTACTTAGTTAGGAAGACCAATTCGAAACAATAGAGTCGGCTTTATTTTTAGCATAGTATCAAAGCCTTCCTCTGTTTGATCTCACATACAAAATTATTCTGCTGTTGGGGGCATCTAGCCTTTTGATACAGCAACACTAGATCTCACTCACAGTTTCTAGTGGGAACATGATTTTTGTCCATAAAATCATAGAAGAGGACTTCGCCACAATGGTTTCCAGTGGGAACATTAAGTGATAGAAGCTAACATATACTCTCATATCCAACTGAACTTATACAACTAAACGAATTTAGCTAATAAATTTATAACTCTGGGCAGATCTGAAAAGTTTCTTCCTGCCACAACAACAATAATTGGCATGTTCTAGTGGGAAACCACCAACTTCTAGTAATTACAGGGAAAACCACATTGGGGGAAGATACCAGTTTTGTGTCTTTTAGTACTTGATCTGATTATTACATACCTCAAAAAAGGGGTACAGCACAGAGACCAAACTTCTTCACTATATGCTCAAGAGGATTCTTGGTCACGTGTTTCTTATAGGAGTTTTTTTTATGAAAAAGACTTGCAACAAGTGATGATAATATATTTCCATAGGTAGAACTCAGAATGTCCGTGAAAATTTGCCTGTGTAGACACAACACAAAAGAACGCCAATACATATATTGACAAAAAATATTCTATACTTGGAGTGTTTAATTATATTATCGGCATTGGAACATCAAAACAAAGAAAGATAGGAAATCATTATGATCGAAGTACGCAATCATTACCCATGGACCAGAGCAATAGCTTAAACAAAAAAGGTTTATGCCAACAAGGGTATTTAATATCTATATGTATTAAAAAAGAATTTGGATATTTCCTGTACTTTCTAACTTTACAAGTGAACATAATTGAGTGTGTTTGGCATTGTAATTCTAAATCCAAAACCACTAATTCCTCAAGTATACAAACACTGAAACTTTTAAAGAGGAGGAGATTTTGCAATGTAATATCAGCACTGTTGCCCATCCCACCACCACAATTTCAAATAATAAACTATTGGCAAGAAGCATATCAATTTTTTCAAAGTAAATTTAATTCACTACATATTATTGCTAATTTCTCATTTCATTAAGCCGACATTTTTTCCATGGCATAAATTTTAGGCCAAAGTTGCATCACCTTTTTCTGCCATACACAAGAAAGTAATTACATAACTAAAATCAACACCAAGGATCTATGAACCCCAAGTACAAATTAGAAGTCTCAATCACCAACCAACCAAAGGTGAGATCCCCCAAAGCATCAAGCAAACAGTTCAAAACCCACCAGCCACTAGAGGGATGAGTGTTCCAATGCACAAGGCTTTGCATTGTACGCCCTAGGGAGCAATAGATGTATACAGCCTTATCATTTTATTGCAATAAGTTTTTCCATAGGTTGAACCAATGACCTTCAGCTAATGATAGAGAAATCTTCACTTCCCTATCTACAATTCACATTCCATTCAAGCCTCTTGAGTTTCCTATGTTTCATGCACTTACCAAAACCTTTGCCCGCAATCAGAGCCTTAAGGTCCTGCAACCTCCTATCCTTAATATCTTCAAAAAATTTTGGTAACTTCATCATGATCACTTGCAAACAAGCTAAGAAACTCGCTTGTAGTCATTTCTTGCAACACAACTTGAGAATTCGGTTGGAATTCCAGCATGATGGCCTCAAAACTATCCAAAAGAATATTTAATTTTATCAAGATTCCATTTTCTCAATTGGGCCACATAGATTAGAGTATCAATAAATGTTCAAATATAGGCCACTAAGTATTGGATTCTAAAGACCCCAAAAATGATATTTCTCAATACCAAGAACAACCAAGATATGTATCCTTATCAGGTACATATTGTGAATTTTGAGATATATTTACCAACATTTGAATTTTTCTGATACATCATCCGATAAATCTCAACAACTTCTTTCAACCTGCAAAGTGCAAAACTCTATTTTCTTTCCCTTCCTTTGTCGAACTCAGTCCAACTAAATCAAGAGCAACCCAAAGCTCAATTGGTTCTAAACAACTTTCATCAACCAAAAGCTCAGATTTTTGTTGTACATCAAGATTTAAATTCTTTAGGATTGAGATTTATTACAAAGAATAAATGGCAAGATTTCCGTTCAGGAAAGTTTTTCTTGTTTTTGCATGATTTGGTTGAACCTAGTTTCTTAACGTAGATCTAGTGAATTCTAGGATAATAAAGAAAATCCATATCATGAATTTTTAATAAAAATCGAAACCCGCCAAAGCCCCAAAAATATTTGGAAAATAAGATTTTCATGATTATTCATGTTTATATTTCAAATTTGAAGAATTCTATTGAATACGCTTAAATATACATATTCTACAGCTTGTTGTCTTTTAATATTTTTTTATTTTTCCATAAATAAGAAAGAGAAGTTATAAATTTAAATTGTACTTTTTGTTAAGATTATGCTTGGCTTTTGATGAATCTGTTCTTAGAAGCCGAGATAGTATGGTTAATTTATAATGAATTATTTCAATTATCTTGTAAATTAATGGTCCAATGAAAATGAATGATGCAAATATCGGCCAATACAATATGTATAGGCCGATATATATCGGTATCAGGGCCCCTCAATACCGATATTTTTCAATACCGTGATAATATCGTAATATTTTTTCTTATTAGCCAACAAGGCCGGAATATTGGCCAGTACAAACCTGTCAGTTTACATTTTCAGAAAACTTTTTCCATCTAATATATCCAATATCATTACATATTATTTAATATGTCCGATACTAATATAACCGTGACCGATACCAATATTTTCATCCATTATGAAGTTATTAATTTATTTTTAAACTGCAGCTGGAGTGATTGAAAATACTATGGTTAGGCTTGTGGTTTAATAAATATGTTCCAAAAATCCTAAAATAGTATATTTTCTTGATTGTGAAAATTTTAGTATTTTATATTATTCTCAAAAGTTACTTATTATTAATTAAATTGTGTCATAATTAAAATTATAATTTTTAAAATTACTACCTAAAGTTATTTTTGGGGTATCATTTTTTAAGGTTATCTAATTTAGGTTAATATTTTTTTAATTATGTCAACAACTTGTAACTGATTCGATAAGCAAGCATCTGCAACACAATAGCACCATCTTTGAAGAAAATCAAGAATCTGGATACCTACAAGAAACAAGAAAAGGATGCAGGGCTATTGGTGGTGGGAATGCTCTAGTGGCGGATTGTCACATAAACAATTAGTAAGGAGGGTTGGGAAGGAGTCCAGCATCGCGAAGTATACCAACTTCAGAGTAAAGAGGGCGAATGAACTCAAGCAACACAAGGAAGGATACAAGAACAAGAGCAACACAGAAGCATAAGCACAATCAATATCTTCATGAACAGGTCAGCTGCAAACAGGACAAGAGCAGACAACCAGATTATAGCTAAATACGGTTGTGCATCAAGTTCAGTTCAAGAAACTGTTGAGAGTTGTTACAAATGGTTGTAAGTAGATAGCTCAGGTGCCAAATGAGGTTACAAGTTGTTAAAGTAGTTAATACGAGTATGATGCAGACTGGCTGAGAGAATGCAGTATAAATATATAAATGATCAAATGTAACAATAGTTCAGATGGAATTAATGCAACTTCAGTTTCTGTTTTGCTTCTTAGCATGCAAGTGCAGTAAGTCTTGAGTCTCTATTATTCTTTTATCTTTTGTTCTTGTCTATTCTCCCTTCTTTTGTGAACTTCTTGCTCAAAACTTCATCTTCTTCTCCTTGTAACTGAATTAGTAAAAGAATACTGTCATTCTATTACAGCAACAACAAGCACTGGACAACAAGATGGCAGCACTGGACAGCAAAATGGAAGCATTCATGACAGAAATTCGACAGCTATTACAATCCAAACCACATACCAGGTCATCTGCTCCACAGCCACCACAAACCCCACAACAGATAATCTCTGTGACAAGCCCTGCTAGACCTCATTTTCCACCTACAATTCCTACCATGGACATTACCAAAAAACCACCACATGCATTCCATCAATAGAAACTAGATTTTACTCCGTTTGATGGTCAACAAACCAGATATTGGATTTACGTGCCAGAAATGTTTTAGCTTTTATCAACACCACCCTATCAAAAGATTGAGATTTCTTCAGTAAATGTGCACAGGAGAGCTGTCATTAGGTTCCAGGGGTATTGTACCACTACGAACCATGATTCATGGGAAATTTTCACTTCTGATGTGTGTACTGAATTAGGAGATAGATCTTTTGTAGATATTGTTGGAGAATTCAACAAATTATAGCAAACAATTTCCCTACAACATTATTGAGACAAATTTGAGGAGTTAAGATCCATAATGCTACAGAAAACCAAGGTCTGAGGCATATTTGGTTTCTGACTTCTTGACTGATCTTCAGAAAGAACGAAGACACGTGGTCAAGTTGCATCCTACTTCATTATCTCAAGCAGTTCAATTGGCTTCCTTACAAGAACAGACCTTTGAAGCCCTCAATTGTAAGCCTAAACCTTTTTTTCATATCCTCCTACAAAAGCCCTTCATCAAATAGATCACATGATCAGTTCCACCAAACCACATACCAACAGAACAGATTCTTTTCAAACACCACCCTCTGGATTAGAAACGGGCATTAGGTCTGTTCTATAAATGCAATGATAAGTTTTCTCCAAGAGACAAATGCAACATTAGGCAACACAATGCTATAATGGGGGATCATAATGATTTGGAGGCAGATGACCAACATGATCAGCCACTGAAAACAGAGGAAATCTCTGAAATTCTGTTCATGCATTGTCAGCTCAACCACCTAGCAACACCATTAAAATCAATGGTCTCACAAAAAACCACCATACATAAATCCTCATTGATAGTGGCAGTACGCAAAGTTTTAGATCCAAAAATTATAGTAGCCACTAATGCAAAAGTGATCAACACTACACTACAAGTGACAGTTGCCAATGATAGCAAAATGATTAGTGACTCTCAATGTCACTAATTTCTGTGGACAATGCAATGCCACTCATTTCAGACCAATTTTAGAATCCTTCAACTTGACAGATATAACATGGTACTAGGGGCGGATTGCTTAGCAAATAGAATCCCATCTTTTTGACTTTTCTAGACTCATAATGTCCTTCAATTCTCTAGGTGAGAAAATAAAACTCCAAGGCACAACTAACAATGCATCCTTGGTAAAAATATCGGGCAAAAAGTTGCAAAAGTGGATTCCATCTGGTCAAGGTTTTATAGCTCATTCTTCACAATCAGCTCTAGCACATCACAGGAAAACACTCTTCCTTCAATCCAGAACATTTTGAAATCTTTCAAGATGTTTTTAAGTCACCAACCCAATAACCACCACATAGGAGCCATGATCATCACATTCCATTGCTTCCTAATGCTCAACCAGTGAACCCTCGACCATATAGATTCAGTCATGTCCAGAGAGATGAGATAGAAAAGCAAGTTGAAGAGATGCTAAGTGCATCTATTATCCAACCAAGAACAAGTCTTTTTCCCTCTCCTATGCTGTTAGTTAAGAAGATGCATTTTGGCGCTTTTGTGTAGATTACAGGCAGTTCAACACCTTAACTATTAAAAATGAGTTTCCAATTCCCATTATTAAAGATTTACTAGATGAATTACATGGAGCGACATTCTTTTCAAAACTGGACTTTAGAGCTAGTTATCATCAAATCAGAATGCACCCCCTCGACATTCACAAAATTGCCTTCAAGATACATCAAGGCCATTGTGAATTCTCAGTTATGCCTTTTGGCTTAACTAATGTTCTAGCCACCTTCCAATCACTCATGAATCACATTTTTCAACAGCAAGTCTGCAAATTTGTATTGGTTTTTTTATGAAATTTTAGTGTGTACTCCTACTCTTGCACTGCACTGTCACATTTATATGAGGTTTTCATCACTCACCAGAACAACAAGCTATATGCCAAGATGTCTAAATGTCCCTTTGGCCAACAACTGGAATATTTGGGACATATTATTTCTGGAAAGGGAGTGGCAACAGATCCAAGCAACATGGAAACTATACTCAAAAGGCCAATCCCTAAAAGCAGCAAAGTAGCCGGAGGCTTCTTGGGTCTCACAGGGTATTACAATAAGTTCATCAAGGGATACGATCTTTTAGTTAAGTCTCTTACCTTGTCTCTCAATCAAGAAAAACTCAGGGCGGAAGCACGATCGGCTTTCACAGCCCAGCAGAAGGCTATGAAAAAAGCTTCTAACGTTGCCAAATTTTACAGCAACCTTTGTCATAGAAACAGATGCCTCAAACACAGGGATGAAGATTGTAATACAACAAAGGGGGCAATCTATAGCTTTTATTAGCACTACATCTCATACAGCTATCCAAATGTCTGCTTTCCAAACTCTGTATCGATATCCTCCAACACACATACCAATGGATCACTTAGATGATACCCCAATTGTTTCAATTAATACTTACCTTCAATATAGAAACTCTCTCAACCAATTCCTATTGGAATAGTTACGGATTTCACAAAATAGAATGAAAACTCTTTCTGACAAACACAAGATCAATATATCTTTTGAGGTGAGAGACATGGTGTATCTAAAGTTGCAGAGATGGCTGCAAAGTACTATGGACCTTTTCCAATTGAAGCAAAAAGAGGAAAAGCGGCTTATAGGCTCACATTGCTTCCACAATGCAAGCTTCATCCATTGTTTCATGTCTCCTTATTAAAGAAATGCATTGGTAGTAAGCACAAAATCAATCCAACTCCACTGTGAAGCCACTTCAAATCCTAGCTCTTAGGACCATTACTCGAGGCTCTTTCAAGGTTCCATAGTGGCTGATACATTGAACTAATATGGATGTATCTGAGGCTACTTGGGAAGACCCTTCATTCATTGTCAAGTAATTTCCAGCATTTCATCATTGAGGACAAGAATGTACTAAGAATGTACTCAACAGGAGGGTATTTGACAAACAATTAGTAAGGAGGCTTCAAAAGGAGTTCAGCATCATGAAGCGTACCAACTTCAGGATAAAGACGGTAAATGAACTCAAGCAACACGAGGAAGCATATGAGAACAAGGGCAACAAATAGAAGCATAAGCACAACAAGTATCTTCATGAACAAGTTGGCTCCAAACAGGACAAGAGCAGGGCAGCCAGTTTTAGCTAAATAGAGTTGTGCATCAAGATCAGTTTAGAAAATTGTCGAGAGTTGTTACAAGTGGTTGTAAGTAGTTAGCTTAGTGTCCCAGATAGCCAACAAGCATAGAGGTTATGCGCTATGCAAACGTAACATGCAAACAGAGGACGCCCGCATATACAGCTTATGTGTACAAAGATGTATGTGTAGGGCAAATAATTATCTAGAAAATTCTAAAGTAACAGAGATTTATAGAAAAAGGAAGGACATATATTTACTTTAGAATATTCTTAAATAGGGAGAAAATGAGAGATTTTAAAGTATTTTAAATAGAAAATATTTATATATAACACTTTAGAAGGTGAATATTAACCATCCACAATGGATGATAGAAAGATGATCCTAATCATTGGTTAAGGAGGTGGCATTCCTATATAAAGAATGAACTCCTCTCATTTGAGATAATCTCAAAAAGTTAGGGAGTAAGCAACTCAAGTAAAGTCAAATGAAGTGAATCCAAGAAGTTGTGCGTAGCCAAGGGAGTGGCTGGTCTTAAAGAGCTTGAGGGGTAGCGTTTGGGGAGCTTGGAAGAGTACGTGTACTTTAAGAGTGGGAACACCGAGGAAGGCTGAATTTTCTACATCACAAGGGGTGTGTTAGACAAGTGCCACACAAGTGAACGACATAAAGTGTCATCACGTGATAGGTGGCATCAAAGAAAAAGTCCATGAGCAAGCTACACGGGGTAGCTATGCCAATACCACATTGGGAGAAGACTAAGGCTAGGAAGGAGCTAGCCAACATCTGCACGAGGGGCGCCTTTACCATGTCAGACGGTGACATAATTAACATTGCGATCACCATGGAGGGTAAGGTACCAATTAAGAAGAAGAGAGCACAAGACACATCCAAGGACTCTTTCTCTAAGTTTGAAGTGAGATTTTCTCAGGTGGAGGTGGTCTTAGGAGATGTCAAAGGCCTAGGGGAAGGCTCTGACAACCTTAAGAGGGAGTTTCAAGACTCCAGTGATATGTTGGAGGATATGGTGGAATCCACAACGGTAGAGATCCATACGAATATAATGACATTCAAAGGGATGTTGCTAGATATGATGGGCAAGCTGGAAGCTATGGTGTAGGATCTAGTAGCTGATATTGCAGCCATAAAGGAGAACTGGGCCATATGCAACAGGATAATAACTGGTGGGACAATCACCAAAGCGCCTAGGGTGGAGGCACCCAAACCCAAGCCTTTTGCTAGTGTGCGGGACACCAAGCAACTAGATAACTTCCAATGGCAAATGGAGCAATACTTAGAGGCTACGCGGGTAGTCAATCACTAGGATAAGGTAAGGATTGCAACCCTTTACGTTGTAGACAATGCCATGATATGGTGGCGTAACAAATGCCATGAGGTGGAGAAAGGGTTATGCACTATAGCAACATGAGATAATTTCAAGGGAAAATCAAGAAGCGGTTCTACACGAAGAATGTTGAGTACCTCGCCCATATAAACACGAGGAAGATGAAGCATACGAGTAAGGTTGGCAACTACATGAAGGAGTTTGCTTCGTTAATGCTAAAAGTGCCTAGCATGACTAAGGATGAGCTATTCTTCATCTTCATGATGAGACTACAACCATGGGCAGGGATGACGATCAAGAGGCATGGGATCACGATGGTGAGTGATGCCATGGCCATCGCGGAGTCATTAACGGAGTTCAAGCTAGGCAAAGATCGCTATGAGTGTTAGGCCAGGGGGGGGGAATGCATCCAAAGAGCGCCACAACAAGAGCCCTCCCAAGACAGTGGATCACCTCGATGAGCCAAGGTCGAGTAGAGATCAAGACAGAGGCAAGCACAAGGCCCGAGAAAAGGATGGTAGAGCCAAAGGTAGTGGTGGATGCTTTTTATGTGACAAACTGCACTTCACAAATAATTGCCCTCAATGGGGGAAGTTGAATGCCATCCGAAAAGTCAATGAAGGTCCTACAGAGGACAAGCCGCATCGCATGGGGGCAATGCAACGCATCTACACAGTCCAAGTAGTTCTGAAGGAGCAACAAGGTCAAGGATTGATGTACGTGGACATTGACATCAAGAGGAAACCCACGGTGGCAATGCTGAATATAGGGGAGATGCACAACTTCATGATAATGGACGTTGTGAATAAGTATAAACTTGACTTAGTTACAGAGACGGGCCATGCAAAGATAGTGAACTCTACCCCTCTCCCTATCCAAATAGTTGTGCCAGACGTGCTGGTGAAGATTAGAGGCATGTGGAAGAAGTTGGACTTCACGAAGGCGGGCTTAGATGACTATCCACTCATCTTACGCATCAAATTCTTCCACTCAACCAAGAGCATAATGATACCGCAGGATAAATGCTTGTACATCATGGGCGGTGAGAAGTCACCATATATGATAAGCAGTTGAGGGAGTGATTGACAGTTGTGGCTGTGTTTGGGATGATCTGGTGATCACCATTATGTGTGAGGTGTATCAATGTAATACATAAGCATCTGTTAATGCCTTGGTTTACATCCTCCACGTTACATTTATCCAAAAGTCCATTGTAAGAATAAAGAGTAATCAAGCTAATGAACAGCACAATTGCAGAGATTGGGGAAAATAGATTTGTCCAAATAGCCACGATAAGATAGCAATAAGAGCAACAAGGTAGTTCCTTATGTGTAGAGAGAGGCATTGCTATTGGACTGTGTTGTGGAGCACATTGTCTGAATACTACTTTAGAGGATTTCAAAAAGAAGTCTAGCAAAGGTGATGTGTTAACAAAAGCAAAGAAAATTCCGAACTACATCAATATTGTTAGTCAAGATTCCCATAAGTATAGTTTTACAATACTTGCAATCAAATAACATTGTTTCCTCCAGACAAGAATAACTGGTCTAAGTTTTGGATGAGCTACTCTCATATGTGAAAAGTGTATCATCATCACAAAACCATAAGTCATGAAAAAATCCAAAATTGCATTTCCTTCTCCGTTTCTTTCCCCATAACCACAGCCTCCTAGCACACTTCTATACCATTTAAATGGCCATTTAAATCTAGTCCAAGATGGCCATTTAGATCCCCATCTATAAAAACAGTCCCTATGTGGAAACCAAAAAAATTACCTTAATAGCCATAATTCAATTCCCACTTCTCTTCACTCACTAAATTATCTTTCAACTCTTTACTCACAATAATGCCAACTCCATTGTCAGCTCTCACTCTCCCCCATAGTACCATACTCCTCTCCATATTTTTCATTCTCTCCCATTCACTTCTTAGGCATAATATATTGATCCTTCTTCTAATCATGATATCTATCACCTCATAAGCTAACCAGTCAAAGTACCAATTCCCAGTCGAATATTGTTATCTTGGAATACCTTTTTCAGCCACACTCACCTATGATGCTGATACTTTTGCCAATTTGGCAGTAAAGCATGTAGCAAGTAAGGGACACCCAAATATAAATACTCTTAGGTTACAAATCCAATAATAAGACAAATACTACGTTAGTGGTCCACTACATAATACACAACCTTCAATCTTGCACACGAATAGCATATTATTCTCCTTTAATTCTTTATTAACTTTGAACTCATTAGAAACTGGTGTTTTTATTTGGCACAATCAAAGGGAATAAAACTCAAAGAGCATGTTTTGTGCAATTAACAGAAAATAAAAACGATGAGAAAGAGGAGATGAAAATGAAAGAATTACATTGCATTGGAAATGGCTGTCGGGACATCAAAACTCGGCATCACGGTTGCTGCTTCCTGTTCATCTTCTAGTACAGCCCTCACAATTCTACTTCCCATGCACCACCATTATTACCTCCCGCATGCCCCTATCAATTCACGGCAAAGCCCTAATCCACAAAACTGGCAAATACTTCAAACACCTTCCAAGCTGCAATTGCTGCAGAAATTGCAATAATCAATCATCACCCCGAAGAGATGACCTGAAAAGAACAAAAAAGTCACTTTTCTCTGCAGGTTAAAGTAGATGCCCAAAACCCTTTTGAAAATTGTAATTAATTCACCATCAGAATAATCCCTCCAGCTGAAATCAAAGAAACAACAGAAAGATGCCCTAGACGAAAAAAAAAATTCAGATTACAAGACCACTTTAATCTTTAGCAAGACTCAATCAAGCACCCACTAAGCAAATACTAGAAACACAAATAGATTTTAAATTAACACCACATACAAAATCAACCGTGCTGCTCCGTGAAAGCAAAATCACCAAAGATAGTAGAATAAATCAAACTCTTCGCCACGTCGAAGCAGTGTTCATAAAACCAGGCAGGCAATACGCAGAAGAAGAAATTTGATTGAAACTTCAAGGACCTGTGGTTGTTAACCCAGACTCATAAATCAACACACTCAACAATAGCCCGAAGCTAAGCTCAAAGGGAGGCGTAAAAAACCTTGTGGCCCTCTAATTTCACTGTAGCATGGTTTGACTTCCTATGAATCGCAAACTTTTTTTCCTCACACAAAGTAACTCTAGTAACATCTGTATTACGACTAATCTTCCGGCGAACCAATCTGGGATTGTCCTGTTTTTTTCGTAAACCCACCTGAGACTTGGAAACTTCTTATCTTTGTTGGATTAATTGCGGCAGAGGGAAGAAGGGGTGAAAGAGACGCTTGGATCCTTCCAAACACGAGAGTCTGATTCGGTGGGGGTGCAGGGTGTAAAAAGGTAAAGCAATCTCTTTCAACGCACGATGACCGGTAAATATCTGTAATGGTTTCGTTGACAGCTTTGTTAATATAACAAAACCTAAATTACTCGGTACTACTGCGAGAAAGATTATTCATTTATCCATAAATGAATAATTTACCAATTCAACAGTACTGGATATTTTCCAATTTAAGAAGAGTTTTTATTTTAAGTGTTGATAAAGAGATTATTCAATGGGTAATGATACAGTTAATGAATAATGATTAGAGGACAATTAAATTCTCCAATACGTTTTACCAAAACAGGACCTTCAAACAATAATAACATCAAGTAACTACTTGGCACAACATTAAAAAACTTATTATTTGTAGTTGGTAAAATAAAGATGAATTTGTCTAGTTTAGGTACAAAGAAAAAACAAGCCACTATAGATGCATAATTTGAGAAGTGCTGAATTTAAAAAATAGAAATTATCAAGAAAAAGCTTCTTAATATTATAAATTTTATATGTTATTCACTTTTTTTTTTTCTCATTTGATCACTTATCAAATTATACTCTTGTTGGGCTTTAGAAGATTTGAAAAAAAAAAATGTATTATCTTATGCATTGTGAGATTATTAATTTACTATATTAAACAACTGTAAATTATTAACTGATTGAGGCTTTATTGTAGCTTTATTTGTAGTCAATAATATTTTTTATGAGTATTTATATTTTTATAAAATTAACACCCTAAACATAACAACTAACTATTCATATTTAATAATTGTTTAAAAAATACCTTTCAAATATTATTGGATGATATAGTGTTCAATCTATTTATATTAATAAACCTTCATAATAATAAAATTATAATAAAATGTCATGTCATAATATTAATTCATAAAGTATATAGAATATAGACAATAAAACAAAACTCAATCATGTTCTACGTCATGTAAGGAAACAAGTCTTTTTCTTGCTAGGATGAGTTGATATATATTATACTATATGAAGTATCATGGTCCAATTTTACCTAGTGAAAATTTATTGTGCAGTGTTAAGATTTTTCTATGTCAATGAATCATTACTCAACTAAATGGTTCAAGCACTCCTAAACTAGGCCATTTAAATAACAACTTCTTCCTATGATGTGGAAAGACGTGACAATAAACAATTCATATTTAAAAAATATTTAAAAATACATTTTAAATATTATTAAATGATATAATGTTCAATCTATTTATACTAATATACCTTCATAATAATAAAATTATAATAAAATACCACATCATAATATCTATTTATAAAGTATATAGAATATAGTCATATAATAAAACCCAATCATGTTCTACATCATGTAAGGAAACAAGTCTTTTTCTTACTAGGGTGCACTAGACGCTCTCCATTGATGACATGTTGATATATATTATACTATATAAAGTATCATGGTCCCATTTTACTTAGTGAAAATTTATTGTACAGTGTTAAGATTTTTCTATGTCAATGTATCATTACTCAACTAAATGGCTTAAGCACTCATAAACTAGGCCATTTAAATAACAACTTCTTCCCATGATCTAGTCTCCCCTTACCCTCTAATTTCGTACTCTGTTTTAAAATTTACTTTTAAGTGCAAAATGGATGTGACTATACTAAATGTGGACAAAAATGATCATCCTAGTATGACATAGAAAACTAAAGGTAGGTCGATTAACAAGAAAGTCAAGTAGTAGGAAGCAGTATAAGGATATGTTCCCAATATGACATCAAGGCTTTTGATCCCCTTTACTTGGACCAACCCATTCTTCAAGCTATATAATGGTCTATCCAACAGGATCATTTAATGACATTTTAGCCTAACTTTATGAATACATTAAAATGAAAAATTTTTCTGAATCTTTCATTATCAAAAATAAAAACTCATTTCAGTCGATAATTTTAAACATAATCTTAAAAGAGATATTGTCACATCCAAGATTTTTGATCCTAAAATTAAATACTTAATCAATATTAATTAACTAAATAACCATTTAATAACTTTCAAATTTAAACTTCATCAATACATCAATCAACCATAATCTTAATAAATAAAAATGTATACAAGACCAAAAATGTACCACATTATTGTGTAGCTCAAACACCAACCTAATCACATGATGTCAGACCTTAAAGGAAGAATGATATATATATAACATAATAATCAACAGAGAATAATGTGTGAAAATAAATATCTATAAATTTGATCGAACAAAACAAAAATCATCAACAATACCAACTCGACACCAAACTATGGACATATGATACCTAAATTATAACATAAAACCATAATGAATCTTAAACCAATACATCCTAGCTATTCAAACTTAAACATTGTATAAAATACTTCATAATCACAATTTAAACATGTCTAGAAGCCAAATTATATCATTTAACATGCTCTAAAGCTAACTAAAAAATATATAATACTATCATCTGAATAATCAAAATATAAGCTAATATCATCCGAAACTATCTAATCAAATAAAATACAAAATTAGACCTATTAATCATCATCCGAACACTATCCGAATATAATATAATATAATTAACATTATCTGAAATCATTAAATGACAATAATCATCATCAATTCATTAATTTAAACTTTTCTTATTAGCTTGATCTTTCAATCCTGATTGCCTAATAATGACTCATAAATCTCCTCTGAGGGGGTTAGTAAAATAGTAAAAAATGATATAAAAACTCAACAAAATACATAATATGTCAATAAACATTTATATTTGCATATAAAAACATGTTAGAAGGAATATGGAATAAGATCAAATGCAAATGATATGAATCTTGTGGAAAGAAATTTTTATAGTAATATTCTCTTTTTTTTTATCTTATCTTATTACCTTTTTATCATCAAAACATGGTTAAATTCTTATTTTCTTTAAGAATTAGGGCCGATAACTTTACCAACTAAATAAGCAAACAATCGAAACTCGGGTTATTTATATTTTCACAAACTAAAGGTCATACACTTCTATTCAAGACTCAGAGATGAACCATTTATATATAACCCTATAAACGTGATCAAATATTATTTCTTAACCCTATGGATGTTGGCGTCAAATATCGATATATTATTATAATATATTAAGACATATTATAATATATTACCCATTGATCATAATCCATGGTCCAATATTTAACTTAGAAAAACTCTATACTTTTCTTTTTAATTCTTAATTCTTACACATTTGGAGAATGATTCATCATTTTTTGACATAATAATAGAATTTTTTTCATAATTTTATAATTTTATTGCAAAAAACTTAATCATAATGAGATTTATATATATAAAATGCTAAATTAGAATGTAACATAAGAAATTCAGCAAGTTAAGCACATATGTGACGACCCAGATTCTAAAATATAAAAAATCTCGATTATCGAGCCAATGTGATCAAGGGATCCAGAAAAATTGAGGGTTTTCCGGTCAACCCATGTTGACCGAAAAGTTGGGAAAAGGATGAATTTGGTCAACGCATGTTGACCGAAATGTATGAAGGAAAGCAAAATTCGGTCAACGCATGTTGACTTGAATGCATGTGGAGGCCGGAATGGCCTTGAAGTCCAGAGTGGCTTTGTGTGGCCGAAGTAGTATTAGGGGAACAAGGTGAAGAAATCCGGAGTCAACGAGACGATGATGGACGGAGTGAATGAAAAGAAGTTGACCGGACTTAGTAAAAGTTGACCGGATTCGAAGATACCCCGGTCAAGGCATGTTGAGGAGAAGGAAAAATCCGGCCAACGATGTCGACCGAAAAGTATGATGGCGAGGCATAACCGGTCAACGCGAGTTGACCGGAAAGCATGAGAAGGCCGAAGTGGCTTTGAAGCGAGTGCATTATCAAATGAGGCCGAAGTGTCCTCAAGACCGAGTAGAATTTGAGGAGAAGAAATCCGAGTCGATGAAGGAAAATAAATCCAAGTTGATGAGAAAGTGATGGACGGAGTGAATGATAAGAAGTCAATCGGATTGAAGAGTTGACCGGATTCAAGATCTTGACCGGAATTGAGAGTCGACCGGATTTCTTGAAAGGTTACAAAATTGAGACCTGACCGATCGAAATATTGACCAAAGAGTTGGCCGGATAAACAAAGAATAAACTGTGGGTTTTAGTTAGAATCAAACTAGGCGGCGACCAAATAGAGTGGGTAAACTAATCTAGTTAGTCCCCCTATCGTCTGCAAACAAGTACCAAAGTAAGTCACCTACCCCACTTACCCCACCAAACCCCTCCTCTATATAAACCCAGCGTCGGGTGGCTGCGTTTGACAAAAGACAAAACGCAAGCAATAAGGAGGGAGTGAAGGAGGACGCCAAGGAGAAACCAACTGTCAGGCAAGAAGGGAAGGAAAATTGAGTCAGCCTGTCAGGCAAGTGTACCTCAGACACCGTTTTTAAGTTCATTGCAAGTGTATTCTGCTCTGTTTCTAATTTCATGCTTTATTGCAAGTTACTTCGACGCAGGTTTTAAGTTCATGCTTTAAGTATATTACAAGTGTACTCTGCTCTGCTTTTAAATTCATGTTTTGAGAAAATTGAGGTGTACTCTATTTTTAAGTTCTTACTTTCTGCATTGAATATCCACCGTCTGTAATGTAAAACGAGTTTCATCCTTTTTGATGAAAAAGTACTCCAAAAGAACTCTGGCCTTCAACGAACTCCCGCCTTAATATGAAAATGAACTCCATCCCTTTTTAATAAAATTGTACTCCATCATGATAGTAAAATGAACTCCGTCCAAAAAGCACTCCATCGCTTGAGTGAAAAGCAGTCTGTACGGAAAGCACTCCGGCCTCTTTTAAAAAGAACTCTGGCCTTAAACGAACTTCCGCCTTAATATGAAAATGAACTCCGTCCCTTTTTAATGAAAATGCACTCCGTTCTGATAGTAAAATGAACTCCGTCCAAAAAGCACTCCATCGCTTGAGTGAAAAGCAGTCTGTCCGGAAAGCACTCCGGCCTCTTTTAAAAAAAGAACTCCGACCTTTATGAAAGAAATAACTCCAGCTGTTAAGTTAGTTCACTCCGGCCTTTATGAAAGAAAAAACTCTGGCTTTTAAGTTTACACACTCCGGCCTTAATAAAGAAAAAGAACTCTGGCTTGTAATTCTGACTTTGAACTGAAACTGAAATGAACTGAAACTGAAAATGAACTCCGGCTTAAATGAACTCTGCCTTTTAAATGAACTCCGCCCTTTAAGAGAAATGAACTCCGGCTTTAATGAACTCCGACTTTTGAGTTTACGCACTCCGTCTTTATGAAAGAAAGAACTCCGGTTTCTGAAGAACTCAGTCCCTTTTGAGTGAAAAGCACTCTGTCTGAAAAGAGTTCCGCCTGAAAAGCATGCCGTCAAGAAATCCGACTTGTCAAGTAAAATGAACTCCGGCTTTAAATGAACTCCGTCCTTTAAGAGAAATGAACTCCGGCTTTAATGAACTTCGGCTTTTGAGTTTACGCACTCCGTCCTTATGAAAGCATGAACTCCGGCTTGTATAAAAAAAAAAATCTGTTCCGTCACAATTGGTATCAGAGAGTTGAGATGCCTTAGGAATTGATCGATCGAAAAGCAAAAGTATAGGTTTGAATCTTTCTACTAAATTTTCGTAGGGTTAAGTCTAGGTAACCAAGGTGATTCGGACCCTTAAGAAGTTGACATCAATGTTGGCAATCATTGCTGCGAGTCTTTGGACTTGTGTGTTTTTTACGTTTCATGGGAGATGTAAAGGCGAAATTGTGAGTGAGTCCAGAAAATTGGGTGATGGGATGCCATGTTTTTAAATTGGGATCTTGAGATTCTAGGTAATGACAACAATTTGAGTGATCGTTACTGTAGTATGAGGATTTTGGGGTTGCCTTCATAATATAACTATCCTAGAACTTTTTAAACCAGAGTGGCACAGCGGAAGCGTGGCGTGAACCCATAGCTCAGAAATTTAAGATTAAGGTTAATATCCTTATGTTCAAAATCTTTTGAAGCTTGGAACGAACTGAAGTGGAAGTTCATAGAATTCATTTGAAGTATCGGATTCAATTGGAGGAATAGCTAGCATATACCGTAGGCCACTTAAGAAATTCTGAGGACCATCCTCATATCAATAGCTAAGAAAATCAGTAAGTGCCTAGATTGAACCGATATAAGAGAATAAGAATGATCAAATGCTTAAGGTTTCCTAGAGTAATCCTTATCTGAGGGAATAAACTATTAATGCAAAAATACGTGTGATTATGAGACCGTATGGATCATCAAATTTCGAGGACGAAATTTTTATAAGTGGGGGAGATTGTGACGACCCAGATTCTAAAACATAGAAAATCTCGATTATCGAGCCAATGTGATCAAGGGATCCAGGAAAATTGAGGGTTGCCCGGTCAACACATGTTGACTGGAAAGTGGGGAAAAGGATAAATTTGGTCAAAGCACGTTGACCAGAATGTATGAAGGAAAGCATAATCCGGTCAACATATGTTGACTTGAATGCATGTGGAGGTCGGAGTGGTCTAGAAGTCCGGAGTGGCTTTGTGTGGCCGAAGTAGTATTAGGAGAACAAGGTGAAGAAATTCGGAGTCAACGAGACGGTGATGGACAGAGTCAATGAAAAGAAGTTGACCGAACTTAGTAAAAGTTGACCGGATTCGAAGATACTCCGGTCAAGGGATGTTGAGGAGAAGGAAAAATTCGGTCAACGCATGTTGACTGGAAAAGTATGAAGGCAGGCATAATCCGGTCAACACGTGTTGACCGGAAAGCATGAGGAGGCCGAAGTGGCTTTGAAGCCGGAGTGCATTGTTGAAATGAAGCCGAAGTGTCCTTGAAGACCGGAGTAGAATTTGAGGAGAAGAAATCCCGAGTCGATGAAGGAAAATAAATCCGAAGTTGATGAGAAAGTGATGGACGGAGTGAATGATAAGAAGTTGACCGGATTCGAAGATCTTGACCGGAATTGGAGAGTTGACCGAATTTTTTGAAAGGTTACAAAAATTGAGACCCGCATCGATCGTAAATATTGACGAAAGAGTCAATTCTGATAAAACAAAGAATAAACGGTGGGTTTTAGTTAGAATCCAATTAGGCGGCGACCAAATAGAGTGGGTGAACTAATCTAGTTAGTCCACCTATCGTCTGCAAACAAGTACCAAAGTAAGTCACCTACCCCACTTACCCCACCAAACCCCTCCTCTATATAAACCCAGCGTCGGGTGGCTGCGTTTGACAAAAGACAAAACGCAAGCAATAAGGAGGGAGTGAAGGAAGACGCCAAGGAGAAACCAACTGTCAGGCAAGAAGGGAAGGAAAATTGAGTCAGCCCGTCAGGCAAGTGTACCTCAGACGCCGTTTTTAAGTTCATTGCAAGTGTATTCTACTCTGTTTCTAATTTTATACTTTATTGCAAGTTACTTCGAACGCAGTTTTAAGTTCATGCTTTAAGTATATTACAAGTGTACTCTGCTCTGCTTTTAAGTTCATGTTTTGAGAATATTGAGGTGTACTCTGTTTTTAAGTTCTTACTTTCTGCATTGAATATCCACCGTCTGCAATGTAAAACGAGTTTCGTCCTTTTTGATGAAAAAGTACTCCAAAAGAACTCTGGCCTTAAACGAACTCCCGCCTTAATATGAAAATGAACTCCATCCCTTTTTAATGAAAATGTACTCCGTCCGATAGTAAAATGAACTCCGCACAAAAGCACTCCATCGCTGAGTGAAAGATCTCACAAGGAAAGCACTCCGCCTCTTTTTTAAAGAACTCAAAACGAACTTCCGCCTTAATATGAAAATGAACTCCGTCCCTTTTAATGAAAATGCACTCCGTCCGATAGTAAAATGAACTCCGTCCAAAAAGCACTCCAACGCTTGAGTGAAAAGCAGTTTGTCCGGAAAGCACTCCGGCCTCTTTTAAAAAAAGAACTCTGGCCTTTATTAAAAAAAAGAACTCCGGCTGTTAAGTTAGTTCACTCCGGCCTTTATAAAAGAAAGAACTCTGTCTTTTAAGTTTACACGCTCCAGCCTTAATAAAAAAAAAAACTCCGACTTGTAATTCTGACTTTGAACTGAAACTGAAATGAACTGAAACTGAAAATGAACTCCACTTAAATGAACTCCGCCTTTTAAATGAACTCTGCCCTTTAAGAGAAATAAACTCCGGCTTTAATGAACTCCGGCTTTTGAGTTTACGCACTCCGTCTTTATGAAAGAAAGAACTCCGATTTCTGAAGAACTCTGTCCCTTTTGAGTGAAAAGCACTCTGTCTGAAAAGAGCTCCGCCCAAAAAGCACGCCGTCAATAAATTCGGCTTGTAAAGTAAAATGAACTCTGGCTTTAAATGAACTCCGTCCTTTAAGAGAAATGAACTTCGGCTTTAATGAACTCCGGGTTTTGAGTTTACGCACTCC
Organism: Nepenthes gracilis; assembly: GCA_033239525.1. Lineage (NCBI taxonomy): Eukaryota > Viridiplantae > Streptophyta > Magnoliopsida > Caryophyllales > Nepenthaceae > Nepenthes > Nepenthes gracilis. The sequence goes on from BSYO01000015.1 coordinate 10,296,914, forward strand.
GCCCTTATGAAAGAATGAACTCCGGCTTGTATATAAAAAAAAAAAAACCGTTCCGTCATAAAATTTCAGCAAACTGATGCATTATTCAGTAAGTGTGCAGGTTATTCTATGGTATTTCAAACAATATAATGTAACATTCCGAAATATTTTTATCCGATTAAATTTAGATTATATATTATTTTCGATAATTTTGGATAATTTAGGTGTGATAAAAAAATTAACTAAATATTATGAAATTTAGAGAATATTTAAAATTGTTGGGCCGGTGCTTGGAGCACGCCCATTCGATCGCTTGGGTATTAATTCAAATTTTAGAATTAAAAAAAACGTAATATATACATATATATATATATATATATATATATATGTGTGTGTGTGTGTGTGTGTGTGTGTGTGTGTGTGTGTGTTTGTGTTAATTATAATAATAATAATAACGTTAATAGAATGAAGAAAAGCAGAAACAGAATCAGGGAAAAGGAGGGAGGGGCTCGGGGGTTTCGGGCGAGGGGGAGGGAGAGGAGATGAACAGCGCCAGTGGCGCACGGGTCGGTGGCGCACGACAACGGCCGTGTATGACAGTGACCGGCTGGGCGTCACGGTGGAGCAGCAGCAGCGGCAGCAAGAGCCCGGTGAGAGGAGGAATCAGGTGAAGGAAAAGAGGAGAAAATTGAGGCTTTCAAGTCCGATTCTGAGCTTAAGGTAATTAGAAAAAATGTAAAGCACATCGAGGCAAGTGCTCTTACACTCACTATTTGTTCTCATTTAATTTTTATTCGTTTTTCATCAGGTATTTTAGTCTCGATATCCATTTAAATTATGAAAAATATGTACCCCATGATAAATATTCAAAAAATATATAATTTATTGTTCGGATTGTGCTCCGATTCGTTCAGTTTGGTACCTCCAAACCTTAACCCCACATCCAATTTGGGATATCCATTTTCCCCTCCGTATTTCGTTAAATGGACCACAAAATATGAATGACCATACCCCAATTATGCATATATATCGACCGGACGTCCGATCTCATAAGAATCAACCCGTTCGCGGCATCCGGAAGCTCTAAAAACCCCTGTTACTGTTCATCGGAATGAAAAAGGCAAATGCATACTTCTACCTCCATTTTATGTTAAATTGACCTCAAAATGTGAATCACCACGTTCTAAATATGCATATATATCGGCCGGACGTCCGATTTCGCAAGTTATGACCCGATCGCGGTGTTTGAATGCTTTAAAAGCTTACTGTTATTGTTCACCCTATATAGAAGGGGAAATTTGCATGCTTCCACCTTCGATTTGTGTTGAATTGATATCAAAATATGAATCATCATGTCCTAATTATGCATATATATCGACCAGACATCTGATTTCACAAGAATCGCCCCGTTCACGGTGTTCGGGAGCTCTAAATGACCCATGTTACTGTTCATACGAAATAAATGGGAAATTTGCATGCATCTACCCCATTTAATTGTTATGAAATTTATGTCTAAATGTTCATACTACATTATAAGCCTTGGAAATAAGAAATTGTGCTCCAATTGTAAAGAATTGTGCTCCGGAGGACCTCCAAGGTGAACTGGCTTGTTGAGGTAAGAAATTTCACTATTCTCTACAAATTACGATATTTATGTATGTGAATCGAATTGTTAAAATACTTAAATCCAAAGAAAGATATGAATCATACAAGTAATTGGAGAAAAATCCACGATGCATGATATGATTGATTTGATCTCTCGGATGGAGATATGTAATTGAAATATGATCTCCCGATTGGAGATAATGTGAATGGGAAATGATAGATCCTCCCTCAAAAGAATAATGAATTCAGAAACTAGGACCCTAGACTATATTTATGGGTAGTATTCTCTGGTTTGCCGTGTCCATCACGGTAGAAACCTAAGGAATACTTTAGCCACGTATTCTTGCCGCTAGTAGGAGCGGGTGATGTCCCTAGCACCCCTTAGGATACTATTATGGAAGGACTAGCACTACCCTGGTACCCCGAAAAAATGGAACATTATCGTTATCATTATCATTATCGGCCCGTCTACAGGCATTGGTACGTTGATGAGCCCCCGGTTGAGTTTAAGAATAAGCTCTTACAGCCTTAAATCATATAGAGTATCATGATCCATTTCGCATCCTCTCACATCGTTAGCCAGTACAACCTATTAGCCCTAGTCTACAAAGATTAAAGCAAATTTATAAATGCACTAAAGTATGTTCAAATGGCAATTAAATGTTTCAAATCATGTTAAATGGCAAATCGGTACTTCTAAAAGTTCCTTTCCTCTCGTGTCTCATTGTGTTTTGAATGCATGTTGTCCCTTTCTATTATCATTTTCATGTTTCTTTACCGTTTGATAGTGACGTATGATTTCGCTTTTTTGGCTTTTTAGCTCACACTTGTTGTCTATTCTTTCAGATGAGAATGCTTTGATGCCTGACAAATCTAAGTAAGTTATAAGAACTTGGTAGGCAGCAGACTTCAAGTGCAGAGTTTGAGGACGTAGTTTGATCATTATGTGTGAAACAGGAACTTGTATTTAATTTTGAGTACTCAGAAAATTTATATTTTGTGTTTCTGGATGATGATTTTCTCGTGGATGATTGTATAGTCATTTTTCTGCTGTATGTATGGTTATTATGCTTCCGCAGGAAATATAGTGGTCATGATGGGGTTTTCTTTAGTTGGCATCCTTTCTAACCGACGTTATATCCGAAATATAACGTCGGTGCCACCTGTGGTGTCGTGGCAGTTGGAGATCCTGTGGAAAATTGAGTTGTTTGATGTTGTTGAATTATTGTAGATTTTTATACAGGGCTTTGTATAGGTATTTGTATTTTGGCAAACGTCCGAATTATAAATGGAGTTTTACCCAATTTTCAACAGAAATTTGTAATTTTATTTATGGGCTTCATTTATGTATTTTTTGACGGAGGTTATTTAAGAAAAATAACCCAATCCGTCACACATAATGTATATACATTTGTCAAATTTCACATATGCCAAACTATTATACACGAAGTTAAGCTGAATAGTGCGGAAAAACTTAGCTGAATACAAGACAACATTAATTTAATACTCAATTTGTAATTGCAGTTTATATATATATATCACATGCAGGGCAATTTTTGTGTGTTTCTAGCATAAATTAGCACTTAAATTTAACATTTAAGACATGCAGAATACTATGTACGAATTTGGATCTTGTAAGACTTATAAATTTCATAATTTCAGACTTAGCAAAACAATGGTGCAGAAAATTCAATGCAATATCTAGAAAATTCAGCATATACTTGTAAAATGTAGTAATTTTAGTAGACATGCAAGTTTTTACAATAAATGCAAGACCTGTATTTTAAATTCAAGATATGGAGAAGGCATTATATAAATTTTAAGACATATTAGAATCAAAATTTAGAAGAATGCCAGCAAAATTTAGCATTCATGACTTTAGAATTTTTAGCAAAATATGTAGTGAGTTTTACTATATTTTAGGACAAATAGGACATAATTTGACATGCAGGAAGTTATGTTCAACAATTTACAACCATATGAGAATAATATATACGAAATTTAGACTTGAAAATGCATTTAATCACGTTTTTAGACATGCACAAGTGATGTAATGTAGGATTCAGCACATATTTTTCCTTGTTCATAACTTAAATATGGATTTCCATAAAGTTTTGCCACAAAAATGATAATAAATTAACATGCATGCTAAACAAAGTTATATAGTTTGAATTTGAAGACATTCATTAGTATTTGGACAAAAAAATACTACAAGATATCTATAAAAATCAATAACAAAGGAAAGAAGTTTAGAGGTCCACTTGTATTTTCTTCAAATTCACCAAATTATAGCATCAAATTACTTGAATTTTACTTCCTCAAGCTTTCTTTCTCTTCTCGTTGGCTCTCTCTTCTCTGGGAACTGCAACAAAAAATGATAAAAAAAGAGTTCGGGTATCTTTTTATAATAGTCTAGCACTTAACACCAATTAAACATGCATCAAGTGCCATCCCCATAGAAATCAGAGCTTGAGCGTGACTCGAGCATGAGTTGAACCCCGAGCTCACTAGAATCAAAGCTCGAGTAAGACTCGAGCGTAGAAGTTCTGATTTTGGCGCTCAAGTCTGGTCAAATTTCCCATAGGTGCCATTACATTTGACCCATATCCAACTTAACATTAACTTTTGACCCAATTTGTCACATTATTTAACATCAATTTTAATTTTATTTAGGTAATCTAGCCCCTTCACGTTGTTGGCTTCCTTTAATGTGAGGCCACATAATAACCTCCACCTCAAGGAATGTCTTAGGGTTTTGTTAATCAAGAGATTTGAAAAAATTGCTTGGTTAGATGGTCACCACTAATGCATTTAGTTTTACCTTGTTGGTGAGCTTTAAGATGCTCTAGGCTACTATGTTGGAGCAGTTAAGGGAGCACTTAAGGCATTTTGCAAGAGCCTACTTACCCTTACAAGATGCCAAGGCTATTTCTCTTTACTTCTGCTAGAGCCGAAGGGGGATAGAAACTGATTGGTAAGTTCTTAAAATGTCTCGTTGGAATTTGATCATAACATACAAAATCAAATCATTATGTCTCCTTTTAATATTAAAAGGAAACAAAGATATAGGGCGACATCTCCTAAGTTTTGCAAGCCAAGTAAGATATAAAAGTGGTCAAGATGGTCCACTAGATCAGCATATAGTTCCAAAGTAGGTATTTTAATTTTTTAGGGAAGAGCATGCCTCTTAATCTTAGATATGAACGGGCAACTACATTTGGAATCGCAATTGCATAAATGATTCTGCCTTTTTATTATCTCCTCTCTATCTTCAAATTTAGGCAGGCATTCAAGATACAAGGAGACATGTCTAAAGTATGCCTCATGACTATTAACAACTTGGGCTTAGTCTGTGTCATGTTGAAGGCAGCTTTCATGTCATTCAACTTCCTTCTTGTAGTTATGCAGCCACTGCTCTTAAGTCTAGTGTTGCTGTTGAATGAGTATGCAACTGAATGTCATTGTTTGGAGGGATATCATAAGGGGCAATGTCTTAAGAAACTTTACTCCATTGGCAGTGAGCACTGGCATTCACCATGACAGTTTGTTCGTGGTTTATTGTGGATGTAAGAATGTGTTTGAAATGGTTCCTTAGCTCATTCCCTCGTAAGGTAATAGTGATGTATATCTTAGATCTAGATTTCCGTTTAAAAGATTTTAGATTGAGCTCATGAACCTTTTAATTCGGGCCCTACACACCACAAATCGAAACAAAAGCCTTAGAAAATTTTGGACTAGCTTCCTAAATTATTCTCTAACATGTTAGTAATTATACCTAACAAGTGAGTTAAAAGAGAGAAAGTGAGAATGGAGGACTAGACTTCAAAAAAATTTTTGCGGGAATGAGGTATTTTGAAAGGTAAGGTCTAAACATCTTTTTGCGTAAGTTGAGTACTGCAAGACTAAGCTTTAGAGATCAAGCTAATCAATTGGTAATTGGTTAGTCTAAAGATGTCAAAATGGTGATATCTTTGGATATTGAATAAAATTCTAATCACTCTTTTATAAAGATATGGAAGCCAATATATGGTGAATTCCCAACAATAAGGTTGCAGGCTATAGCCCAGAAGTTGGGTATGGTTGTTGGCCATTCAGGCGACCAATTGCCACAATGCACATTCTGGGTTGTGGATCATGGTCAGTTCTCTCAGAGTTAGAGCTTACAAATAGTATATTCTTTGAAAGGTAATTGACTAAGGCCCAAAATGCTAGCTAAATATAAAGAGTTGGCTATTTGTATAATGTCCTTCAACTCACTTCTTTGGTGTAAAGTTGACGACCTCATAAAATATAGTCTAGCTTTAAAATCTTAATCACCCGACAACTTAATTGATAAGAATGAGTTGTTAAGATTACGGTTATGCTTTGTTTATTTAATCTATTCAATGGTAACAATTCTACTAGACTATCATTGGGCCTACTCTAGTTGGCTCATATTAATTAGTTTTGGATCCTCCACTACATCTCGTGTTGGATTGATGGGTTCAGATAAGCTCAACATAGTATGAGACCTAACAAATATACATAATATATCGCTTGATCTGAAATAAAATGAGTTATCGATGAACTAAAAAATCACCACTCCCCACTTTTAATCCATTAATCATTGGCATGATTTTCCTACAATATACTCACTTTTATTTTCTATATAATATAATATTTCATAATTAAGTACCTATAAAATAAATAATATATATAAACTATGAAAGATTATAAGTAATTTAATATTTACTACATAATTATCCTATAAATAGTTTTAAATGCATAATATCTAATAGATAACATATCTCAATTCTCATGTCTCTCGGATAAGTAACACACCTACCATCCTTACTTTAAACCCTCAAAAGCACATAGTTGCACACATTGTGTACATATCACAAAATGAACACTCTACTAGCTCAAGGCACCCAGCACAAAACTCATGGACTATTATAAATCATGGCTCAACATCAATGTATATTGATTGTAATAAACTCAGTGTAATGCCTATTTATATGTTTGAGCTCTTAAGACCTCACTGAATAGTATCCACTTAGCCCACAGCTCATACTAGGTTGTTCCCTCGATGTGCCCCAAAGCCCATATATCTCATTCTAGCTCATATAAGAAACATACCACCAAAGCCCTAAGATGGTGGAGAACTAGTTACCATATTCCCCCAATAAGGGATTTAAAGCTTTCAATGGAGTTTCAAGAGTGGATAGTGACAATCTTCAACTTTCACAACAACATGCTTCTATAATTAATAAAAATTTTATAACTCAAATTTTTCACAACTCAAACTTTCAACATAGCCATGCTCCAATCCTTTAGATTCTAAAAAGAAAATGTATCATTGATATCGATGAACTATTCAATATGCTTATTAATTGCCATACTTACTCTGTTAATTCCTTCCTCGACACTACTAATGCATATGCTTCTAGTGACAATACCTTGGTCCATGTCAACCATAAAATTGTCAGCAATGCTAATGTCAAATCAAAAATTGTTTCATCTAAGCCACAAGCACAGACCCAGTGCTTGTTAAGAGACTCGTGCTAAACATGACTTTGTGAGTGTCATGGCTAGTTACTTCCTTGACACACATAGCATGACATTTTCTCCACTAAACTTGTTGAAGCACAAGTTGACTTACCAAATGCACTTAATGTGATTGTATTTCTCACTACCTTTGTAAACCACATATGTTGTGATCATGGTTATCTCACCCTCACACAGTCACCTATGAAAAAGTTGGTTTTTCCTTCTAGAAGTACTATTTTGCATATTTTGATAAAATATGTAGAATGGTTGTTGGGTTCTGAGTGTCAAAGTTTTGTTCACAAAGTCGAGAACTAATCTTTTTGATGATCATTTTTAAACCCTTTGTCTAAACCAGTAAAGAGAAGGAACAACAATATATAATAAAAAATAACAATTACAAATAATGATATACAATATTTTACATAATAAAATTCATTTTAAAATGAGAAAAAAATCATATGATTATAAGTCCGTAAACATCTACCATGCAGTGAGTTTTGATTATAAGAACCTCCGATAAATATAATGATACAATATTTTACAATAATAATCTAACTAATAAAGAACACATGACAAGCAATAAGAAAATTGACAGATAAAATATCCTTCATAATAATAAAAATAATGTATCCAAAATTAATGGGGAATGAAACACAATTTGAAATTAAATGGATAAATAAATCTTTTTCTTCTTTCTTTTTTCTCCTTTTTTTACTTCTTTTTCGTATGGTGTCAGCATTCAAGAACTCAGAGATAGCAACAAATATCCCAAAACTGTGTCATGTGTAATTTATATCTCTGGTTGCACATGAGCCAATTGTCTGATTTTGTCAGTTTGGTTTCAGCTAGTTTGGGGTTTTTTACCCGATAAGAAAAAAAGGAGGCATTGTGTAGCTTTTTCTTGCTGAGTTTGCTGATTTGTATTGCTGACTTGGGATTGTGGGTTTCCCCAGTTGGATTTGGCTGGGCTGATTTGGTTCTACCGGGTCAGTTTGGGGTTTGCGGGTGGCTCAATACATCTTGCCCGGTAAAAAGGTGTTCCAAACTGCTTTTCTCCTATCTTGCGACTAGTTTGTGTTATCGGGCCGGTTTGGGCATAATGGCCAGGCTGATGTCTCTAGGTGTGTTTCATCTGTTGGCTTTGCCATCATGCCGATTTTGTGCTTATAGAGTTTAGTAAAAAAAAATCTGATCCTGTTGGCTGGTTGGCGGAGTTCGCCTTTCTACCGAATTTGGCAAGGTGACTGATCTTCGTGCTATTTGCTCGATAGGATGCTTCCTCCTAGAATGGTGCGTCATGACGGTTTGTTTGGAGTGCTGGCTTGCTTGTCATGCTCAGAGTGGAATGGCTGTGGAAACTTTCCAGGATTGGTTGCGGCTAGATTGGCTGTGCTAGGGTAATGCTTCTTTGAGATTTTGCATTTGGTTGACTCGGTTGATGGCTAATGGTGAATGTTTCTTTGTTTGTTTCCTTTAAGTTTTTTTACTTTGGAGACATATACCAATTTGCTCGAGGTATACCCTAGCAACTTTGTTCTTTTTTTAAATCGGTCAATCACTTGAAGATCGAATATCAATTTTTATAATTTTTTATTTTATTTCAATACAATTTACTTACTTACAAAAAATACATAATTTATATCAGAAATAGTGCATGAGCATCCCTCAGGCATGACAATATCATCCACGATATAATAATACAATATCTTGTAACAATAACCTAACCAATTGGGAACATATGACGAACAATAAGAAAATTGACTAATAATATATCATTTACAATAATAAAAATAATGTACATGAGGTTGATGGAGAATGAAATACAATTTGAAATTAAATTGATAAATAGATCTTTCTCTTCTCTCTTTTCTCTTCTTTTTCATATCTTTTTCGTACAATGTTTGCGCTCAAGAACTTAAAGAGATAGCAATAAATATCCCAAAATCAAGCCAAGTATGATTTATATTAGAAACGATGCATGAGTGTCCTTTAGGAATAGGCTTAATGGACAAACAACACACAAGTGTACCTCATGCATGACCATTTCGGATAAAACACACATGTGCACCTCTCAAGAGCGTGTCAGGTGCAATTATTTTGATTAAATAGTACACATATTTAGTTTAGATGTTTATCATACTCTACATAATAATTTTCTCTAATTAAGTTAAGTCCCGTGCAATATTGGATACGCCATTGGACAACATTAAAATGGATGTAGAGTTGACAAATGAATGACCTAAAATCTAACAAACGCTTCCTCATGACCTTCCTCATGACTTTACAAGCTTCAAGCTTTTCCCTTTACATCACCTGTGATATAATGTCAAGTCCATTTTTTACAATTTTTACCTTATGGATCCTTTGTAACTCCTAATTAGTAATATTTCTCATCCAATAATATCAAATATCAATATATTTTAATATGGGATGAAATGAAAAATTATTGCGAAGGTGCATGATGCTTTGCTTATCACAAAATATCACATATTACTCTTAGTTGAAGTCGCATTCTCAGGTAAATTTTCTCATCCACAGCATCTCCTTACTCACATCATTACAATGTATTTTGTTTCGATAGTAGAGAGAGTAACATATTTTTGTAGCCTTGACTACTAAGTTACAACTCCTCCAAAATAACATAATTAGATAACCCGATGTCAACTTCTAGATCTCAATGTGACACACCATATCTGCATAAGTGTACCAGACCAAAATCAACTTACCATTTTCAAAGCATAGACAATTCTTAGAAATTCTCTAAAGATACCTTAATATTTATGTAATATTTCAGATCCCGTTTAAATTATTTTAATATTTATTGTTATTTTAGGTATTTCGAACGTGGTGAAAATAAATTATAATATTATGAAAATTTTGAGGAATGATCGAAAATGTAGAGTGGGGCCCGAGGTGCGCCCATATTATCACCCAAGTATACCGATAGAATTTTACTATAAAAGAAAAATAAAATAAAAAATAATATATATATATATAATAATAAATATAAAAGAAAAAAAAGAAAGAAAAGAGGAGAAGAGGGGGATCGGGGAGAGAGAGGGAGAGAAAAGAAGAGATTAAGGTTGCGCAGAGGAAGAAGGAGGAGGAGGAGAAGGGAGATGAGGAAAGAGGGAATGAGATCGGCGGCAGCCATGGCGGCGAGTGGGTGGTCACAGTGGTCGTGGGCTGAGGGAGCGCGACCGTGGTGCACGGTGTGGGTGCGCAGAGTAGATCGATGGTGAGAAGTTGCATAAGGAGAGAGGCAGCAACGGTGCCGGTGCCGGCTGGGTAATGCCGAGGAGGCCGGCGATGGCCACGTGAGGCGGTGTGGTGGTGAGCGGCGACAGAGGAGCGGCGGCAGTGAGAGGCAGCAGCCCGCGCGGGAGGAGAGGGCAGCGCGCGAGTTTTGCGGCGGCAGCAGAGAGAACGGCCCGATTAGGGTGCTTCAGGATATCCTTTTTTTAGATTTGCGGAGTATAAAGTCGAGACAAATATCCTCTAACCCTAGTCTTGGTTTGCTTTAATTTCTGATGTGTTTTGACTATTGTAGAAGATTTTACTAACATGCATATATTTTTATATACACCCAATTTATTAATTATATACTTGTATGTATGTTTTACAGGTCGTGTGGTGGTTTTACATGGGTATTTATGATCTAGAGGATTTTTAGACACCCAAGACAGCATATATGTATATTTGTATATTATAGAACGGTGATCCAGACCTTATATTAATCATGCATGCTACCGGTGGCGGGGTCACTACGGGACCATGACAGTCCGAGATCCGATTGATCGTTATATGTGATTCGAGGCATTAGATATTAGTACCGCTCCCGACGTGGAGGCTTAATCCCAATGAGGACGTATATGATATGGCTACTTCCGCCGGAATGAAGGTTGAAACGTTTAGTAATTGACCTGTCCCGCTGTGTATTTAAATGAGAATCATCGTAAGGAATTGACAGAACTAGTATATTTGAATATCCTAATATATAATTAAAATTTGAGATTGCATCCAAAGCACGGGCGGTAAATATAGTGAGCAAGTTCCTAATATATGGGAGACAGAGAACATTGATGGCTTTGAGCTACTTGCCTAAATCATAATCGATATAGCCGTAGTTACTAGATGAGAGTAACCTATCATCCAGTTGGTATTATTTATCTTTGGTTCTCTAATTTCGTGCATACCTTGTAGTTCTGCATGTATTTGTGTGGAGGATGATTTTGAGATACATTAATTGGCCGACAGTTGGGTAATATGAATGTCTCGTACGTATAAATATGTGATAAATCGAAAACGTATTTTAATTTTTATTTTAGTTCTGGTGGTCTTCTCTCGATTTCTGCATTATGAGATTTAGATCCGAACTATAGTATGTGTCTCACATGGATATGGTGACGATTGCGGCCTATGTAACCTCGGATAATATGATATGATATGGTTTACGAGATTTTATCGGATCGCAATTTATATAATTATGTCACGGCAGGACTTTTGATACGAACGATAATTTAGTACGAGACATCCTCTCGATTTTCAGGGATTTCATGGACCTTATGTTTTATTTTGATACAGTTGTGATTGTTACCCCTTCCATTTGATTTATGTTCACTATTTTCATATATATGATACTTGCTGAGTTCTGGGCTCACGTTTTCTTATTTTATTCCTTTAGACTAGTACCATAGATACGCTTACAGGAGTATGGACACATTTGATGCGGTAGATCCCTATTGGTAAGTGGAGATGTTCATATTGGGTGTGTTTCAGATCTCAAGAATGTGTTATAATTGTGTCTTCGGTCGGATGAAGGCCTTGATCCATGTATGGAATATATTAAAGTTATTGCATCATGTTAATGAGTTATTATTATGTTCAATACTTTCCTTACGATTGTGGATAGTAGGTCGTATATTATATTTGTTCAGATTTATATCCGATGAAATCTTATTGAATTTTATTATATCGGGTCTTATATGTCTATGACTGTCACGCTCAAATTGGATTTTTATTGTTAATAAAAATATTATTATCAATTTTATTTTTGACTCGGGTATATGTGTTCTTAGGTTATGACAGATGTGGTATCAGAGAAAATGTCATAATGAGAGATATTTTTCGGTCATCTTGGGTGAGAAATTGATCAAATACTTGACACGATGAGTACACGTTATGGTGAAGAATGGAAATTTCGGTCGTAGATGTTTGAATTCGATTCAGTAGGCTGTGATGAGTCGAGCGAGCGACGTAATAGGTGATTCAATCCAACAGTCGAATGAGAATTTGGTTGCTATGTGAAGGGTGGTCTGTTAGAGGCTAGATGGAGCGCCCTTCGAATGATTATATGTAAGTCAGTTTGAAAGATTTTTGGGATATTTAATCTCAATTAAGGCTTAAATTAAGCTTCAGAAAGTTGAGAGAGTGAGGTAAGCCGATGGTGGGCTTCTCAGTGCTGTATTCCACTTCTTGCGATATTTTGTGGAGGCAACTTTCAGACGATTCACTTTCCATTTGACATTTAAGATAGTAATGATGGTAAATTTAGTTGGTGAAGGCGCGAAAATTAGTCTGTAGCCTTTGAGATTGTATCTAAATATTGTATATTTTTTCAATTTTTATAATGAGCTTTGATGAAGTCTACCCCTGATGGGTAAATCTTTGATCGGTTAAGATTGTGCACTCTAGTGTCCGGTTTGGGCGTACAGATATAAATGATTGACTAATCTTATTTTATTTGAGCTGCCAAATTTTGATGTGATATTAGGGGTATTTTGGTTGGCGAGTTTCCATGCTAATATAGATTGTTTAGTAGGAATATTCATATTTATAACTTGAATTGTAAATTTCGAGTATGAGGAAGATTTGTCCGAGAGAGGATAAAATTGATATTATTCTGCCTGCATGTTAATTGATAAGAATGTGAGCTGAGTTTATTTGGTATATATGGCTACATCTGGAAGTTGTCATGCAGTCATAAAGAATTTTCATATTGTATGGTAATTCGAGACTATTTTTTAGATGAGAGGATTAGTCTGAATTATCTTCTGATCGGTAATTGAGGCTGCTGTTAAGGTCGTGTCGGAAGTTGCATCTATTTCAAGGACTCTGCATAGAATTGATGAGGCTTTGGCCGAGTGCTTTACCGTAGGGTTTTTAATGCATTTGGGATGAGTAAGATGAATCGATAAGGTTATCTATGAATTTTTAAAAGTTTAATTCGTTTGAGAAATGAATTATTAGATAAGCTAGTGTTGAAAATTGATAGGTGATTTGTTTGACTAATGGTCAGGACTCGATATTTTCTAAACTCAATTTGCATTCGGAGTATTGTCAATTACGGATAATCGAGAGGATATGCCTGAGATAGCATTCAAGATAAAGGTACGGCCGTTGTGAGCTAGGCTGGTGTTTTTAGGTTAGTGATTTCGTTAGCATCTTTTGTGGATCTTGTGAATCAGATCTTTTAGTCGTATTTGTGTCTATTTGTGATGGCTTTGTTAATATTTTGATTTGTCTGAAGAATTTATGTGGAGCATAAGGTCCGTCTTAGGACTGTGTCATAGCTGCGAAGGATAGTCAGTTGTTTGCCCATTTGAGGAGATATGAGTTTGGTTGGAAGTAGTGTTATTCGGGACGTATTGTTTCTTCGATGGTATGTTTGTGGATCTGTTGAAGATTGAAGCGGTGGTCGGTTGGGAAAGACCATTGTTTGTCGCCAAGGTGAGCGATTTCTTAGGTCTAATTGAATTTATTAAGCGATTTGTTGAGGATTCATTAAAAATTGCAGCATCCGTGGGACGTTTTGCTTCAAAGCGATCAGTGTTTATTGGAATAGTAATTATAAGGAGAGCTTTTATAGAAATAAAGCGTGGATTATCGACAATATCGATTTGGTCGATTCCTGATGGATCAAGTTAATCTATGGTAGGTTGTGATACTTCTAAGGAAGATTTGAGGTTGTATTCTAATGCAGTGTATTTTAGTGGTTGCCTACGGGTTCGGCTGTTGAATGTTTATGATCAAGGTTACTCCACTTATAGTTTGGAGTTAACAGTTGAGGTCTTTGCTTTGAGGATTTGGAAACGTTATTTGTATGGAGATAGTTATGGTTCAATGTGATTATGAAGGTTTGAATAAATTATTTTAGAAAAGGAGTTAATCATGTGGCAATGTAAGTGGGTGGATCGCTTAAGGGTTATGATGGGAGTTTCGGTGTTATCCAAGAAGGAGAATATTATTGTCGATGTTTTGGGTCGAAAGCCTTCGGATTTGATATGGTGATAATTCGCAGTCTGGTGATTAATCTAAGTAGTGTAGCAGAAGCATATAGGTCTGTAGCCTTCGGTTATAAGATTCAATTTCGATTTTTAGATAAAGAATCTGATTTGAAATCCGGTTTGAGGACATTAACTATGTGGAGGTTTTGTTGAGTCCCGTGATTATGGAGAAGTGGCGGCTTCGATTTGATCGGTCTGAAATCTCATGAAGTAGAAGGAAATTTTTGCGGACAAAGTGATAGGTAGGTAGATCCATTCTCCGCCTATCCGTATGCTATTCAGGATCAGAGTTGTATGATGAGTTTGCGCTGTAATGTCTTCTGTTTTTGCTTTGAGTGGAGAAACTGTAGAGTTGGTGAATAATCCCTTCCAAGATTGGCTCCGAACCAAGCTCCTATTTGCGAAAGAATCTCTTATGAAGATCGAAGATGAAGTCTTTTGGACGAGCCGTCATGAAATTGGATGCGATCAAACAGAGCCTCGATTGGTAGATGAAAGTTGGGGAGTAGTTGAGGTTGTCATTAGCTATTGTAGAATTGGAGTGGTCTAAGTTCGTAAGGAACGTCGACGATTCTCCATCAGCGGAGTGGCGAGTTGATCTTACGACTCTTGCCTAAAGTAAGAAGAAGCCTTTGAAAATTTATTTTTGGCATGTGTTGGACTGTGAGGAATATGGTGGCGACTTGGATGACAATGGATAAGCTGATGAAGTCGACAATTCTGGCTGATCAGAATGTCATTCTCAAGTTTGGTCGTCAGCATATTATCGAGATGAGGAGATGGCATGGTGTCCTAATTTTGAGACCCTTGATTACGGTTGGAAGCAGATGATCGATCAGAGTTGCACAGTGAAATCGTGTGGACTCACAGCTATCATTCACAAGATTCGATTTGAGGATTAAAGTATGATATCATATTTGCAACTTTATTGGATGTTTTAGAAGAGTGATTTGATGTTTCTGAAAGTATCATGAAGAAAAGAATCACAAGTTTCAGGGGCAAATGATAGATTGAGGTTGAGGTTTGATTGGCCTTTTGAGATTTTGCAAGCGAATCGGAGAGATGGCAAACAGATTGGCATTGTCCTAAGTTTCGTGGATCGCGATCATGTGTTTTGTGTATGTATGATGAGAGAAATATCGTTTGATCCTTAGCATGTGATCGAATGTGAATTATTATTGATTTCAAGGAGCTATTTTATATTGAAATTTTAACTCAGATTTTTGAAGTAAAAGGCATTAGTATTGAGAAATAAAATGACCATTTTGGTTATAATGTTTTTGGAAAATCTTTCGGTAGAGAAAATATGTATATAATCTGTCCCACGTGATTAGGCTTAAGTCATTAGAAATTGGTGAGAATCTATTATATGTTAGGATTTTGGTTTCGATATTGAGATAGAATGATTAGGTGTTGAGGATCAGATTTTTGAAAAAATCTCTTGATTGAGGTTAAGCCCGGAAAAATTATCCTTATCTGTTTAACGATTGATGTGCGTAAATTTCGGGGACGATATTTTTATAAGAAGGGGAGAGTGTAATCTTTCAGATTCCGTTTGGATTAATTTAACATTCATTGTTATTTTGGATATTTCAGACGTGATGAAAATAAATTAAAATATTATGAAATTTTTGAGGAATGATCAGAAGTGCAAAGTGGGGCGCAAGGTGCATCCGTGTTATTGCCCGAGCACCAATTAAATTTTAGAATAAAAATAAAATAAAATAATAATAATAATAATAATAATAATAATAATAAATATAAAAGAAAAAAAAAGAAAGAAAAGAGGAGAAGAGGGGGATTGGGGAGAGAGAGAGAGAGGAAAGGAGGGATTAACGTTGCGCAAAGGAATGAGGAGGAGAAGGGAGAGAATGAGAGAGGGAAGGAGATCGGTGGCAGCCATGGTGGTACCTGGGTGGTCACAGCGGTCGTGGGCTGAGGTGGCGTGACGGTGGCGCGTGGTGTGGGTGCGCAGAGGAGATCAACGATGGGAAGTCGCACGTGGAGAGAGGCAGCCACGCAACGGTGCCGATGACGACAGGGTGATGCCGAGGAGGCCGGTGATGGCGAAGTGGGGAGGCGCGGTGATGGAGCGGCAGCGGTGAGTGGCAGTGGCCTGCATGGGAGGAGAGAGTGTAGCGCGATTTTCCGACGGCAGGAGAGAGAACAGCCCGATTAAGATGCTTCAGGACATCCTTTCTTCTGATTTGTGGAGTATAGAGTTAAAACAAGTATCCTCTAACCCTATTCTTGGTCTGCTTTAATTTCTAATGTGTTTTAACAACTGTGAAAGATTTTATTAACATCCATGTATTTTTATATACACCCAATTTATTAATTATATACATGCATGTATATTTTACTAGTCGTGCGGTGGCTTTACATGGGTATTTATAATTTGGAGGATTTTTGGACACCCGGACAGTATATATATATATTTTTGTATCTGTATATTGTGAAACCATGAATTAGGCCTTGCATTAATTATGCATGCTGTCGGAAGTAGGGTCACTATAGGACCACGACAGTCTGAGACCCAATGGGTTGTTATATGTGATCTGAGGTATGAGATATTGGTACTGCTCCCGACGGGGAGACTTAGTCCCAACGTGGACGTATGTGATATGGTTACTTCCGCCGAACGGAAGGTTGAGACGTTTAGTAATTGACCTGTCATACTGTGTATTTAAATGAAAACTATCGTAAGGAATTGACGGAGCTAATATATTTGGACGTTCTAATATATAACTAAAATTTGATTTACATTCAAAGTCGCATGTGGTAAAATATAGTGAGCAAGTTCCTATTCTCTTTGTTTGAGTATCGTAGATTGGATGGAAGTTCAGAAGCAAATGAAGTTGTTAGCAGCTATATTGAGTTTGGATTTGTCTAAGTTCGATGGGAACGTCGAAGATTTTCCATCTTACAGAGTGGAGAGAGAATTTGATGGCAAGTTAATTATGTCTCGAGGTTTGTAGGCAAAATATGAAGCGTGAGGTTGTGGCTTGTGTGGCAAGGTAAATCCGTGCCTAAAGATGAAGTCGAAAGGTTTAAGCCTCAGATTTGTATTTCATGCCTCGAATGACTAGAAGATTGCAGCAATTTTGGACGATGATGGATGAATTGATGGAGCCACTCTTTTATTGCAGTGTCGTTTTCGCTATTGGTATGTTGTCGAGATGAGAAGATTGTAAGATATTCTGATTTTTAAACTTCCGATTTTGATTGGAGGCAAATAATAAATTAGAGTAGCGCAGCGGAAGTGTGTAGACTTTTGGCTATTTGTCACAAGATATGATTTGACGCTTCAAGTAGGAGATCGAATTTGCAATTCGATTTGAAATTTGATGTGGATGGTCAAATGTTTATGGAAGCACCTTGAAAAGAAGAATTTTGAGTTTGGAGGTCATCTGGCAATTTGAACATATGGTTCGTCAGAATCTTCCAAGTGTTCGGTAGGTCGGAGAGGCGGTCTGCATATTAGCCTTATCTCTGAATTTGATGTATGGACATAATATGCCATATGTGATTTGTATGAGAAATATGTGAATGATCATTCGATTGTGCTTGGATCGGAATCGTCATCCATTGACGAGAATTTGTATTGTGTTAAAGTTTCAATTTGAATTTTGGAATAGAAAGGATCTACTATTGAGAATCAGATTTTGGATGAATCACTAAATCGAGGAAGTGGTCTGAGAAGAGTGAAGATGAAATTGAAAGAATATCTCATTATATGATATTTGAGGCTAAGATTGATATGCGTAAATTTCGAGGCCGAAATTTTTGTAAGGAGGGGAGAATGTAATATCCCGGATTTTATTTGGACCAATTTAATATCGATTGTAATTTTGGGTATTTTAGACGTGACAAAAATTAATTAGATATTATAAAATTTGAATTGACATTTGGATCAGTCGGAATGAAAGAAAACTAAAATGATATATATATATATATATATAATTATAATTAAAAAAATAAAAATGAAAATGGATAAGGATTGGAAAATCTAAAAGAAAAAAGAGAGAAAAAAAATTGTAGAAGAGATAAGATGAAGGGGATCGGGGAGAGAGGGAGATAGAGGAGAGAGGGGGTTTAGGGTTTCGACGGTGGAGGAGAAAGAAGAGAGGGAGAAGAGGGAGGAAGGCGGCCGCGACAAAGATAGTATGGCGGCGCAATGACGGCACAATGCAGTTGTTATCACGGTGGTGGTTTCATTAGGCCGACGGCTTTTGTTGGCAGCATTTTTAACAAATGCGCGAAGAGGTAGATCCGACGGCGTCATGCATGATATGCACGGGGGAGAGGCGCCGCTTATGAGAGGAAGGAGTGGTGGTGTTGGAGGTGGTCAACGGTGGCTGATGGTGGTATGCCGAAAATCGACGGTGGCATTGACCCGACCCGACAACGTGAGGGCAAGCCTTGGTTGATGAGCGTAAGCACGCTTTGGAAGGATTGATTTATTTTGGACATCATTCCTTCATATCTGTGATTTGGAATTTTAAACCCCCTCCTTGGTCTAATTTAATATCAAAAAATATTTTGTTTAAAATTTTTACTAACATGCATAAAATTTTATCTCTTGTATTTATTTAATTTGGACATGCATGTGTAATTTATTGGCTAATTTGGATGTTTTAAATATGAGTTTTGATTTTAGGAATATATTATAATTTTTGAAAGCCAAAAAAATTTATTATACTCGATGTATATTTATATACTATCAATGTAATGAAAATATACTAAACTCAAATTTGCTTTGGCCGTGCATTTTCACATGCACGTGCGGGTTTATATTACTACATTTGGATTTGAATTATTGGATTATCATATGATAGTATATTTTGTTATTTAGAAATCCTTTCTTCACACAGAAAGGCTTTGAGTAACCCTTCCTATTTGGACAATTTAGCTTGACCTTAGAATATATTCGGACGTCCTAATATATTTGTGAGAATGCACAAGAATGTGGTAAAATATAGTGAGCAACCTTATCTCAGGTACACAATACATGGATTTTGCCCTAAGATTCATCTCGATTTTAGGGATCCTCATTTGTCTTTAAATAATGCATCCCAAATTTGGTTCATAATTTGTATTTTATTAATTGGTATTGGACTTTGATTTGGATATGTTTTCATTTTTGGACTTAGATTTGAGATTCACCGAATTTTGCCTATAATTTGGCTTGGTATGTCTCGTACAAATAATTTTGATTATATGTTTTAGATCTCAAGAATGTTTATGATTGTGTTTTCGGCGGATGAGGGCCTTGATCATGTACATATATTTGATTATCATCATGTTGATCAGTTGTTATTATCACAAGCCGATGGGCATTGATTTTGAACTAGCGGACTCAAGAATGTGTTATGGACTGTTTTCGAATCGACATCGGTTTTGAAATTATTTGAGATCATCTCGTTCGTTATTATATATATTTATATATATATATCCAGCGATAACTATTTTTAAAATTTGAACATTTATTTGGACTTGGATATTTGGTTTGATAAAAATATTATTATTGAATTTTATTTTTGATCTTGGATATCATTGAATTTGTCTTATCGAATTTAGATTTATTCTCAAAGAAATCATTGGATTTTCATCCATTGGCTTCCCTTGATTTTGTACACACTATTGTGTACATCAAAAATACTAATGGTTGAAGAGTAAAATGTGATACTTGTCATCTGTAGGACACTCATTTCTCTATTTTGTTCACTTTCTCCAAAGTAGAAGGTAAAGTACCGTTTAATGTAAGTCGTAAAGACCAAAACTTCTTTAAGATATTCATCCGATTTTAGTAATAATTTGCTTTGTTGGCTATAAGTCTTTATATTAATATTTGATGCGATTTATTCATGAAATTTATGAGGCATTTTGTCCCACAATGAGCATGTCATATATATAGAGTAAAAGAATATTTCGAAATCCTTAATTTAATAAAGACACAATATTATATTATGTTTAATTATGATTTTTTTTATTGTTTAAGGACTTATTATCCTCCCTTCTTCAACTATCACTTCTTCAACTAGCACACCAAATCTCCTTTTGCTCAACTCAAAATTTCTCTAGTTACACCATGTAAATTATCTCCTCTAGATAGCCATGGAGGATTTTAATTTTCATATCGAGTTCTATTTTATATCAAGAGTTTGTCAGAACAACCCTAATAGAAGGCATTTTACAACGAGACTTAATCAAAATCGATATTTGTTTAAACACTTTATTTTGGACCTTGTTTAGATTTTAGAAATTATAATTAATCATTTAAATTGACTTTCCCTTAGGTAACTTGTTCGTGATTTTCTTATAATGACATCATCTCATCTTATATAACTTTTATCAACTCCGTCTAATGTTATCCACCTCATTAAGGTTGGGAATCTCACGGTCTTTATCGCCTTCAAGATCACCTTGAGCACCATCCTTAGCTTGAATTGGCATTGGCATCAAAAACTTTCCTTTTATATTGTAAAGCAAATTGCTGCCTTTGTTGGAGTTCAACTTCTCCTCTTTTGATATCCTCAATAGCCTCATCTTCCAAAAACACCGCATCACTTAATCTCATAAGTTTCTTCTCTATCAAATCATAGAATTGATAGCAAAACTTATCTTCCTTATAATCAAAAAATATGCATTGTCTTGTTATCACCTCAAGCTTGAACTTCTCATCCTTTTAAATGTAGATGAAGGACTTGCACCTAAATATATATAAATGGTTGTAGAAGACCTCATTTCTAAACCACGCCTTGTCTGATATATCACTATTTAGTGGGCCAATGGGAGAAAGGTTCATCATGTAAACCAATGCATTCAAGGCTTCCCCCAATATGAGCTGGAGAGCTTTACCTTCGAAAGCATACAACAAACTTTCTTGGTTATCATTCTATTCATCCTCTTGGCTACACCATTGAATTGTTGTATCTTCGGTGAGTTGTTTAGTATCATATTCTATATAACTAATAATATGTATCAAATACTCCGATATATTACACTTCGTTCTCACTCCGGATGCACTTCAACTCCTTACCCATTCACCTTTAAGCCAAGATAAGAAATTGTTCAAAAATGTTAAAGGCTTCATCCTTTGACTTCAAAGAATATTCCCATAATTTTCTCAAATAGTCATCAGTGAATGTTATAAAGTAGAGTTTTATTCCATCAAGTATCTTCACTTTAAGAGGCTTACATATGTTAACATGAACAAAATTAAGAAGATCTTCTTCTCAATGGATGAGTTTCTATGAAATGAAACTCTTCATTATTTCTTAATTAAACAATGAGTGCATATTTTTAACTTTGCATGTTTCACATCCAAAAGGAGATTCTTTTTTGTTAGGTAATTTAACCCCTTCTCACTCATATGGCTTAGATGCCTATTTCATCTGTCTAGAGACCCATCATTTCTAGTGACATATATATACTCAATTGAAATAGAGGCTTACAACACGTATAAATTAGAAAACTTCTTTTCATGAGCCACAATTAGAAATCATGTAATGTATTGATTTTTAAAATATTGTAACTTCTAATAATATTAATATATTGGATAAGTGGATTTGGAAAAATATGATAAAATTGCCAGGCTGAAAGAAGAAAATAACTAGTCAACAAAGAATTGACAGACTAAAATAGAGTTAGGAAGTAAGACGATCAACGCATTATTGATCGGCCAAAATGAGTACCCAAAAGGCCCAATTCTTGGTCAAAGAATTGACTGACTGAGACACAATTGGCCGGCTGCCAATATGACCAGACACCAATAGAGGAAAATGATCGGTCAACGTCCATTGACTGGATAAAATGGGGAGCCATTTCTCCAGTCGAGAGACTGGCAGCTTTAGCCAGCATAAAAAAAGAGAGGAGTTGCACTGCGTTAAAACCTGAAGAAAGATAAGCGACGATGAGCCATGTTAGCCACCATAGGAAGATGAGTTGCTTTAGCTGCTGAGGGAAAGCTGCATTAAGCAACTGTGGGTGACGAGCCGCATAGCTGTCGTGAAGCAGTTGCTATAGCAGCCGAGAATAGCCGGTGGCTAAGGCACAAATATGCCGGCTTCCAATGAGCAAAATGGCCGGCCACATATTGATAAAAATAGCCGAGGGAAATGCCAGCTGACAAACTAACTGGTCAACACATTGACCGAAAAAGATGACAATATGCTGGTTTGCATCAATGAGAACAACCGATATGGCAGGTTGTGCAAAATTACCGATATGCTTAAATAACCGGTATGCTTGTGAAGAGAAAAGACCGGAATGGGTATTTTTGACAGAATGAGTATTTTAGACGGAATGGTTCAATGGGTGGAATGGGTATACTAGCCGGGTTGCACAGAATGCCGGAACGATATGAAATTATCGGTATGGATTGAATACAATGACCAGTATGAATTTTAAAAGGAAAGATCATGTATGCCTTGAAGTAGGAATAGCTGGTTGGCACAAGAAGGGAAAAATGAACGGTATGGAATGCTCGGTTAATGCGTTGACCAACTAAGATGGCATCGGGGTAGGCAAAAAAAAATTACTAGTTTATATGACCAGTATGCATTAAGGTAATAATCGGTATGGATTAAATGACCGAAAATTCATTTGAAGAAATGTCGGAATGCTTGACCGGTATACATGAAAGGAAATTACATTATGAATTTTGAATAGAGATGACTGGAATGAACAATTTTTTCAGAATGGTGTGAAATGGGTGGAAAGGTGCAAAATGGGTGGAATGACACAATTTGCCTTGTTTGAGCAAAATATCCCGTTTGGTGCAAAATATCAAAATGGTGCATTTTGCCAATGGAATAATGCATTTGGGCAAAATGCTGCAATTTGCCCAGAATGGCACAATTTGCCGGTATAAAGCAAAAAGATCGGCATGGGTGTATATGTAAAGTGACCAAAATGTATGATTACCGGAGTACTTGTGGTACAGATGAATATGGCAGAATTACCAGTTTATATAGAATTACCGGTATGGATGAAAATAGCGGTTTAGCAAGAAAAGGACGGTATGGAATGATCATGGGCAAAATACTAGAATGGTTAAAAAATGTGAAAATGCCATTTGACCGATATGGATAAAAATGCCGGAAAGACTATTTGACCCACATAAAGAAATTTGTCAAAAGTTTTGGAACCTTCCAGACACGGAGAAGCTCCCGAATGATCTGGAATGGTCTAGAAACTTTGAGAAATGGGAGAATTGCACCTATAAATATTGGGTGAGGGAAGGAAGAAGGACATGGCATGGCAGCAGAGCAAGGAAGCAGAGGAGATAAAGAGAGAAAGGGGTCCAGCAACACCTGTGCAAAGGAAATTAGGAAACAAGCAAGGCAAGTGTACCTAATTATTGTTTTCTCAGTTACTATTTTTATAATTCACCTTTTATAAAATTTGTGTAAAATATTGCATACTTTTCATAATATTATAAATAAATATCATGATTTTACATAAGTATTATAAATTATTGGTTTGATTATATTGCTCATATTTTATGATAAATAAATAAATTATAATATTGAAAGATATTATTACAAAATATTAAAGTCTGATGAATACTATTGTTTATAATCATGTCAAACATTATAATAAGTATCTTAAAATTATTTGATTAGAAAAATAGTAACCAATGAGAAATATAAATTAGGATATGTAAAGAACAGTGACCAAAGAGAAATAAAAAATTAAGTAGAAAGAGCAAGGATTATGAACATTGAGTGATGATCTACACATATTATATTATGAAATATTAGTTAATACATGATTAAAAGTTATAAGATATATGAAGAATATCAAGTAATGACAAGATTATCTGAATGCTTCTTGAGAAGATTAAGGTGACTGTGAATGAATAAGAGCCAAGAGTAAGAATGTAAAAATTGAGAACTCCAAGGTTAAGAACTCCAATGAAATAGCCACTGATGAATGAGAACAAAGATTAAGTGTAATAAATTTAAAACAAGAATTCAAGGATTCACCACCGTGTAATAAGAAAATAACTTGGCGTGAAGAAGAAATCACTCTTGATGAAAAAGAAGTCCGGAATGTTCTTGATAAAAGTAAATAAAAATCAGATTGGATTCCTCAAAAAGAAGTCGGATTTCTTTGAAGAAGAGAAGTCCAGATTTCCTTGAAGAAAAGAAGTCCGGATTTTCTTGAAGAAAAAGAAGTTCGGTTTCTTTAGCCTACCATGAAAAAAAGAAGTATTTAATGAAAATGAAGTCCACTATAAAGAAAGAAAGACGGAGTAGTGGAGATGCAAGGAGTTAATATTGAAGCCAACGTAAAATGTTGACGAAAAACGTAAACGAATGGATGGAAAGGAAGGAAGAGCTCAACACCAATGTTGAAAGGAATGGTCCGTCAAAGAAAATTTATAAGAAACATATTCTTGGTACGGCCATAAATAATTTAGCTATTCCCAAAACTTGTTGAAAAATGTAAATCATAAATGAGCCTCTGTGAAAATATAAAATCATAAATGACACCCTTGGGAAAATGTAAAGCCATAAATGATGGCCACCTAACCTACGGGCTATAAATAAGGATTTATGAATACGTGGTCTACAAGGCTAAGGCAAAGAGAAAAGGAATTCAAGCAAGATACGTTTATTTATGTTCTTATGAAAGAAATGATATTCCGATATAAGATGACTTATCTTCAATGTTTAAAAGAAATTCTCACATTTATGATATTAGATTTATTCGTTTTGATTAATTGTCAATTGTTATGAATTTTGATAAATGCATGAGAAAAGAATTTAGGCCTTAAAATGGAACAAGAACTCGCCTGGTTTCACAAAAGATTCTAATTTAAGATAAAAGACCTCTTGCATTTTTACGTGATTTAGAGTTCCGGCATTTTAGGACTTCGAAGAGCTCCGGCATTTTGGAAAAATGAACTTTGAAATCTGATTAGCTTTGAAATGAATTCTTTTTGAAAGCTTATTTTGAAATAAAATGAGCTTGAAAAACTATTTTAACAAAATGCACTCGATTTAGAACCTCATGATTTTAACAGATATGCATATTTAGAACTTCAGATTTTAACAGAAATCGAACTCCGATTTTAGAGCTTGATTTAAGAACTTGGATTTTGAAAGAAATCACTCCATTTGCACTGTATTTTGAATAAGAATTATGGAAAAGAAAAGCACTTTTTTAAAAGAAGCACTTGTGTAAGAAAGGTGAAAACAAAAGCACTAAAAGAAAGGCACTTCTTTTAAAAAAAAGATGTATTCCTTTATGAATAAAGAACTCCCGTTTCGATGATCTTTGGACTAAAAGAACTAGGACTAAAGAAACGAACTCCGTTATGATCTCCCGAAAAAGAACTAAATTGAAAAAGAACTTGAAGATTTTTGAAAGATGAACTCCGTTTTGATAAGATGATATGGATTTCAATGAAAATACTTGAAAACAAATAAAAGTAAGAATGGTTTATGATGATTGGCCATTAAATAACACGAACCGCTCATAATGGAAACACTTGCCTCCTTAAGGAACATTTTGGTGGCATTAACTATTTGGCCCCGTATGTCGGGTTAAAGACATTTATCGGAAAAGAATTTGTGTTTATGTATTCCGCTCCGTGATGATACAAATTCTGAATGATTTTGATGAATTTTTCCAAAGACAAGATGAAAAGAATAAGAACTGAAGAAGAAACAATATGATAAATTTCTTATGCTATGCTATATTATGAAATTATGTTTTGATCAAATTATATATTTTTAGTTTTCCAATGTTTCTTGCCATTTTGTGGACACGCTTATGGAAGATGAAGTTGAATAGAACCTTATTGAGCTTAAAGTTCACACTTGTTATTTTACTTTTGAGGAGACTTTTTATTCCCAAATCTATAATATGGTACTCATAAGCAAAGCTTGATTTGACGAGTTGAGGGTAAAAAGTAGATTAAGAAAAGAATCAAGATTTACCAAGAAAAATAATAAAAAAATTGGCTAGGATAAAGTTGGAATATTGAAAAGACAATAAGATGAAGTGGGTGACATTCCTGGAAAACCATAGGAAGTTATAGTGGTAATTGAGGATAACTTTATCCATTGAGTGATACGTAGTCCGCTAACCTTGGGGCAATGTACAGGGAGAAAATGATATGATATAAGATCGCCATCCTCAAGGCGTTGCACAAGGAGGAAAAAAACCAAGATCGCTGTCCTCGGGGCATTGTATAAGGAGGAAAAGAATCAAAAATTATGAATATGAAATATTAGTCCTCATGATGCGAGAGGACATATGAAATGATGCATGTATGAATAAGAATTAAGGTTTTTAATTGTGTGGATTGAATACAAACTATTCTTGATTATTCACTCCCTCTGCTAGTAGGGTCTACTAGTCCTGATCTCTCAAGATAAATAAAAGAAGAAGAAAGAGAAACTAGTAAAAGAAAATATGAAACAAAATAAAAGTAAGAATTGTTCATGAGCTCATAATTAAACTTTGCCTCTTTAAGCATAATTACATTGAAGCATACTTATCGGAAAAGAATTTGTGTTTATGCATTATTTCATGATTAGTTAAAATATATGTACATATATAATTCTATTTTTAGTATATTTCATTTTGTGGTACCTTACTGAGCTTAAAACTCACACTTATTGTTTTTGTATTTTCCTCCCAAATGGTACTCATAAGCCAAAGCTTGATGAGATCAATAGAGAAAATGATAGCTAGAGGGTAGTTGGATCATGAAGACAAGAAGATGCATGTCATAGTATGTAAGTTAACCTTACGACATAGAGTGCTTCCACAAGATTATGTAAGGACATAAATATACTTCCACAGATTAATTTTAGGTACCTAGATGGCATCTCTCATTTGACTCAATATAGTAATTTGAGGTTTTATGGTAGTCGATGTGATCCTGTATATGCATTTAATAGTTCGATAGTTTTATATGTTATTAACGGAGGGTTTTCAAAGATTAGGACCTATTCCGCTTACAAATGCTCTAGTAAGCTCCTACGCACATTCATAGAAGGTGTTATAAAATATCTCATCATCAAACTTTCTCACTAAAATAAGATTTAGCTAAATATTTGAGACATGTCATACATCCCTCAAAAATCACTTGATACCATTGCTAGTGATCAGACACACATCGTCGGAACCCGATTATCTAAGTCACTCCATTTCCCATCTTCAATACTTCAAAATCACCGAAAATATAGGATATAAAGAATTTTCTTATTAACGTAACATAGAGTGATGTACCACTATCGATTACCCAACTTGTCTCATGATCGGTTAAATTAATCACATCTTCTTCTTTGCACACGAGAAGATTGAACTTGATAACAATTAAGACTCTCTCATCATCTTAGGACTTCTTAACTTTTTTCTCATTGCCATATGCATTTTTATACTTCTATTTATAGCAATACTCCTCAATATAACCATTCTTCCCATAATGATGGTGTTCAAGGGTTTGATACACTTCGATCTTAACTTACTTCGACTCTTCTTTCCAGATTTTGAACCTCTCCTGTTACTTTTTCTTAATCATTCCGAGACCAGCACTTTAAAGACTAAGAAAGTAGAGCCTTACGATCCTCTCCTCATCTCATCATTTAAAACTGTACCCTTAGCTATCTCTAAGATCGCTACATCATCTGAAATAGTGTTGACAATAGTGATCCGAATAACCTCTCATAAATCCAATAATGCAGTCAATAACAACAAACCTAGAAATGCATCCTCAAATTTAATACCCGTACCACTCAACTGGCCAATGCTCCCTTATAACTCGCTCAAATGGTGGGATATAAAATTGCCTTCCCTTTATCTTGCTAACATCCATTTCATCAAGTGAAATAATTTATTATTACCGATATTTGATAAATAAAGTGTTTTAAACTTTCCCACAATATTTTCACATGCGTTTGATTACGAATGTTATTATATATATTATCATCAATAAATTACCAAATATATCCACAAATTTATTCATATTCAAAAGCCTATTCTTTATTAGATTTTAATTTAGGCTTTTGTATAGCAAGTATTGAAAGATATATTATTTTAATAAATAATAAATCTTTCATCTTATTCATTCAAATATCACAGTTTGAACCATTTGAGTAAATCATTTTATTTATACTCTCCATTTGTTTAAAAAAATTTTTAACACAACAATCACTTTCTAATACCACTTGATGAGTTCCAAACATTAAAACTTTACTCATAAAATTAAGAATTAATTTCTTCAAGAATTGTTTTCAAATCTTTTGTTTTAACTCATGAAGAAATGGTACGATAATACACAATAAAAAATAACTATCACAAATAATGAGATAAAATATTTTATATGAAAAACTCCTTTTAAAATAGAGAAAAAACTATGGAATTATGAGTTAGTAGAATGCCCATTATATGGTGAGTTCAGTTATAAAAATTTTCAACTAAGAAAAGGGTATAATACCTTAAAATAGTAAATTTGAGTAGTAGAAAATATAAGATGAAAGAGTATAAAATTAACTAGTAAAATGTAATTTATAATAATAAGAATAATATACCCAAGATTAATTGAGAATGGAATACAATTCAAAATTAAAATAGATCAGTAAATTTTCTTATTTCTTTTCTCTCTTTCTTTTCTTTTTCTCATAATTTCGACGTACTAAGATTTAAAAGGATTACAATAAATATCGTAAAATTGCATCAAGCGTGATTCATATTAGAAATAGCGCATGAGCTTTCCTTAGGGGCAAATTTACTATACAAATAGCGTACAAGCACCCATCAGTTGCTCATCAGGTATGACTTATCTAGATAAAACACACATCTGAGCCTCTTAAGCGCATATCAAATGCTACTATTCTAATCAAATGGTGAGGATGCTTAATTAGGTGCCCATTATACATCACTAAGTAATTTTCTCCAATTAAATTAAGTTTTGTACAACATCGGGTATAACACTGGACAACATGCCAAATAAGCGTAGGACTCAAAAAGAAATAACCCAAACGTCTTGGCTTCCTCCAGGAAGGTTGAGTTTGTTGCACCCATTTGAAGGATTTCTTCTGTCCCACAATCTCAATACCTCCCTTACAAGGCATCCTCAATGCTACTAAATGAATTTTACCTCACGCTTGAGCATTTCTTAATCCATACAAATTCCACTAAGCAATATTAACAATGCCTTGAGGGCCCCGCCATACCCATCACAACATTGTCTCATTTGAGGCATGGATTCCACTTCGGTCAAGCATGACCAAAGTAATTGTTTTTAACTTTTCTGCTAGCATTATTTGCCAAGAAGAGTTCAAATCATCGAAAGATCCTCCCACGATGGGCCTTTCTAAATTGTGCCATGTTGTCAAGGATTTAGTTTATTCCATTTGAACTTGATGCTCCTTGTAATGTCTACCTCTGTTGGGAACTTACTTGACATTGTTTGTTATCTTATTAGTCATATAAGTCATGTCTGGGCTTGGACAGTACAATGTAAAAGTGATTAGACTTCTGCATGCCCGCTGCTGTCATAGAGCTCCCGCTTGATGATTAGATAATGATCACTTGGGCTATAGACTTCAAGAAGTGCACACACTCAATGATTGCATGACAAGTCGCTCAAGCTACAAACTATCCAAGAGCTCCTACAAGATGACCACATGGTAGTCTCTCATGGTACAGACTTGAAGAAGTGCACCCAAACCATAACAACAAGACAAGTTGCTCGAGATGTAGACTACATGAGAACTTATACATGATAATAGCATGATGTCATATCAAGTGGTTTAGTGTTAAATAGGACACAATATGATTCTGACAAGACTAATTGCTTAAGCTACAGACTTTTTGAGATGTCGGGCATGACCACCATGAGATGGTCATTTGGGTGGAAATCAATTTTCATCCACTATTCAAAAATTGCTTTGATTAAAGGTTTCTAGGAAACTAGCCTACGTATATGTTGGAAGGGGTTTATTTTTTGAGACACATAAAAGAGAAAACGGACTTTGAAGAAAGGAAGAAGACTTAGTTTTTGAGGTTTGAGAGGTGGCTTGTGTCTTAGAAAAATCAGCATTTGTTATGATGGATTTCATTGACTTTTATCATTTGTTTATGTATGTTGTAAACCTCTCAAAACATAAAAACATTTGTGTAAGCTTGTAATTCTACCGAGTTTGGTGAAATAAATCAAGTTTAGAGTTGAGGCATTCTTTGTTGGAAAAAGTGCAACACCTGACAACTAGTTTTTGCATAAAAAGAAATTGATATTTATATGATTCACATTAAGTTTGAGGTTGAAATGTAGGCCTAACTGAGAACAAATTTTGGATTGTTTGAAGCGATGAATGATCAGTGAATATGCATAATTTTGGCAATATAAGTCATACCTAATATGTGTAAGATGGTCGTATATGTAATATTATGACAAAGTAACCCACACCTAATCCACACATAAATTACATGTGTGCACTAGCCCTTGCATGGCACATTCATAAAAGGGGTGGACATCTACTGGTCTACCTTAATAAGTGCATAATACACAAATAACTAGCACACATGTATCAATCAATATTTATAAGAAACATTATCTTCGATTCTTTTTTAATTTATTTAAAAAGATAGAGAAAGAGACAGAAAAAAGAGAGTGAACGATAAGGAGAAAGAAATGTGATTTGCAAAGAAAAATTTTATAAAATCGGTTAAGGTGGATGCTTTTCACGCTCCCTTCTTTCTCTTTTCATTATAAATCTTTGAAATTCATTTCTATGCTATGCTAAAAACTAAGATTCTTGCTTCTAAGCTTCATGCATAAGTTTATTGTTACTTCCTTATGTATTTAGCTTGCAAGCATGGCTATATGAATTTCATCTTTTCAGATTTTAAAGGCTCATGTCCAAGATTTTGAAATTTATTTTTTGAAATTCTAAAATTGTTGAAAAATCCTTTGCATGTGCAAGTTTTCTTCAAAATTCCTAGAAACGCTCTACAACAATGCTTTTGCTAAATCTATTTGTTTCTAAATTCTAGAAAAATATTTATTTTTGTAAAGATTTTCTTCATTTTTAAAAACTTATTGTAAAAAATTGATAGTAATATAGTCCATGATATATCCACTATATTTTTATTTGTGAAGACCATAAAGCCTACCATGCAAAGATTAAAATAGTGACATTTGACACTATTTATAGAATATAATAAATAGGCAATTTGTCTATGAATTTAAATAATATAGCTCCATCTATAATGTATAATATATAGACCGAACTTTGATTTCCAGCCATGATAGTGAAAATGTCATTCAACCATTGTTCTCAAGTTTTTTGTATTTTTTGCACATGTCATTTATTAGTCTTTTTGTATGCTTGTCGCAAATCATTCATCATTTCATATCATGATTATTATGCTTTGTCAAACTTTTAACTTATATAAGTTGCAATACATTAGAATGGTAGGCATGGGATCTTGTGGATATTTAAAATATGTTAAGTTATTCTAAAATTGACGTATAAGTTTGTGATATGATATAATTTATAAAATTTGTAGTAGTAATCAAGTAAGTACATAACTAATTCGACTGGCTAGCAAAACAGCTTCTAAGGATTTATGATAGAGACTTGTTGGATTTGTTAAGTTTTAAACATATGCTAAAAATGTGGGTACATTGAACAAGTACAATAAGTTGGTGGAAAAATAAATGAAATTTAATAATGTCAATCATTCGTGACACTAATTTATAGTTTAATGTTTGTGTTATATTGAAACTTTTTTTTTTACTTACAAATCTAAATTGTGATAGTCATAATATTTGAAAAAGTTATTCAAAAGAATTATTACATTTTATGTAAAATTTAAAGTTGTTTTGTTTTGGATATAATAGGTACCAAATGCAAGGAGCCACGGAGATGGAGATTCTTCAAGTATCATAGTGCTTTATTGAGTTCTCAACAAAATGGTGGAAATGATGGACTAGATGATTCAAGTGCCACACATTCAAGAAACAGTGTGGCGAGAAAGACAAAATGATGGTAGGAGTACCTATGAAAGATTCTAAAGCAGAAGTGTTCCCATATTCCTAGAATATCCAAATCTATCTATAGTAAATATTCGAATCCGCTATATGAAAAAGTGTTTGAGGTCGCCGATTGTTCGTCACAGGTCAAGGTTAGGATAACCATTTATGAGCCAAATGGGGAGGCCAATCATTAATGGATAATAAAGAAACAGATTATAGATTAGGAAAATGAAAAGATAATGTGATATACACAAGTAGAGGCTTGTGTGATATATTCATAAAGGCTTTCTATGAAAAGTGCCTTACAATAAGCCTCTGTGAAGAAAAAGATGGTGAATTTATAAAATTAAGATAATAGAGTCACTAGATTTTGGAATATGATACCAAATCTACCAAGTTGACCCTATTTGCCCCTCGCTTGATGCTAGATGAACAAAAAGGGCTAAAAATTTTCTATAAGACCAAGACAACACAATAAAAGGACAATTAGTACCCTTTCAGTTGAGAACATATATTGAACTGTTTGAACAGGCCTTGCTCATTAAGGTAGCAATAAAAAGAGCTAAATTCTTTGAAAATAGAAATACTAGTTGAGGTGGCCAAAGTTTAGGATCGAGTGAATCCTATAGAAAGTCGAAGTCCCATCTACCAATGTTCAAGGAGTATTAAGAGGTCAATTGCAATTGAAGGCACCTTGTGATTTTCATAGACGTTTACACGATGGGTGCTGTTGCGACAAAAAGGTTTAGCATCGCTTCAATTGTGGTCAAGTCAGGCTCATAATCATGCATTGCTCCTTTCAGACAAGGCAACTGACTAGGAAGCCCAATATGTAAGGTAAAGCTTATGTTGTTACAACATAGGTTGCTCAAACTTTACCTTTGGTGGTAGAAGATACATTTTTGATATTTAAAATTATAGCGCATATATTGATTGGTTTCAAGTTCACATATTCATTTGTGTTTCCAAAATCCATGTGTTCCCAAAATCCATGTCATTTGCATACACTATCAAAGATTAAAGATTATAGGTTAGTGGGGTGAACCCTATGGGAAAGTTTAGCAAAAATAATGGATTCTAAATGTGTGGTAAGAGTAAATATAATTTGAGATTTTTAGACATGATAGATTTTGATATCATATTATGCAATGATTGGTTGGCTTGTTATAATGCCAATATGAATTGTTTCTATTAAAAAGTATACTTCTTGATTATGAACCGTGAACCCTTTAAATTTTGAGAAATTTAAAGTAGTGAGTCATCATGCATAATTTATGCATTGCATCAGAGCCATTTGATGCAAGGGCGGTGTCCACACAACCTTGCTTATATATCCTCCAACAGGAGCAACACTATGCGCATTAATGAAATATGAGTGGTGTGAGAATTTGAAGAAGTATTTTTAAAAGAATTTTAGAGTTGACCACTAAGGAGGTTAAATTTGCTATCAATTTGGTATTGAAGTCCTTTCCTAAAAGAACAAAAGGATTTGCGGTGGATTCTAATGCATTCAAGAAAGGTTTGGATTGTTTATGGTAGGTTTATTGCTTATGTGTTAAGGCAATTTAAAACATATGTGTAAAGTTACCTTATGGTTTAGAATTAACGGGTATTGATTTGTTATAAAGATTTGAAGATATTATCTTTATAGTTAAAAATTTGTGGTGTACTTCAACCATTAAGTATTTATTATTTTAAATGAGCTGAATAAGTGATATCACAAGGACTCATTGAAGGAAAATGGTGAGATCTAATATTCACCCTGGCTAATGTGGTCATGAGTTAAAAATTAGTGAAATGATGACCCATTTAAAGATGAAAGAATGGATGAAAGAGAAATCAAAGATTGTGATGTACAGCTACAACCAAGAGGTATGCAATTATTTTATCTTATTTTAAGGTATAATTAGTATTTATCAAAAGGATGGTGGAAGTGAAAATGCAAGATCCATTTCTTACCAATATTGCTGGTGAAATCAGCATGGAAATGCAAACCTTATTCAATATTTGTGGTGATAGAATCCATAGGTTTTGGATTTTCATTTGCATACCCAATGTTAATAGATGAAAGGGAGAAATATTGAACAAGATTTATAGGTCCAAGTACATGATCTACTTGGGGTAAACAAGATGTATCAAGATCTTGGAAGGACATTATGGTAGAAAAATATGAAAAGGGAAGTAGCAATCTTTTGTCAAAGTGTAGCAAGAATATAATATTTTGAATTTTTATCCGATTAATTTGAGATAATTTATTATTTTAGATAATTTGAGTGTGATAAAAATTAATTAAATATTATAAAATTTTGATGGATGTTTGGATTAGTTGTTAATACTAAAATATATCTCAGATTAGTATCAAATTAGATTTTAGAATAAAAAATAAAAAATAATATATAATAATAATAATAAAGAATAAGAAGAATGGGAAAACAGAAACAGGAAGCAAGGGTTCGAAAATAAAAGAGAGGAGAGAGAGAGGGAGAAGAGAGAGAGAGAGGAAAGATCAAGGCTCTCGAGTTTGAATTCGGATCTAGCTGAAGAAATGATAGATCGAGTTGATGGTGCATCTATACTATTTTCATTCTTTCTTTTCAATTTTTGTTTGATTTTGTAAGATTCAATATCTAAAAACATAACAAATCCTAATAATTAAATTGATGTAATTAAATTTGGAATAAGTAAAATTGAAAAATTAGAAAATTTACCTTAATAAGAAATCAAGTGTCCTTGAAAATCTTAAGGAGGCCAATTCCAATAGGGTCAGGCTCACCGAATTTGCGACACTAATTCCAATAGACTTTGGCTTTGCTATTGGCTCGAACCGGATGGCGGCGCCAAATCCAATGGCGATGAAACGGCCCCGTGCTCGAATAACACTGAGTGCCGCCCGATAATTTTGGCACCGACATACTGATTCATTTTAAATAGGGAAGGGAGAGGGAGAGAAGCCACGAACAACTGCAGAGCATGAAGGAAAGAAGAGAGGAGAAGAAAAAAGAAAGGATTTCTCCGCGAATTTTGACCGAGAGAAAAATCGTAAGACGTGTACCCTAAGCTTATTCTTCCTTGGCTTTTTTTGATGTCTCCATTTTGGTATTATTATTCTAATACCTCCTCCTCTAATATTTGTTATGTATAATACATGTTTTTTAAATTTCTCATGATTTTATGGATAGATTTCATGTTTAAACATAAGTATTATGATTTATGATTCCGAGTTCATAATTTGGCTTGCATTTCGGGTTAATAAATCATGGGATTTAGTTTTGATTATTGAGCACCTATGTTGACTGCTTTTGTAAAGTACCCCAACCAAACCCCCTCTAGTTAGTCCACCCAACCATCCTGCAAAACAAGTACCAAAGTAAACACCTACCCCACTTACCCCACCAAACCCCTCTTTCTAAAATGATAAACCAACTGACGAGTTGGCATTTTTTAAGGAATCATTAAAAGCGTAAGTCACCTACCCGAAAGCAAAGTCGTTTGGCAAAAGAAGTCAGGGAGTGAAGGAGGGCGCCAAACTCAAGAAAGGAAGGAAAATCGATGCCTCGGACGCCATTTTTTAAGTTCATTACAAGTATATTCCTTCTGTTTCTAAACTCATGCTTCATTGCAATTTACTGATTTTTTAAATTGATGATTTGAGAATATTGCAAGTGCCTTCGCTTTGTTTCTAAATCCATGTTTTACTTGTAAGTTATATCGTAACACGCTTTTAAAGTGATAATTTAAGAATATTGCAAGTGTACTCTACTCGCTTTTAAGTTCGTATTTGAGAATATTGAAGTATACTCTTTTCGAGTTCCTACTTCGCATTAAATATCCACCTCTTATAAGGCAAAAATGAACTCGCCCCGTTGTGTAAAAATGAGCTCCGACTCTGTAATGTAAAATGAACTCAGGCCCCTACTGTAAAATGAACTCCGTCCCTTGATGTGAAGTGAACTCACGCCTTAAGATAAAAAAGAGCTCCGTCACCTAAGAAAAGTACTCCGTCCAAAAGCACTCTGTCCAAAAGAAGTCCGGCATAATGTGAAATGAACTTCTACGAAACAAGAGAAAGAGCACCTAACACGAATAAGAAAAACGAACTCCGTCCTTTTGTTGTTAAAAATAACTCTAACTTTTATGAAAGAAAGAACTCCGGTTTTAAGAAGGAAAAGAAGTCCGGCTTTTAATGAACTCCGTCTCCGTTAAGGAAAAAGAGTTCGTCTCCGTTAACGAGAAAGAGCTCAAATCTGTTAAGGAAAAAGAGCTTTGTCCTGTTAACGAGAAAGAGCTCCGTCCCCTGTTAAGGAAAAATGAGCTCCGTCCCTCAAGAAAAGTAATCCGTCGAAAAGTACTCCGTCCAAAAGAGCTCCGTCCTTTAAGAAAGGTACTGGCTAAAAACGCTCCGTCTGAAAAAAGAAGTCCGGCTTGTAAGGTAAAATGAACTTATCCGTAAATAAAGAAAAAGCTCCGGTTTGTATAAGGAAAATGTTTGTATAAGAAAATGAACTCCGTCCTTTTGTTGTTAAAAAGAAACTCCGTCCTTTTTGTAGATAAAAAGGAACTCCTACTTTGTTGATAAAAAGAACTCCGGCTTTTGTTAATAAAAAGAACTCCGACCTTTGTTAATAAAAAGAACCCTGGCTTTTGTTGTTAAAAGAACTCCGGATTTATGAGAATTCGGCTTTTAAAAGTACTCCGTCCTTTGAGGAAAAGAATGAACTTCGGATTGTAATGAGCTCCGGCTTTTCAGAAAAAACACTCCGTCTTTTAAGAAAAGAACTCCGGCTTTTAGAGGTAAAATGAACTCCGGTTTCGTACACGAAAGGAGCTCCGTCTCTAATAAAGAAGTAACTCCGGCTTTTGAAAAAGAGTTCCGTCTTTAATGAAAAATGAACTTCGGCTTTGGGCTCCGGCTTTTGAAAAAGAGTTCCGTCTTTAATGAAAAATGAACTTCGGCTTTGGGCTCCGGCTTTTGAAAAGAGTTACGTCTTTAATGAAAAAATGAACTTGACTTTGGGCTCCGGCTTTTGAAAAAGAGTTCCGTCTTTAATGAAAAATGAACTTGACTTTGGGCTCTCAAACCTCAAAAAGAGTTCCGTCTTTAATAAAAAATGAACTTCGGCTTTGGGCTTCGGCTTTTGGAAAAGAATTCCGTCTTTAATGAAAAATGAACTTCGGCTTTGGGCTCCGGCTTTTGAAAAAGAGTTCCGTTGTTAAAGAAAAAAAAAATGAACTTTGGCTTTTAACATGAAAAAGAACTCCGTCCTTATCAACTCCGGCTTTTGAACTCTTGTTTCTGCCAAAAGAGGAACTCCGGCTTGAATGAAAAATGAACTCCGGTCTTGCACATGAAAAAGAGCTCCGTCCTTAATGTGAAAATGAACTCCGGCTTGCATTGAAAATTGAACTCCGAATTAAATACGTAAAATAAACTACGACTTCATCAAAATGGCTTTCAAGAAGAGAGTGTTCATGTTATTTTAAGACCCGGGACTGGCTATAGCCTGTATAGGTTCTCCGGCATGCCTTAGGACTTTTCTGGTAATCGAGGATAACTCGTCCATGGAGTTATTTGTGGTCCGCCCATTCCTCGGGGTTATGGACGAGGGAAATACTGTTACCGGCCTACCTTCGGTGGCATACCGTACGATCCCTCGAGTTGGGATACTTACATTACCCGGCCTACCTTGGGTGGCACTCTTCTGATCCCTCAAGATGGGATGCTTCATGCTCGGCCTACATTGGTGGCACTTTGGTTCTGATCCCTCGAGAAGGATACTTGTTATCGGCCTACCTTGGGTGGCATACCGTACCAATCCCATGGGGATACCCGTTCACGGCCTACCTTCGGGTGGCATACCGTACCGATCCGTGAGACGGGATACCCACATAACCGATTCCGGCCTTAGATTGTGTGGAGTGAACACAATCTATCCTCGATTATCGCCCCCTCGGCTAGTAGGATATACGTGGTTTGTACCGATATTATATATGAAGTACGTTTCTTTCGCTTTACGATATGTTATGTTACCGTACCAATTACCGAATATGAAGTATCGATTACCGAATATGAAGTACCGATTATTGAATATGAAATACGGTTACCAATAGGATATGTTCTATTCACCGTTTATCGTACCGACTACCGATATGTTATGTTACTGTTTACCGTTTACTGTACCGATTACCGTTTTCTAAATTATAGTACTGTCAAGGTATATTTCCTCTATTTTTCTTAGACTGCATCCTGATTAATCATTCTATTTATGCACAGTTACATGACCGTTCTGTATCATCGTTGTACTACTCATATGCATGTACCTTGGCCGGGCCTCGACTCACCTGTTTTATGTTTTTTTCCTACGAGATGGAGCTTAGAACTTGTGCCTCGATTTGAGTTGGAGTGACTAGGACTTGTCCGAAGGATTAAAGACCTCGGAAGCTTATTTTGGAGAAATATTATTGTAATGACTTGATGGACTTCTATGGTTAAACGTTTTGGCTATGTACTTGGAAATGAATATTTTGGAATGAATATGAATGCTTCCGCAAGTGTTATAATAACTTCCGCTATGCTTATTATGATTAAAGGTACGTGGGTCCTAAATGGCACCTGTGATCCTGTGTTGCACCTAATTGGTTTAGTTGGGTTTTCAATTGTGTTTCTGTTTGACGGAAGCTTTGAGGACAAAAAAAAAAAAAAATCCATTCCGTCACAGTTACCTTATGATTTAGAATTAACGGGTATTGATTTGCTATAAGGATTTAAAGATATTATCTTTATAGTTAAAAATTTGTGGTGTACTTCAACCATATAGTTTGAAGTATTTATTATTTTTAAATGAGCTGAATAAGACGACACGATATCACAAGGACTCATTGAAGGATTATAATGGTGAGATCTAATATTCACCCTGAAAAGCTAATGTGGTAGTAATTACATGAGTTAAAAATTAGTGAAATGATGACCCATTTAAAGATGAAAGAATTGAGGACGTCAGAGGAAATCAAAGATTGTGATGTACAGTTACAACCAAGAGGTATGCAGTTATTTTATCTTATTTTAAGGTATAATTAGTGTTTATCAAAAGGATGATGGAAGTGAAAATGCAAGATCCATTTCTTACCGATATTGCTGGTGAAATCAGCATGGAAATGCAAACCTTATTCAATATTTGTGGTGATAGAATCCATAGGTTTTGGATTTTCATTTGCATACCCAATGTTAATAGATTAAAGGGAGAAATATTGAACAAGATTTATAGGTCCAAGTACATGATCTACTTGGGGTAAACAAGATGTATCAAGATCTTGGAAGGACATTATGGTAGAAAAATATAAAAAGGGAAGTAGCAATCGTTTGTCAAAGTGTAGAAAGAATATAATATTTTGAATTTTTATCCGATTAATTTGAGATAATTTATTATTTTAGATAATTTGAGTGTGATAAAAATTAATTAAATATTATAAAATTTTGATGGATGTTTAGATTAGTTGGGCTAGCGCCTAAAATATATCTGTACTGTCGTCTAAGTATCGAATTAGATTTTAGAATAAAAAATAAAAAATAATATATAATAATAATAATAATAATAATAATAATAATAATAATAAAGAATAAGAAGAATGGGAAAACAGGAACAGGAAGCAAGGGTTCGAAAATAAAAGAGAGGAGAGAGAGAGGGAGAAGAGAGAGAGAGGAAAGATCAAGGCTCTCGAGTTTGAATTTGACTTGGATCTAGCTGAAGAAATGATAGATCGAGTTGAGGTAAGTGCATCTATACCATTTTCGTTCTTTCTTTTCAATTTTCGTTTGATTTTTGTAAGATTCGAATATCTAAAAACATAACAAATCCTAATAATTAAATTAATGTAATTAAATTTGGAATAAGTAAAATTAAAAAATTAGAAAATTTACCTTAATACAGCAAACTGCAAGGCCGAGCCCGTTGCAGGCTCAAATCCAGAAGGAGGCGTCAATTCCAATAGGGTTGGGCTCACTGTTGGCTCGAGCTCAAAAGGCGACACTAATTCCAATAGACTTTGAGTTTCCTATTGGCTCGAACCGGGATGGCGGCGCTAAATCCAATGACGAGCACCCCTGCTAAACGCTCGCCCTGTGCTCGAGCGTGCCGCGCTCGCTTGCCTAACACTCGAGTGCCAGTTCGATAATTTTGGCACCGACATACTGTTTCGCATTTTAAATAGGGAAGGGAGAGGGAGAGAAGCCACGAACAACTGCAGAGCATGAAGGGAAGAAGAGAGGTGAAGAAAAAAGAAAGGATTTCTCCGCCAATTTTGGTCCGATGAGAGTAAGAAAATCGGTTAATCGGGTTAAGACAAGTGTACCATAAGCTTATTCTTCCTTGTTGTTGCTTTTTGATGTCTCCATTTTGGTATTATTATTCTAATACCCTCCTCCTCTAATATTTGTTATGAATAATACATATTTTTCAAATTTCTCATGATTTTATGGATAGATTTCATATTTAAACATAAGTATTATGATTTATGATTCCGAGTTCATAATTTGGCTTGCATTTCGTGTCTTCTTTATGTCCGGAATATTTGTTCCAAACCTAGCTCGAAAATGAACGCATAAAATTGTTGTAAATTTTGAATTATGAGGTAAAAATATTATTTAATAAATTATCTAAGTTTATTAGACATGTTTATCTGAAATTTACTAAAAAGTCATACAGTCCGAAAATATTGAGAACTCCAAGATTTATCTAAAAGATTAATTGTATGAATTTGAAGTGGCTTTTGAAGTATGATGAACTAAGACCATAAATTTAGAACATGAATACCTTAAGTTAAGTTAAAATCAGTAAGAAATTAGACCAAAGTTTGTTATTAGCAGGTAGTGTTCTATAGCATACTTTAGGATATTAAGATAGTAATAGAGGATAACTTCATCCATAGAGTGATATGTGATCCGCCTTCCTCGGGGCGTTACTATGGAGGAATTTGATTTTTGATCATCCTACCCTCGATATGTAAATAAGGAGAATTTTGACTTTTGATCATCCTGCCTGGGGATATAAATAAGGAAGAAAGCTTTGACCTTGGGTTGTATAGAGTGAATACAACCTATTTTCGATTATTTGCACCCTTAGCTGATATAGCCTACTAGCCCGGGTCCCTTAAGAAGTAACAGTTAATCTAAATGATAAGTTAAGCTGATTTGTGATTTTCAACATGTTTTCTAATTAAGATAAGTTGAAGGAATAATTAAACGAAAAGATAAAAGAGAAAATTTGAGATTTTGTCTCCAAATTCATGTTCATACATTGTATCATGCTTTAACCTTCTCCATATGCATTTTGATTTCTAATCCCTTCTATATCTCTCTTTCCTCTTATATTTGTATTTTATATAAAAAAAATTACATATCATTTTATTATAGTACCTCGCTGAGCTGTTGGCTCACTTCTTACTGTTTTATCTATCCTTTCAGATGAAATTGTTAAACTGATACCTAATGAGAAAGAATAAAGAAAAGGATTAGCTAAGGAAGATTGCTAGATCTTGAAGACGTGGACAATTTTGGATGTTAATGTATTGTGAATGAAACAAACAAATGTTTGGACGAATATTATGGATTAAATGGCATGTCTTGTTGCACTTATTATAGATTATTATTATACTTTCGCATGTTAATTTATGAATATAGTATACTTTTACAGGTTTGATTTTGAAATTGTATAGGTTCCTAAATGATATCTCTAATAAATCCAATATGGTAGTAGTGAGTACAGTGTTGGAGGCATGGATGATATGGTATCGATATTGATCATGTGTATGAATTATGTATATATTATGGTTGAATGTGATTGAAATTCTGAGGTCTATAGCTTGAAATGTTTTGTATAAGTTGTATTATTCAATTTGTATGCATGGTTTTTGCCTATATTTAGGGGAGATTCTGCTTAATTTTTTACAAAAATTAATGTGATTAATTAATTATGGATTAGTTCCTTTAAGTTAAATGTGAAAATTGATGGAGGTCATCAGTGGATAATGACCCGTTCTGTCACAATTTTTCTCTGGTATTTTTATCCCGATACTCAACCCATACTTATATTTTGTGAAACTTATGACCCAAGCACAAATATTCATCGATTTGTAGCCCGATTAGTGGTTTGACGCGATTCTTGCACGCCCGGAAACCCTA
Organism: Nepenthes gracilis; assembly: GCA_033239525.1. Classification (NCBI taxonomy): domain Eukaryota; kingdom Viridiplantae; phylum Streptophyta; class Magnoliopsida; order Caryophyllales; family Nepenthaceae; genus Nepenthes; species Nepenthes gracilis. The sequence continues at coordinate 10,339,494 of BSYO01000015.1, forward strand.
ACCTCACGCCTGAATACCTCACCCTCCGATTTTTGAGGCTTTTGCCTAAATTTGCTCCAAAATATCATAATCATACCTTATATTTGTTAATTTATTGATTGGATATCCAATTTGGTAATTTTATGTGAAATTTCATTCGTGGGCACCCTAACCTATGCCCGGACTATGTTTAACCAATTATTTTGAGTTTTATGTATAATTTGGTTTTAAATATTGAAAACCATATCTTGAATATGGTTATTTACCGATTACGTGCTAAATTTTTCAAGTTTCATCTAACTTTGCACATACAGGACTCCAACACCCACGCTGACACTGTTCACCCGAGTCATTTTGGTATTTTTGCATGATTTTATTTTATTTAATTAACATTTAAATTATGTATAATTATATATGTTCAATTGTATATTTCAAAAATATTATTGTGAACCGTTTCTAAAGAAATTATCATCCGAAAGCTTTAAAGTTACATTTGGCCTGATGTGGTCAGGATCTTCTAATTGTTCCAAAGTATCATGTTAAATTATACATATATTTAAAGTCACGTGAATACTTAAACCCACAAGAAATGATTATCCGTATCTGTATATAAGAATTAAGCAAGATATGTGAGTATACAAAAGGAATGCCACAATTTGATATGTGTATGATCGGTTATCCCAGAGTGAAAACTTTGTGAAAGAAGTTTGGTGGACTTTCCCTCAAAGAATAAGAAATTATAAAACCTGGACCATAAACTTATATTTTAAAGGGTAGTATCCCCTAATATGCCATTGATATTATAGTAAAAATTAAAAGATTATCCTAACTGTGTATTATAGTGGGTGATATTCCTTGGCATGCTTTAGGATATTACTGTGGAAGAACGAGGACTGCCTCTGGGCTACGGGAGACACTGTGGCATATATTATATGACCCCACATATCGGGTTAAAAGTATACCGCTCACCATGGGGTGTTGAACGGCGTGGATCACACCTTAGAATGTGTGAAAGTATACACATTCCTTTCCTCATTCTTCTTCACTATTAGTCAGTAAAGTCTACTGTCCTGATCTGCAAAGATAAAAAAATTTATACATGTTATGGAACCCTAAGAGAAGAAAGATAAAATATAAAAGGTTACTTATATTCCATAAATGTATTTGTTCATGTTTTATGCTATCATCATATATCACACTCCTATCTCCTTCCCTATTTTATTTGAATATATTGTATATTATTTTTTATTGTATTACATTTGTTGAGCATTTGACTCATTCCTTACTACTTTTTCTTACCTTTAAATGAGTACAGATTTATACCCAATAAAGCAGAGTATAGATTAGAAGATGGCTAAGCTTGGAACCTAAAAGATCATATCAAGAATTTATACTTTGTAGTTTTGTATATGGAGGATTATTGTATTAAGAGACGTATATGTATCTGTAATATACTGATAAAGAACTGATAGTATAGTCCGTTGTATATGGATGCTATATATGCTTCTACAGGTTGTTGTGATTAGTGGTATCTTTCTGTGTCCGATGTTGTATCCAAAAATACAATGTTGGAGTCACAAAAATAACTATGGCAATTTGGATCTTGTGTTGATTGTTGTGTGTTAGTCTAGATGTTGGAGTATTTTGGATGGATTTTTATATAATTCACAGGAGATTATACAGATTTTTATATAGTCTGACATCCGTATTACAGTTGAAACTCTACCGAATTTTTAGTTTAAAATACGGTATGTTATAAAGGATATATCAACAAATGAAAGTAAAATACAAAAAGTTGTCTAGTCTTTTCAACCCCTACCTATACCTAGCTAACAATGAGAGCATATCTCCAAAGATTTTGTAGTTTGATTGCCTAGGATAGCTAGGAACCATGGGCTATTTAGGGTGATTTTAGATTAACTAACCAAATCAACATATTAAACCAAAGATAAAACCTTTTATAAATTTTGGATCGCACACGTGTGCTAGTAATGGGCACATTATATGCTTGCCAAGTTTGACTGTCAAATGTGCACCTATTCATCCATACCTCACCCAAAGGCTGATGCATGTAAGCCCTTCACATACGAATTAGGTGTTACCTACTCCATCGACATGGCACAAATGCAATCTTCATGGTCGCATCAAGGTTAACCTTCTCTAACCCAAATTTTGCATGTACACCCAATCATGACCTCCTCATGTGTCCCCTCAAGCTAGCTAAAATTAGATTCCATTTGGGTCTACACTTCAACCTTAAACTTAACATGAATCATATTTATAGTAATTGCTTTGGTGAAAAAGTAGTGGTCGAGTGATACATTCTTTCCTTCCTAATAAAAGTTGTCATGGTAATTAACATATCTTAATAGAGGAATCAATATAGATAGTTTTTTTTCCAAATTTTACCTTCTCTTTCCAACTTGGACTCTGGAATAGAATCATGTCTTTATAATATCTTCACCATTAGAATGATCTTAGCACGAAGAACTTGTTGTCATCATTAAAGAATTTAGAATGATTCTTCAACATTCTTCAAGTCCTCGCTAATCCTCAAAGGCTCATATACAAAGATGTGAGAAGCGTCATATACATTAAATGTATCAATGCATGAGGTACCTCATGGAATCTGCCAAATTTGGACAGCCTATAAGCCACTACTCTGATTCTCTCTAGAATTTTTGAATGGTCTAATGACATTGGACTCGATTTTCCCTTTACTCCATTTATCATAACTCCTTTTATTAACAGATACCTTCAACAACATGCTATCACCCACTTCAAAACATTATTTGTTTCTTCTATAATTTGCATAATTCTTCCATTGGCTTTGGGCAACTTGAAATCGGTCTTAGATGATATGGATATTCTCCATCATCCCTTGAATTACCTTTGACTCCATAAGCCTTCGGTATCCAGTCTCTTATCAATTAGTCAAATATCAACATTTCTATCTAGAAAGAGTTTCAAATGGTGCTATATTGATACTCGTTTATTAACTATTACCGTAAGCAAAGTTGTCTAGTGATAAGTAGTCATCCAAGTTTCATTTTATCACCAAAATTTTTGTTCCAAGCGTGCTTTCTAAAATCAAAATTATCACTCTAATTTCCATCCATTTGTGGACAAAAATTTGTGCTAAACTTTAATTTTGTACTAAATTTTCGTTAAACATAGATATAAATCTTGCACATATTTTCAACACAATCAAAGATAAAACGCCAAGTAATATCATAATCTCATTAATGTACATCTTCGCCGATTAGTCCCTAGAGTATATCATTGTAATGACCATTTCAATCAGATTTTTTGAGAAAAAAAGAGAAAGAAAGAGAAAAGGAAAGAATAAAGAAAAAGAGAATGGGGAAAAGTTTTGCCAAATCAATATAAGTTAGATGCATTCCAAACTCCCACGAATTTCAAAATTCATATCTGTGCTTTAATAAATTTTGAGATTCTTGTTTCTAAGCATCATGAATGTGTCAATTGATGCTTAGTTATGTATTTGGCTTACATTTATGGCTATATGAATCTTATTTTCTAGGATTTTGAAAGATTAAACCTAAATTTCTAAATTTTGTTTTTGAAATTCTAAAATTGATTAAGAAATACTTTGCATGGGCAAGTTTTCTTCAAGATTCATAATAAATCTCTAGGACTATATTTATGCCTAAGCCTATTTGTTTGCAATGTCTGAAAATTTGTTCATTTAAAAGAGAGTTTGTTTGTGAAAAACAATTTTAAGAAGTTAACGGTAATATAGTTTGTGATATGCTTACTAAATTTTGTATCTGAAAGTTGTAAGACTCATCATCCACAGATCACGTTCAGCCCCATTTATAAAATAGAATAAGTAGACAACCTGCCCACATATTTAAATAGTGGCTTGTAACCCATCTATAAGGCATAATATGTAAATCATTATACAATGTTTGGCCCTACAAATAAGGAATGCCATTAGACCTGGGTTCCAAAGTTTCCATGTTTTCATATATGTCAGTGGTGAGTTGTTTTTGTATGCCTATGTTGAATTATTTGTCATTATTTACATAATTATTATTATACTTTATTGAGTTTTTAGATCCCCATTATAATTCATTATATTTTATATTAGTAGGCTTGGGATTACCTGATAGTGAAGTTAGATTGGTGGATTCACTAGAGGATCTAGTTAAGATTTAAAATGTTGATATTTATTTGGAAATTGATGTCCAAGTTTGTGACATGATACATTTGCTAGTTGATATTTTAAATGTTGATGTTTATTTGGATATTGATGTACAAGTTTGTGACATGATACATTTTCTGTGGATTTATTTTAGTAATTAGGTGAGGACATTGTTAATTTGTCTCTCTAGTAAGACAATTTCACAAGGATTTTTGTTAGAGATATGATGAATCTGTTAATTATTTATCAATAATATGGGTGACATGAACTGGTGTGAAAAGTCGATAGTCAAATAAATAAAATTTAGCCATATCTTGAGATGTTATTAAACTATAAATTGGTGTCACTAATGAATTTTGTACTATTTCATTACTCCAAAATTTTGTTTTTGATTTTGCCAACGAACTCAGGACATGACAAGAATGATTAGTTCTTCAAAGATCCCTTAAGAGAAACCAAAAGGTTTCTTGGCTGTTGTAACTTTGTAAATCTAAACGGAGTCTCAAATAGTTAGTTTTTCATAATCTATTAACTAGATTATAGCGTGCTATTTTTCAACATGTAAAATGGCTCATATCAGATAGTATTTTTCTGCTACACCCTAGCACTTTGAACAATTTTTATTCGAACACATTATTCATGAGTTTTATGTTAATTGGCAAATCCATTGTTCCCTTCTTAAATGCAAATTATTGATTTACTTACTTTAATGTTGTGAGTAAATGTGTTTGGGAAATTAGATCCACAGTTTTTATAAATGTATTAGAATTACATATTTTTATTTTGTGTTTTTATATGGAAAACCTATTCACCTTTGTCTAAGTGGTTTACCACAAAACAAATTAGGTTCAAACGTTTGAGTAATGCTAATAACCATTTTTCACTTGGGATACATTCCACGAAAATCACATAATAGATCTCAAACAGTATGCAGCCCAAGCACCAATCGTATAGCTATGATAAGCCCGGCTTGAGAGGACATTCCTTTGAGCTTCGCATCCAACAAAGACAAAATTTCAATAATGTCAAATTACAGCCCAACATGTAAAGAAGCACCATATCTCCTAGTAGACTCCTCGAGGTAAAACATGTGGCTCCTATTAAAGAAAACCTCACTTACAATTAGGCCTCATTCCAAACTCTAAAATCTACATTCACCGTCTCAATAATTTTCAAATCGACTTTTCCATTTGAAAAATTCTCAATCCTATAATGTACCACTTGTATATAGAATTGAGACGTGTTCAATTAGAAGAGTCAATCTTAAAATTCTTGAGTTGGTAAAAAAATATGTAAGAAGTCTAAAAAGAGTCTCGATTTATTGCTTAGAAATCTAAGCCAAAGATTATGTTCTTTGATAAGAGTCATGTGTTAAGAAAAGTTAGTTATAATGTCTAATTAATGTGTTTCGGTTATCTGTGTTATAAATTGACTGACTTCTGAAGCATAGAGGGTTTTCACTTGAATTGGTAGGTTATTGGGGTTTTATTTGCCAACAAAATATTATGTCATTTAGCTTTCTATAAGATTTTAATTATTTTATTGTGGCTATGGTTATCTTAATATGGGTACCTATTTTAAAAATAGGTCTAAACCCACAACTTTTCCTCTCTCTAGTATGTATCCTCGAAACTAATCAATGAATACCATTGCTAGATGTTTCCATTTCTGCTTAACGTATTTTTATTTTGTGCACACTTTTAATTGAGAAAATTCTTCACTAAGATGAGCTTTTTGTTGGGGTCACTCCCCTCTGGGAATATGGCTACGAACTTATGTGATGATATAGTCTGCGGACTTATGCCCATAAATTGTCTGCGGACTTGTGGCCAAATCGAGCACAGATTCTAAAAAGGGACGCAGACTTTAATATAATGTCCGAGAACCTTCCTCTGTTGAAGATTGAGGATTTTGGGAAATGCCTAGAGGAATAATTGGAGGTCCGAGGTCTTGGAGGCCCGAAGACCTGGATGTAGAATGCACACGTGGAAGACAACTCAAAAGATTTACTGTGCATATGAAATCAGAGAATATGGGTGCAGTCTTTATAGAGTGGTGGGCCGTTTTCTACAGAACCAACAATATGCAGAAACGTTGCAGATGTACAGGCTATCAGGCGGCCACCTGTACGGGTGTCCTCCACGTTGGCATATCTGTTGCCTTCAACAGCCCATGTATATATATTTGTAATTAATGCTGGCGCTTTAGTAGTAGAAAACACAGAGAACATGAGAGTGTGTGGATTTTCAGGAGAGAATAGTGAAGTGTAATAGAGAGCTATGAGTGTGTGTGCTCTATTCTTCATCTTCGTCTTTAAGGAGGCTTATGTAGTCATGTTATCCCTGTAACCAACTCTTACACATAGTAGATTTATTTGTGAATTAAAATCCTATGATTTTTTCTTTATTTTGAAGGATTTTCATGTAAAATTTGACTGTATTCTTCTTCTCCATTTTATCTCTCCTTATTACTGAATCTGTTCGAGTGCCTATGTGTGTGCGGGGGTGAATGTCTCACACATAGTAGATTTATTTGTGAATTGAAGTCCCGTGATTTTTCCTTTATTTTGAAAGATTTTTTACGTAAAATTTGGCTGTATTCTTCTTCTTCATTTTATTTCTCCTTATTACTGAATCTGTCCGAGTGCATGTGTGTGTGGGGGGTGAGTGTTGTCTTACTGTCCGACCAATCACTCTTCCATTTGCGCCAATAAGTGGTATCAGAGACCTTTGTTCTTTGTTCGTTGACATTTTTTAAATGTTGTTATGGAGATTGGGAGCAAGATGGTTTGTCTGAACAGTACCAATTACGATACTTAGCAAAGAAAGATGTCAGACTTACTGTTTGTCAAATCCATGCATAATCTGGTATTCGCCACTCAAAAGTCGGAGGCAAAATCGGACGAGGAATGGGCGCTGGAGCACAATTAGGTATGCGGCTACATACAGCAGTTCATAGACGATAATATGTATAACCACATTAGGAGCGAAACAAACGCCAAGAGCTATGGAAAAAGATAGAGAAGCTATACGCTCCAAGATTGGCAACAACAAAATCTATCATCTGATGAAGTTGATGTAGAATAGGTACAATGATGGCTTGTCCGTTGCTGATCACCTAAACGAATTTCACGGTTATGTGAACCGACTAAGTAGCTTGGGTATCAAGTTTGAAGACAAGGTGCTAGATTTGTGACTCCTGGCAACCCTGTCAGACTCATGAGAGGTGATGAGAATCACTATTGCCAACACAATTTCTAAAGTCATTATGACCCTGAAGATGGCCAAAGGAGCTATACTGAATTAGAAAATAAGACGGCGGTCTCAAGGGACCTCGACCTCTAAGCCCTCCAAGGTACTTGTGATAGAATCACGGGGAAGGAGTCAAGGCCGCAGACAAAATCCCAAAGAAAAGGGTCAGAATAAGTCCCGGTCAATGTACCAAAATATGGAGCGCCATTATTGTGGAAAGAAAAGGACACATTAATAACTTTTGTTATAAGTGAAAGCGTGAAAACGCTAGAAATGATAAATGTGAAAAGAGACATGGTGAGGAAAAGTCCTCAACTTCTGTTGTTACTGGAGCTGATCTCCTTTTGACTTATGAAGTGGACGACATTATAAACTTGGCTAGTAGAAGACCGACTGGGTGGTGGATTCTGACGCATTCATCCACGTCACCTCTAGAAGGGAGCTCTTTACTTCTTACACCTCGGGTGCTTTTGGAGTATTGAAGATGGGTAACATGGAGACATCTAGAGTAGTCAGACATGGTAACATGTCTCTTGTTACTAACAATGCAGCCCGACTGATCCTGAAGGATGTCTGACATGTCTCTGACATTCGGATGAATATCAACTCAGCTAGAAGACTGGATGATGCTGGCTTTTGTAATGTCTTCTGTGACGGAAGATATAAACTGACCAGAGGGTGGGGTCTTTTGTAGTTGCCCGATGAAAGAAGGTGCTTGGTCTTTATGTATTGTAGGCAACTGCTGAGGTTGGAGAAGTCAATGCTACCAGTAGTGTGGAGTCCTCGAACTTGTGGCATAGGAGATTGGGCCACATGAGTGAGAGAGGAATAAGTCATCTGGCAAGGAAGGATCTCATTCCAAAAATGGATGAGGACAAATTGAAGACTTACTCTCATCTCATGGCGGGGAAGTAGAAGAGAAACTCTTTTCAAAGAGACTCATCTTTCAAAAGGTTTGAAGTACTTGAACTTGTTCACACTAATATCTGTGGATTATTTAAGGAAAAGTCATTGGGAGAAGCACAATACTTTATCTCCTATATTGATGACTTACTCGAGGAAGCCATAGGTATTCCTACTTAAGTCCAAGGATCAAGTCTCCGAAAGTTTTGAGCAATTTCATACTCTTATTGAACGTGAGATGGGGAAGAAGTTAAAAGCAGTCTGGAGCGACAATGGTGGAGAATATATTGCGACCTTTAATGCCTACTGTAGGTCACATGGCATTAGACATCAAAGGACACCTCCAAAGAAATCGCAGTTCAATGACGTAGTCGAGCGAATGAATTGCACATTGATGAAAAGGGTCAGGTGCCTGATGTCCGAGGCAAAGCTCCCAGGATCTTTTTGGGCCGAGGCCCTGAAGATGGCGACCCATGTGATCAACAGGTCGCCCAATAAGCCTCTAAATGATGAGGTGCCAGAGAAGATTTGGATTTGAAGGGAGCCAGCTTATAATCATCTTCAGACTTTTGACTGTAAGGTTTTTGTTCATGTTCCGAGAGATGAGAGGAGTAAGCTTGAGCCAAAGACGAAGAAATGCGTCTTTCTGGATTAGGGCGAAGATAAATTTGGATACATATTTTATGACCGAGCAGAGAAGAAACTTGTCCAATCACGAGATGTGGCCTTTGTTGAAGAGGAGACCATTGAAGATGTTAGGAAAGAAATGAAGGCTTTATCGACCTTTGGTCGGATCGAAATAAGGTAAGTATTGAAACCGGGCCCATCCATCAATTTACCTCCTGAGTCCGAGGACAATGGCTTGGGAATAGCCAAGGAAGACAATAAAGTAGGCATGGCACCAAACGAATATGAGGATGATGTTACTCCTCATCAGGCCGAGGAGGTTCCTATCCGACAATCTTTGAGAGAAAGATGTCCGTCCATCCGTTTTTCTTTTAGTGAGTACGTCCTACTCACTGATGTAGGTGAGCTTGAAGACTTTTATGAGGTTGTGAAGGAGACACATATGGAGAAATGGTTGAAAATAATGAAGTATGAGATGGCTTCATTACATAAGAACCATACTTTTGAGTTGGCTAAGCTGCCCAATGGGAAGAGAGCCCTCAAGAACAAGTGGGTCTTTCAGTTAAAGATGTCCGAGGACACCGAGCAGCCAAGGTACAAGGTATGGCTTGTTGTGAATGGTTTCAATCAGCATAAATGTGTAGATTTTGATAAAATCTTTATGCCTGTGGAAAAAATATCATCGGTCCATATTGTACTTGGTTTAGCAACTGTTCTAGACATAGAGATAGAGCAACTAGACGTTCAGACAGCATTCCTTCACGGTGATTTTGAAGAAGAAATTTACATGGAGCAACCGAATGGGTTCAAGGTCAAGAGGAAGGAAGGTTTGGTGTATCAACTAAAAAAAAGCCTATACGGACTAAAACAGGCTCCTAAATAGTGGTATAGGAAGTTTGAATCTGTCATGATCGGATAAGGATACCATAAGACTACTTCTAACCACTGTATTTTTATACAGAGATTTTTTGAGGACGACTTTGTCGTCCTTCCCCTTATGTAAATGACGTACTGATTGTCGAACAAAATAGTGCTCGGATCAAAGAATTAAAGATGTAACTAGGACAATCATTTACCATGAAAGACTTTAGACCGGCGAAACAGATTCTAGGGATCAGAATCTTTCGTGATTGGAAGAATAAGAAACTCTGGTTGTCCCAAGAGCTATATTGAAAGGGTGCTACAACGCTTTAACATGGATAGGTCTAAATCAGTTAGCATCCCACTAGCCAACCACTTCAGATTGAGTAGGAAGCAATGTCTGTCCTCGGACATAGAAAAGGTCTAGATGAGAGGTGTACCATATTCCTCAACCATTGGCATCTTAATGTATGTGATCGTGTGCACCAGGCCGAACATTGTCCATGCAGTCGGTGTTGTCGACAGGTTTCTCTCAAATCCAATGATGGAGCATTGGTCCACTGTGAAGTGAATTTTTAGATACCTCCGAGGAACTTCAAAGATGTGTTTGAAATTTGGAGAAAATAAGTTTCAATTGGTCAGTTACACAGATGCGGACATGGCTAGGGATATTGACTCTTAAAAATCCACCTCAAGGTATTTGGTCAAGTTTGCCGGAGGAACAATTTCCTAACAATCTAAGCTATAAAAGTGCATCTCCCTTTCTACTACGGAGGCCGAGTTCATTATTGTGACCGAGACTAGTAAAGAAATGTTGTGGATAAAGAGGTTTATCAAAGAGTTGGATCAAAAGCAAGAAAAATATATTGTGCTCTGTAATGTACAATACAAAACTACAATTTCATTTGAGATCGAAACACATTGACGTTCGACACTTGTATTATTGATGAACTTCTCATTCCATTTTACCTAAGAAAAGTTTGATTTGAAACATCATTGATGACGAATTTTGTTCTCATCGATCATGAGGAAGTTTGTTAGATGAAGATATTATTGATGAAGGGCGGACTTGTGGCCAAGTCAAACGCAGATTCTAAAAATGGATGTGGACTTTAACGTAATGCCTGAGAACCTTCATTTGTTGAAGATTGAGGATTTTGGACAATGCATAGAGGCATAATTGCAGGTCTGATGTTTTGGTGGCCCAAGGACCTAGATAAAATAACTAAAGTTTTACCTAAGGAAAAGTTTGAACTTTGCAGTAATATCATTGGGATGACCAATTTTGTTCCCAACATCCCGATATATATATTCGATTGTTAGGGCTTTAAAGTTTGTTGGGGTTTTCATCTCCCTCTGTTCTTCAATTTCGTCTCTAAGGAGAGCTTGTGGCTGCCAATTTATATTTATTTGGCTGAAATATGATTTTTTCTTGTTTAAAGGATTTTCACGTAAAATTTGGTACTCTTCTCCATTTTATCCCATGAATTGATTCTTGGACTTGCTGTCTTGCCATCCGGCCCGAGTCTTCCTTTTGCGCGGATTCTCAAAATGGATGTGGATGATTATTTACAAAGGTTTTTTAGTTCACATGTGTCTCTCTGCAGAACCTTCATTTGTTGAAGATTGAGGATTTTAGGCAATTCTACTGCCTATAAATTCCTCCTCAAGTGTTACTAAATCAAACAATATTCACAACCGAAAATTAAAGCATTTGATGGCAATTCCACGATGTTTTGGATTAAAAAGGCCCAACTAAAGATAAAATATTTGACCTTAAAAATGATAAAATGCAAAATAATAGATCTAATGGCATGGAAGAAATTGTATTGGATATCCAGCCTTTTTGATAGATTTATCGTGCACATTTCTAGAGAGCATCACACCACGAAATATGCGTATAGCGCCCTAATCATGGGCTTTGAGTCAACCCATGGTGGGCCAATTATATAATAACGTCAAAATAAAAGAAAACAAGATAGATAGATAGATAGATAGATAGATACAATACCTTTTTTATAGAACCTTTATTGGATTAAAAAAAGCACAAGTAAATACAATAGAAAAGATTTATTGTTCAAAAAAACCGAAATAAAAAATGCAATCAAATACTGATTTTGGCCGTCGTTGCAACAATTTGATTGTTGCACCTCCTCACTATTGCTCAAACATTTTTATGTTATTCAATCTCTATTATCTAGCAAATCCTTATTGATAACACATATCTCGATTGTTGCTAATGTCATCCAATTTCTCATATCGTGCAACACTCTATTGCCACAATAAACACATACTTGAGTAGCATGAAGATAAGATATCAGGGAACGGCGATGATAAAATCTGCTGTTCTATTGAAGCGGCGATGTGGAATGTGTGCTTATTATATATATATATATATGGAAACTTTTGTATAGTTGATGAAATTCTTGAGTTTATGTTATTTAATTCAACAATTGAATCATTTTTTGCAATGTAAAAAACGGTTTAAAAGCCTCACCAATTACTGCAGCCTTTCTGACGAGAAATTGGAATTTGTCTGGGTTGTTTATAGTGCTAATTAATCGATTAAATTCCTAGCTTCAACATCTTCTTAGAAAAGGTCACCTGTGTCAAAATTTCCCTTTCTTGTAGCTAGGGATCAAACTTGATCCCTAGAAATGGGAGCTTTAAGGGTCATCTCTTGTTGCAATTGGCAATAAGATTTGAAGGGAACATTTTGTCCCAAATCACACAAAAATTTCAACCCCTTAATAAATTACGAAAGTAATACGAAAATAAATATTCAATACACGTAAAGAATATTTAAATCTAAATAAAACAAATAACAAATATAAAATATAAAGAAATAAATAATACAAAGATGTAATTTTTTTCGACAAAAGGAAACCTCGATAATCATGACTATCGAGTAAAACTCTTCGGGTTTCAACGGCCATGGAAGAAATGCATTATTAAAATCAATTTATAAATTAAGTGGTAACGACGCGCTACCTAACCAACTTACTCCCGTCACGTGATCTCTACCAAAGAACTACTTAAATTTGCCTACGATAACGAAATCGGATGCCTTTCAGTTTTACATTAATTTTTCCTCACGAACCGCTTGAAGTTTCAAACACCACCAGAACCCCTTCTTCACACTACCAACGTTGCCAACGAAAGTAGATGAATAGGTAAAGTTGTAAACGGTAAGGTGAAAGTGGTAAGAAAATCGTAGCACAAGAACACAATAATATAATTAAGGTTTTCTCAAATTGAGTAATGATTAAAATAGTCGAAGCTTGTTTTCTCTCAAAGGGGGCTCCAAAATACATAAGTAAGAAGTAAGGTAACTAAAAGAAGCAAGAAAATATACAGTGAGGCTCGAAAAATACATTTAAAAAAATGACCATTGCCGCGGTGCTTGAGTACAACTCAAACACTCTTAGGGTTTCAAAAGGAAAATGCATGGGTGCTCGAGTGAGAAGGCGGCGAGCTTCGGACACAAGGTTATTGATTTTGGGGCTCAAGCGAATTGCGAACGTACATGAGGCGTTAGGTTACTAAAATTAGGCCTCGAGCAACTACTAAGCGAACAGCATGCACAATACTATTGGAAATTGGGTTCAAGAGCAGATCAGGTGAACAGCAGGTATAGGACACTGGGAATAGACAGCTATAAAAATAAATTGATGCAGCACTTCAATAAATATAACCCAATATTTACACATTACCAAACATGGTTACGGAATATACCAATACAAATAATGACCCTAACAATCTCCCCTTTGACAATTTTGTGACAAAATCACATGAAAAAATACACATGAAATAAAAAATATAAGAGAAGTACAGGTTCAGATACCACCGAGATATAACTCATATATATAAAAATCTGCACATAGTTAGAGATAGAAATAATACAAAAAGTAAATGAGTAAGGACACAAATACTGCTGTGTTGATATTGTAGCTGTGGTGCTTGATCAATTATGGTTAGTACAAACCGACATAATACAAATAGAGATAATAACCATACACGGTAGCATATAGCAACATATATAACATGAAAGAACAGGAATATTAATACGGTCATCAAAACCAATGAAGGCAGAAAATTTAGAAAGTCATCAAGACTAATAAAGTCATCACAACTTCCCTGAAATAATACAAGAAGAAATGTCTTCCCCTAACAAAAATACCACTCCCCCTAAACAGGACACAGAAGAATATTTTCCCCCAACAAAAATAGCAAATAGATAGTCTCCCCCTTTTTGTCACAAAGAGCCAAAGAGAGGGAATCACTCGGATCCAAAAGAATCGCCGGAGGACTGAAAACCATACCGACACCGCAACCATCTAATCGATGTCCCCTGGGTCTCCAAGTGGGAGTACTCACACTCAAAGTCGGCAATGAGATTCAAACGAAGTTGAGACTGTGAAGTATAAATACACTCTTGTGAGGAAAAGAGATAGTCAAAACGATCAGTGGGACGAGACATATGGCCCATCAGTATGGCGAAGGAAGAGGTGGAGTGTCGGAAAAGCACGGACTATCCAGGACCCAAGAGGTTAGGGTAAGATGAGGTAGAGCAAGACGGTCCACCCTCAAGTTGATAGGAGGGAACCTCAAGAAGAGGCTCATCAAACGGCTCATGGGGATTCTCTATGAAGCGACGAATATGGAACTAACTCTCGGCAAATGTGGTGGAGGTGATAGGGCGTACAAGTTGGAGATGAGAAATATCAAAAAAAGGAAGACCTAGGCCGGCCAACAGCCGCTGAATGAGACAACCATTGGAAAAGTTGTTATCCTTGCATGTAATGAAGTGGGAGAGGATGTGAGGGTAGAAGTGGGACGACAAATCAATAGGCCACCCACTCAAGAGAATATATAGAAATAAAGCTTTATCGAGGGAAATGGAAAAAAATGAAAGATGAAAAAAAATATTTGTGAGTATAATGCGGCTCACGACTAGGTGCTGAGAGGATATGAGTGAAGTTTTAAAAAAGCGCCCATTCCACTCCATGGGTACACCATGAAGGAATGTAATGAGCTCATTTGGATGTGGCCTGGAGAGTGGGGCGTAGGGATAGTCGAGATTTTCTACCTGACGAAGTTTAAGAACCCGTGCAATCACATCTGGAGTAATCCGAATATATCAACCCCGCAGGAAGGTTGAGAAGGATGAGAGAGAGGTGTCAAGAATATTTAAATAAAATTCTTGAATGATGATAGCAGAGGGAGCAATCAAACTAGTGAGGATCGGCACTCAATGACGGTCGCTGAAGACAGAAGTGGTGGAGGAGTCGAGGGAGGAAAGGCAGACTTCCTGTTTAAGAGAGAGTTGCCGCTGAGACATGTGTGTGGTAAACAAAGCCTTTGCCTCAGAATTGAGGAAGCGGTAGGGGACGGAGAGCCCACTTGGCCAATTGCGCTTATCGATTAATTTGCGAGAAAAGGATTTTCACGGGTCCGACAACTGAAAGACAGACAGAAGAGAGGACAGTAAGAATACAAGAATAATGTTACACCAGAGCTGTGGTATTATATGTGTATATATATATATAGGGTTTTTAATTTTTTTTTCTCATTTTTTTTATTGTGTGTGTGTTGGTTGGTTCTGTGGTGGCGTGTGTGTGGGAGGCTAATAGAAGCAACGCCTGGCACTTGGCAGGCGCAAGGTGTACGCCTAGCGTGTGGCACCCAGAAACAGGGCAGACGCACTAGCAGCGCGGCGCCATGGCAGCACGCGAGTCGCAAAGCTTGCAAGAGAGGCCGGGTCGGATCCACGGTTGGCACCGCCCAACCATGGTGAGGTCGGCAGGGTCACAGGCCAAGGAAGGAACCATTGGCACCAAGATGCAACAGGAAGCAGGGGAGAAGGTCACGGATAGATCCATGGCCTGGCGCACCAAATCCAAGCACAAACTGGTAGATTTTGAGCAAATCGGTAAGAGATCGGTGAAATCGTCTGAAATGGAAGTGACCCATGAGGACTTCCAGCAAAATAAGTGTGGGAAGAGGGGCGGCGCCATCATGAACAGCAGAAGGGAGCGCAGAGTACCAAAACGGAGAGGAATGAGAAAATTACTTCGAGTGACGCTCACAATTGAGAGGAAGGAAGGCGGATATGGAGGTGGGTGAGAGGGAGAGGTGGTCAGAGAGAGTGAAAAGTGAGCAAGAACGAAGAGTTCCAAATGGGGGTTCGGTGAGGTGCTCACTGCTCACTGGAAGATAAAGCAGGAGCCGACGGCGCTCAAGTACATGGAAAGCGAGCGCATGCAATTTGTGCTTGCGGCCTTTTTTATTTATTTATTTAAAGGTTTACTTGATTTTTGTGTTTGAAATTGAAGATAAGTCATTACTCAGGAAGGGAGCAATTAATGATAGCCTATCTCAAGCCTACAAATGCACACTCTTCTTGATCCACATTTTCTTATTATGTTTCATAGTATTGCTTAAATTTGTCACTTGATCATTTAGAAGGTTGATGCGGTGAATGAGGTACTCTATCCTTGAATTTTGCCAGAAATTAATTTGATGTAACGTTACGGGGTAGTAGGGGCGAATATGACCAATAATGCCGCACACATGGCAAGTAGGTACAAATTTAGTGGGTTTATTCATGACTTTTTGGTTACATGGATTCGGCAAATAATTGAGCCAAATCTTTTTTCTACACGTTGGAGTACCAATTTACAGATTTTAAATATATTAATATTTTTGTGTAGAATTTTCATGGCGGGAACAAAGATAGTCTTAGGTTGGAGGTCGTGTTGAAAATTTTTCTCAACATAACCCAAACCCTTTTTATTTCCAACAACTTTTTCAATCTGAAACATGTAATCAAATTTTTGGGTTCCACTTAAGAATTTTTTTATATCATTCATAGTGTTTTCAAATTTACTTCTAGGGATTTAAGTTTTGCAATTAAAGAGCTATTTTTTATTTTCAGTTCATGATGTGCAATAGTGGCTCTCTTCAATTTAGTCATAACTTCTGCCTTTTTTTTTTCCAATTCGATGAGTTTACTGTTTAAAGTTTTATTTATTTTCTTTACTTTTAAACATTTTCTAAACAGTTTATAATATGTTTCTTGAAACCCATCAAATTCAACTTCTGACTTATTCCCAGCGTCATCAGATTGATTAAGATTTTCTTCTAGATGTTCATCATTGCCACACAATGAGGTTATAAAAGCCATATATTTGGCTTGGCCTTCGTCAATATATCTTTCAACATCTTCTTCATCGTCATTACTCAAATTCGTAATAGCTTTTAATGCTTGACTTTGTTGGCATTTAAGATTTGAACATTCAGCACAATAATGGCCAAAATCATGACATTCATGATTCTTTGTCCTTCTTATTGCTTTTAGGAGAAATCAAACTTTTTGAGTTTCATTTTTGTTTGTCAGAAGATGTTTCTTTTTTTTATAAATTTTTTAAAATTTTTAACAAATAAAGCAAAATCTTCATCACTATAAGACTCCTCATCTGAGTCACGATTTCTCTCTTCTCTAATAGATTTTAAGGCAATAAATTTATTTTTTCTTGATTGGAAAAGTATGAGCTTGTAAGTTTGAAGAGAGCCAACTAGCTCTTTAATTTTCATAGTGTCAAGATATTTACTCACTTCGATCGCTATAACTTTGGATCTAAAGCGTTCAGGAAATGATCTAAAGACTTTTCAAGCTATTCTATTTTTTAGAATTCTTTCTCCAAAATTAAATGTAGAATTCATAATATCCTTCAACTTAACATAGAATTCATCAAATGTCTCGTCATCTTGCATCCTCATTTCCTTGAATCTAGTGGTGAGCATTTATAATTTAAAATTTTTAACAAGTTTGGTTCTTTCGTGGGTAATCTCAAGAATATCCCATGCATTTTCAGCGGCTTCACATATAGATATACATTTAAACTCTTCAGGGATACTGCCATAAAAATGACATGTAGCCCCTTACTATTCCAATTACACAAATTAAGCTCTTCTTTTGTCCATAAGGGTAGAGCTTTCGGTTCATCACCCAAAGTACTTTTGGATGGTGTCTATCCAATTTGGGTGCTGGCCCACACGTATTTATTCATAGATTTAAGGAAGACACTCATCCAAACTTTTCAATACGCACAATTACTCCCATCAAAGAAGGGAGGTACGGATAGAGATCCGCTCATATTCATCTAAATTTTGGGGTCGTGGATTGGGGTAAATCTCTAATACCAATTTAAGGAAACTTTTCATCCCAAATCACATAAAAGTTTTAACCCCTTAATAAATTATGGAAATAATACGAAAATAAACTTTCAATACACGTAAATAATATTTAATTCTAGATGAAACAAACAATAAGTATAAAATATAAAACAATAAATAATAATATAAAGTCATAATTTTTTGTGACAAAGAGAAATCTCGATAATCACGGCTATCAAGTAAAACCCTCCAGGCTTCAACGGCCAAAGAAGATATGCACTAAGAAAAATCAACTGACAAATCGAGTGGTAACGACGTGCTAACCTAGTCGACTTACTCCCGTCATATGATCTCTACCAAGGAATTTCTTAGATTTGTCCACGGCAACGAAATCAAACTTCTGCCGGTCTTCATGTCAATATTTTCTTACGAACCGCTTGAAATTCAAAGAACCACATGAACCCCTTCTTCACACTACCAAAGTCGCCAACAAAGGTAGACGGGTAGGTAGAGTTGTAAACGGTAAGATGAAAGTGGTGAGAAAATCGTAGCACAAGAATACAATAATATAATTGAGATTTTCTTAAATGAAGTAATGACTAAAGTAGTAGAAACTTATTTTCTCTCAAATGGGGTGCTCCAAAATGCATAAGCAAGAAGTAAGGCAATTGAAAAAATTCAAAAAATATATAGTGAGGCTCGAAAAATATATTTAAAAAATTACCGTTACCCGCGGCGCTCAAGCCGTGGGTTTCAAGAGGAAAACACATGGGCGCTTGAGCGAGATGGCGGCGAGTTTCGGATGCAGGGTTACTGGTTTTGGGACTCGAGTGAATGATGAGCGCACAGCAAGCGTGAGGATAATGGAATTAGGGCTCGAGCGACTGATAAGTGAACAACAGGCGCAATGCTATTGGAAACTGGGATCAAGCGCAGATCAGGCGAACAACAGGCGCAAAACACCGGGAACGGACAGCCACAGAAATAAGTTGATACAACATTCCAATAAATATAACCCAATATCGTAATACCACCAAATATGATCACGAAATATACCAATACAAAAAATGACCATAACAAGATTGATATGAACTAAGAGCACCACTGAATGGCAAGATACTATTTTTTTTCAAGGGAGAGATGACCACTGATGATGCAAAGAAGGATAGCATTGGTCCTTTTCGAGGGCAAGCAGCCACTCCACGCGGACGATACTTTTAATAGGGCCACACTCAAAAGTGGGGTCATCGACCCCAGTAAACATATGGTGTTCACATGAGGTAACACATTAAATTTGGGTCAAAACTCAACATCCTGAGTCCCCTACGTTTCAACCTCGTTAATGGCTTTCCAAAAGCTTGGGACTTCGATAACGGTTTTCCCATGCTCCTCGATCATTAGCGAGCATGCAATGCTCATTATGTGCCGGCCATTATGTTATCATCAAGTTGGCAATAGCTTAAATGTTTGAATCTCATACAACTCAGTATATCACCTTCTAAATACAATTGGATCAAACTGTTTCATTATCAAAGACTAAAACCAACCAAGAATAAGGGACATCTACAAATATGTAATGAATATGCAAATAATTTGAAGTAGGTGAGCATAAAATGCCTCCATTTGCCTTAGAATTATAAAGTAGTACAAAGAGCTATTTTTCATTTTTAGTTCATGATGTGCAATAGTGGTTGTCTTCAATTTAGTCATAACTTCTGCCTTTTCTTTTTCCAATTCAATGAGTTTCGTGTTTAAAGTTTTATTTATTTTCTTTACTTTTAAACATTTTCTAAACAGTTTATCATATGTTTTTTAAAGCCCGTCAAATTCAACTTCTGACTTATTCCCAGCGTTATCGGATTGATTAAGATTTTCTTCTAGATGTTCATCATTGCCACACAATGAAGTTACAAAAGTCATATATTTGGCTTGGCCTTCGTCAGCATATCTTTCAACATCTTCTTCATCGTCATTACTCAAATTCACATTAGCTTTTAATGCTTGACTTTGTTGGCGTTCAAGATTTGAACATGCAGTATAATAATGGCCAAACCCATGACACTCGTGATTCTTTGTCCTTCTTATTGCTTTTAGGAGAAATCAAACTTTTTGAGTTTTATTTTGTTTGTCAGATGATGTTTTCTTTTTCTTCATAAATTTTTTAAAATTTTTAGCAAATAAAGCAAAATCTTCATCATTACAGGACTCCTCATCTGACTCACGATTTCTCTCTTCTCTAATAGATTTTAAGACAAGAAATTTATTTTTTCTTGATTGGAAAAGTGTGAGCTTGTAAGTTTGAAGAGAGCCAACTAGCTCTTTAATTTTCATTGTGTCGAGATCTTTACTCTCTTCGATCGCTATAACTTTGGGTCTAAAGCATTCAGGAAGTGATCTAACGACTTTTCAGACTATTCTATATTTTGGAGTTCTTTCTCCCAAATTAAATGTAGAATTTATAATATCGTTCAACTTAACATAAAATTTGTCAAATGTCTCGTCATCTTGCATCCTAATTTCCTCGAATCTAGTAGGGAGCATTTGTAATTTAAAATTTTTAACAAGTTTAGTTCCTTCATGGGTAATCTCAAAAATATCCCATGCATCTTCAGAGACTTCACATGTAGATATACATTTAAACTCTTCAGGGGATACTGCCATAAAAATGACATATAGCCCCTTACTATTCCAATTACACAAATTAAGCTCTTCTTTTGTCTATAAGGGTAGAGCTTTCAGTTCATCACCCGAAGTACTTTTGGATGGTATCTACCCAATTTGGGTGCTGGCCCACACGCATTTATTCATAGATTTAAGGAAGACACTCATCCGAACTTTTCAATACGTATAATTACTCCCATCAAAAAAGGAAGGCACGGATAGAGATCCGCTCGTATGCATCTAAATTTTGGGGTTGCAGATCAGGGTGAATTTCTAATACCAATTGAAGGAAACTTTTCATCCCAAATCACATAAAAGTTTTAACCACTTAATAAATTACAGAAATAATATAAAAATAAATATTTAATACACGTAAATAATATTTAAATCTAAATGAAACAAGCAATAAGTATAAAATATAAAATAATAAATAATAATATAAATACATAATTTTTGGTGACAAAGAGAAATCTCGATAATCACGACTATCAAATAAAACCCTTCGGATTTCAACGGCCAAGGAAGATACGCACAATGAAAATTAACTGATAGATCAAGTGGTAACGATGCGCTAACCTAGCCGACTTACTCCCGTCACATGATCTCTACCAAGAAATTCCTTAGATTTGCCCACAGCAACGAAACCAGACGTCTTCGAGTCTTCATGTCAATCTTCCCTTACGAACCGCTTAAAATTTCAAGCACCACTAGAACCCCTTCTTCACACTATCAACATGGCCAATGAAGGTAGATGGGTTGGTAGAATTGTAAACGGTAAGGTGAAAGTGGTGAGAAAATCGTAGCACAAGAATACAATAATATAATTGAGATTTTCTCAAATGAAGCAATGATTAAAGTAGTAGAAGCTTTTTTTCTCTCAAATGGGATGCTCCAAAATGCATAAGCAATAAGTCAGGCAATTGAAAGAATTCAGAAAATATATAGTGAGGCTCGAAAAATAGATTTAAAAAAATGACCGTTACCGCGGCGCTCAAGCCGTGGGTTTCAAGAGGAAAACGCATGGGCGCTCAAGCGAGATGGCGACGAGTTTCGGATGCAGGGTTACAGGTTTTGGGGCTTGAGCAAATGACGAGCGCACAGCAAGCGTGAGGATAATGGAATTAGGGCTTGAGCGACTGATGAGTGACCAACATGCACAATGCTATTAGAAACTGAGATCAAGCGCAGATCAGGCGAACAGCAGGCGCAGGACACAGGGGACGGACAGCCACAGAAATAAGTTGATACAGCACTTCAATAAATATAATCCAATATCAACACACCACCAAATATGGTCACGAAATATGCCAACACAAAAAATGATCCTAACAAGATTGATATGAACTAAGAGTACCACTTAATGGCAAGATATTATTTTTTTTCAAGGGAGAGATGACTACTCATGATGCAAAGAAAGATAGCACTGGTCCTTTTCGAGGGCAAGCAGCCACTCCACGCGGACGATACTTTTAATAGGGCCACACTCAAAAGTGGGGTCATCGACCCCAGTAAACATATGGTGTTCACATGAGGTAACACATTAAATTTGGGTCAAAACTCAACATCCTGAGTCCCCTACGTTTCAACCTCGTTAATGGCTTTCCAAAAGCTTGGGACTTCGATAACGGTTTTCCCATGCTCCTCGATCATTAGCGAGCATGCAATGCTCATTATGTGCCGGCCATTATGTTATCATCAAGTTGGCAATAGCTTAAATGTTTGAATCTCATACAACTCAGTATATCACCTTCTAAATACAATTGGATCAAACTGTTTCATTATCAATGACTAAAACCAACCAAGAATAAGGGACATCTACAAATATGTAATGAATATGCAAATAATTTGAAGTAGGTGAGCATAAAATTCCACCATAAGCCTTAGAATTATAAAGTAGTACAAAGCCTAACTCATTTTTATATATATCCTGACTTCAATTAACTTAACCTAATAATGGAATATAGAACTCATTTCTTGTTTGCCTACTACATCCAATAGTGATTCTTAAATTATTAATTTACTAATTCATATATATTATCTTTCCTTCGATAAGTTTCCCTAATCCTCTAGTGTTGTTGGGAACTGTCATCCTAATCCTTTTATTTGAATTATGTGAGGAGGCTACATATTGATGGATCACGACTTCTTCATCGAGCAAGAGATAAAGATGACAAAGTTTTTTGGTGAAGAAAAATACAAGTCATGGAGGACAAGCTTCGAAGCCAAGAGGATTCCATAAGGGGACTACGTAAAAGGCAAGGGATCCAAAAGGCTATGAAGTCCAAGGGAAACCGGGAGGACGATACTCAAGGAACTCCTGTGGGTTTTGTGGATGTTTCCATGGAGGGTATCCTTACGACAAGTAATCTACTTATGTTTTAACTATAGCCAAGGCCATATGATCAAGAAATTGCCTACACACTTTGAGGCAGACAAGTAAAGTAGCCAAGTGTTTCAAGAAAGGCGTATGACATCACAGCTAAGATGCTGTAAGTTTTGCTTCAAGCAAAACGCAAAACCAAAAACGAAGAAGAAGACGAAGGAGGAGGGAAAATGGACGACGGCAGAAAATCGGTCAGAGGCAATGATGAAGGCGACGGACACCAGCTCTTTTATTCATTTCGGTTCAATTCATTACACAGCCCAATGCCCTCCTTTATACAATAATATTTGCAGAAAAACGGAAGGAAACGAAAAAGGAAAATAATATACAATGGGCAAAAAACAATAAAAGGAAATAAGAAATATGGACAAAAATAAAATACAAAATATTATGTGATATTTTCTAATACCCCCCGGCAAGCTGGAGCATATATGTTAATGATGCCCAGCTTGGATAAGTGAAGTCGCAGACGATGTGATGGCAGGATCTTGGTGAACATGTCAGCTAGTTGATTATGAGTGGTCACATGGTGAGTTCGAATGCTTCCATCTTGAATCTTATCGCGGACCAAGTGACAGTTCAACTCAATATGCTTGGTGCGTTCATGGAAAACCGGATTGGCTGAAATGTGAAGAGCAGCTTGATTGTCGCAATGGAGCTCGGCAACATGAGGATGGGAGACCCGCAAAGCCAGTAAAATGTAGCGAAGCCAGGATAGTTCGCAGCAGGTAGTAGCCATGGAGCGATATTCTGCTTCAGCTGAAGAGCGCGAGACAACGGATTGCTTCTTGCATTTCCAGGAGATAAGTGAATCTCCAATGAAAACGCAGTACCCAGTAATGGATCTTCTAGTATCAGGACATGAAGCCCAATCTGCATCACAAAAAACTCGAAGCTGAATGTTAGAAGTGGAAGAGAATAATATACCTTGCCCCGGGTGTAATTTGAGATAGCGCAGAAGCTGATGAGCGGCAGTCATATGACTAGAAGTTGGGCGAGTCATGAATTGACTCAAAATATGAACTGCATAACAAATGTCAGGCCTTGTCACGGTTAGATAAAGAAGCCTTCCAACAAGCCTTCTGTAAACACTTGGGTCTTGCAAGAGGGTTCCGGTCTCTTTGCTTAACTTCAGATTTTGGTCCATGGGGAGCTGAAGCGGCTTTGAACCAAAGGTTCCAGAATCAGCAAGAATATCAAGCGCATATTTCCTTTGACAAATGTGTATACCTTTGGCGGATCGTGCAACCTCGATGCCAAGGAAATATCGTAAAGCGCCTAGATCTTTGATTTTGAAGGATCTATCCAGAAATAGTTTAACAGAGGTAATGGCATCCAAACTACTACTGGCAACAATAATGTCATCAACATAGACAAGCAATACGATAAATGATTGGCCAGTTTCTTTAGTAAATAAGCTGTAATCGGCCTTGGATTGTGTGAAACCAAAAGCGATCAGAGAGGTAGACATCTTGGAGTACCATTGCCTAGAGGCTTGTTTAAGGCCATAAATGCTTTTTAATAATTTACAGACTTGATTGGGTTTTCCTTTGGTGTAGCCTGGAGGCTTTTGCATGTAAATTTCTTCCTCCAGAGTGCCATGTAAGAAGGCATTGTTGACATCAAAATGATGCAAATGCCATCCTCTGATGGCGGCCATTGCAAGAAGGCATCGCACGGTAGTGAGTTTGACAACAGGAGAGAATGTTTCATGATAATCTATACCTTCTTGTTGTGTATATCCTTTGGCTACCAATCTACATTTGTACCTTTCAATGTTCCCATCACTATTGAATTTCAATTTAAAGACAAATCGACATCCAATAGTTTTCTTTCCAGGAGGAAGATTAGTCATGATCCATGTTTTGTTTTGTTCTAACGCATTTAATTCACTTTCGATAGCTTCGCGCCATTTGTCATCTCGAATGGCTTGTGCGTACGTTTGTGGTTCACTCTGAGATGCTATGGCTGATGAAAAACGGCTGAATGTAGGAGATAGTTTGTGATGCGAAAGGCAGTTTGTGAGAGGATGTGGTTTACCTAGAGTAGTCTGAGTTGTTGATTGAGTGAACAAGGTTTGGGATGCTTGATGGCAATGAAAATCTTTCAAATATTCGGGAGCCTTTCTAACCCTAGTAGTTCTACGAATTGGCATCTGGCCGGCTATGGGGGACGGTGTATTGTGTTCTGGTTGATCGTCTATTAATTGATTCGCATGGTCGTTAGGCTGATTTTGAATTGGGACAGTAAACAGGTTGGTACTGTCATCTATGGTTTGCTCAGCTACAGGATGGGTGTCATGTAAGATAGACGGTCCTGGTTGAGTGTGGCATAGTTGCTCCTCATTGATCACGATGTTGGGCTGTTTTGATGGGTATATATTGGATGGAGCAATGGAGTTTTGGTCAATCTTGTCATTCTGGAAAGGGAATATTTCTTCGTGGAAAATTACATCACGCGAGTAAAAAGTGGTATGGCTATTCAAGTCCATTAATTTGTATCCTTTGACACCAAATGGGTAGCCGAGAAAAATACATTTTCTACTTCTAGGATCAAATTTGGTACGGCCATTGGCGATGGTGGAAGCAAAACACAAACAACCAAATACACGAAGGTTTTCATAGTTGGGTTTGACTCCAAATAAAATTTCATATGGAGTCTTATTGTCAAGTAAAGGAGTGGGAATTCTGTTGATAATGTGGGCAGCGGTGAGAATACAATCACTCCAGAATTTCAAAGGAAGTCCTGATTGAAATCTAATGGCTCTAGCTACGTTCAATAAATGTTGGTGTTTGCGTTCAACAACACCGTTTTCTTTGTGGTGTTTCCACACAACTCGTTGGTGAATAACACAATTACCGTAAAAATCTCCCGTTTGAATTCAGTTCCATTATCACTACGAATCACTTTGATTTTGACATTAAATTGTGCGGTAACCAGATTATAGAAGGCCTCCAGGCACAATTTTGTATCCGATTTTTGTTTCAGGAGGTATATCCAGGTACTTCTGGATGCATCATCAACAATGGTTAAGAAATATTTATATCCGTCATAAGACATCTCGGAACATGGTCCCCATAGGTCACAATGCACCACATCGAATAAGGTGTGTGACTTGTGGGTGCTAGGAGAAAAAGGAAGGCGATGCTGCTTGGCCATATGGCAAACAGAACAAGGATCATTATTATTAATAGAATGTAATACTCCTTTTACAAGTGGATTATCAATTAGCTTAAGTCTAGAATGCGAAATATGACCTAAACGGCAATGCCAAATATTAATTGAAGACGAAACAGAGTGAACATAAGGCTTAATATTCGAATGACCATGTTTGAGAAGAAAATTGGTCAAAGTGTTTGAAGGGACTTCAGCATGCTTCAGATGATATAACCAATTTCTTCCTTCACCCATCCCAATCGTTGTCCAAGAAACAAGGTCCTGAATCAAACAAACGTTAGAGAGGAAGAATATGCAACAATGAATAGCCTCGGTAAGCCGCTTTACGGAAATCAGATTAAAACAAAATGAGGGGACACAAAGAACATGGTCCAACATCATTTTATTCGTAAGTTTAACATTTCCAATATGAGAAACAGGAGCTTTACTTCCATCCGGAAGATTAACAAAACATGAAAGTTGGACTTTATGAACATATAACGCAGGATCACATATCATATGATCTGTGGCCCCAGTGTCCAAAATCCATGTGTGTCTTTTATTTTCCAAACGGTGCTGAGAAGGCAATACACATGATTTCATACCTGTCATGTTGGCAGCCTTGGGCTGCTCATTATGTGGGTCAAAAATGGACTGGCTCGGCTTATCCTTGTCCCGGGACTGAATCAATTCCATGAGTTGATCAAATTGAGCCTTGGTCAAGGCAATTTTGTCATCAGTGTCTCTGTCCTGGCCCATGTAGCTTTTGAAGCTCGAAAGGTTAGCAGACGGCATCTCATTGCCAACTTTCCCATATAATTTGTGATTAGGTGGGTATCCATGCAATTGGTAGCATTTATCTTGAGTGTGGCCAGTTTTATTGCAATGGGAACACACGGGTGCCTCAGTGTTACCGATCTTAAAACACTACTGCACCGTGTGCCCAGTGATCCGACAATGAACACAAAAGGGGCGGTCTTTCTTCACAGAATGCATGTTTTTCACGCTGTTCTTTTGGTAACTTAGGTTACGTTTGGCTGTTAAAGCCAGTGTGTGCGATGGTTCCAGAACGGACAACATCTTGTGTTGTCGTTCTTGTTGCTGGACAACAGAAAACACTCGGTTAACCGAGGGGAGAGGATCCATGAGCATAATCTGGTCACGGGTGTGGGCGTACGAATCATTCAAGCCCATCAAAAATTGGATTACACAATCACGTTGATATCGGTCAGCAATAAGTTTCATTTTGCCACAAGCACAACTCGGGAGAGTGTCATAAACTAAGAGTTCATCCCATAGGGTTTTGAGTTTACCGTAGTAGATGCTTACTGAATCTTGTTCTTGCAGAAGACTAGCCAACGACTTTTTCAATTGAAAAATCCGAGGCCCATTTTGTTGAGTGAATCGGTCGCGTAACTCGCTCCAAATTTCAGAGGCGTCGTCGACGAATGCAACGCTGGACTTGATAGAGGGGCTGACCGAGTTCTGAATCCATGAAACGACCATGTCATTGCATCGGCCCCAGATTTCGAAAAGAGGATCGGCAGGGTCGACTGGTTTGGGAACAGAGCCCTCGATGAACTGGAGTTTGTTCTTGGCTCTCAAGGCACGACGCATGGCTCTGGACCATGTGGAGTAGTTGTCAACGGTGAGTAAATCGGTGACCAATGTTATAGCTGGATTGTCACCGATTTCCAGTCGATACGGATTTGTGAGGTCACTTAGGGTTTGAGTACGCATGTGGTCTTGTGAGGGATTCAAGGATGGATTAGTATCGTTGGATGTGGATTCGGCTGCGGTTTGGTGAGACGCCATTGAAGTCTCTGATACCATGTAAGTTTTGCTTCAAGCAAAACGCAAAACCAAAAACGAAGAAGAAGAAGAAGAAGGAGGAGGGAAAATGGACGACGGCAGAAAATCGGTCAGAGGCAATGATGAAGGCGACGGACGCCAGCTCTTTTATTCATTTCGGTTCAATTCATTACACAGCCCAATGCCCTCCTTTATACAATAATATTTGCAGAAAAACGGAAGGAAACGAAAAAGGAAAATAATATACAACGGGCAAAAAACAATAAAAGGAAATAAGAAATATGGACAAAAATAAAATACAAAATATTACAAAATATTATGTGATATTTTCTAATAGATGCTGATTTTTTTTTTTTTTGTGATAGAAGATAAAATTTCAATATTTAAAATTTCTACACATTTATTATTAGATTAATGACTATATATTTGTTTATGTTCCTAAATTTTGTATGTCATTTGCATTCATCACCTAAAATTGATCTAAGATAGGTGTCAAACATACATTACCTATATTACTCTCACCGGGAGTCATATCATGCCAACTGAAGAAATTTTGATAGTAAGAGGGTTTGAGGATGTTTTTTTCAAAACATTTACTTAGATTACCACCGGGTTGGGAGATTGAATTTGTTGTTGATTTGGAGCTAGGATCCACGCCAATTTCTAATGCCCTATAGAGATGGCTGCTTCGAAGTTGAGAAAATTGAAGAAATGGTTACAAAAATTGTTGGGAAAAAGCTTTACTAACCAAGCATATCACCTTGCAATGCACCAATTTGTTTTTGAAGAACGATAAATTCATGAGATTGTATATTGGTTATCAAAAATTGAACAACACTAAAGTAAAGAATAAGTATCCCTTATTAAAGATAGATGATTTGTTTGAACATTTATAAGAAACTCAAATATTCTCCATGATTGAACTTTGATTGGGATATCACTAATTAAATATTAAGAAGGAAGATATATCAAAGATGACTTTTCCAATATGATATGGTCGTTATGAATTTTTAGTGATGCCATTTTAGATTAACTAATGCCCTCATAGCATTTATGGACATGACAAATTTGATGTTTCAAAGAATATTAAAATGATTACAAGTTGGGGCCAACTGACAAGCATAATTATTCATTAAGTTGCCTAGCTATCATAGAAGATTCAATGAAAACTTTTCAAGAATTATAGTGCCGTTGACCTGCTTGACACGAAAAAAGTGAAATTCTTTTAAAATGATGATTGTGAAAAGAGTTTTTGAGGATTAGAAAAATCATTTCATAAGTACCCAAATTTTAGCCTTTTTAACGGACCAAGAGGTTTTATAGTATACTATGATACCTCTAAGAGGAGCTTAAGTTGTGCGTTGATGAAGCATGAATGAGTAATTTTTTATAAGTCATCGCAACTCAAGGCTTATAAAAAAAATTATCCCACTCATAATTTGGAATTAGTAGCTATTCCCTTAAAAGCATGGAGACACTAGTTATATGGTAGAGAAGATTGTGGTGTATCAAGAATCCAAAAGTTTGAAGATTTTTTTTTTTCAGAAGAAATTGAATCTAAGGCAAACACAATGGATATACATACTAAATTATTATAATTAAAAAATCGAGTGACAGTGGCAAATACATAGAATTAAAAATCAGCAAGCATGGTGGCCCACTGAAGATAAAAGATGGTAATATTTGGCTAGATATTGGAGTGCATCAATCGATTGAACCCGCAATGTAAGCGCATGATTATATTTTAGCTTCAAGTGTAACCAAAGATTTTTAAAAAGATTAAAAGGATGCAAATAGACGATCCTTTCTAACGGATATAGTCAAAGTTTAATATTTGAGCTGATGAAATATCGAGTTTGTAAGATTGCATTTTGATGCGTCCTGGATCTGAACTTCAAACAGATTCGGGATGATCCGCTTGTCCTGGTTCCGGCTTCGTTCCCTGAGTTGGATCCTAAACACCACTAAACAGAATAGGATGTCAGCATGTCGACGGAAAGTTGTCCCACCGAAAATAGTTCGACGCTCAAGTCAGTAAGCAGCCTTCGGAAGATATCAAGGTTATTGAAACTAAAAATTGAGAAAAAGAGAGAGTGTGTGTGTGTGTGTTTTCCAGATGAAAGAGAAACGAGTATGCCTCCTTGAATCTGGAAGGTGGGAAGGTAGTAAGCGGCCGTGAGAGGTGCGCTTGTATGCCTTAGGTTTTTTGGGTTGCTTGAGTATCTATCTACGCAGAGAAAAACGTTAGCAATTGAGAGAGTTTGTCACAGAAAAAGTGTCGGTAATTGAGAGCATGCATTGAATGATAATTCAAGGGGCTTAATTATGATTAAAGGGGCGATCTTCCTCCTTTGAAAGGAATGATTCCCTGTGTGATCCTTGGCAGACTTGCCTTTTGGAGCAGACGCCAATTGCCAAATAGAGCAAGGTAGTTTCCTTCTATGGTGGCCAACAGCTCACCGTCCTTTAGCGTTTTTTTACCGTTGGAATCCCCAGTTGGCAGGAGCTTGGAAAAATCTGGCGCCTTCCTTATATGAAGGGTGCCAATTTTGTCAATATCCGTTTTGGGAACCGGCAAAGAACGTGGATATTGCCAGGAAAGCCGTTGCTGGCCGTCTGATAAATCGTGGGCTTGAATGGACCAGGCCCGTTACTGTAGAAGAACCTCTTTTGGGCCCAACATGCAGTGCGCAGACGATCAACGTTTGAGTTGACCGTCTGTGTGCGCGTTGGCCGCCCGGACGGTCAACACCAACATTGACCGTCCTGTGCCTTTCAACTCTTGGGCCTGTTCTCCAACTGGGCCGTTAAAGTGTTGACCGTCTGTCTTGGGCTTTCGTTGACTTTTGGGGCCTGCCCATTTCTGGCATACCCATCACTAGCCCCCCATTCCGGTGGTCAGAATTCTGGCCTCCGGCATGTACATGATGGGATACCCGTTATTGCCTTTCGATATTTGAGGATCTCGGAGGACTCTATGAAAGGCATAAAGGAGAGTTTGACTGGAACTGTTGACCGTCCTGGTTAACTCCGGAGAACAACGTTGACCGGAATTGTTGACCATCCTGGTCAATTCCGGAGAACAACGTTGATCAGAATTGTTGACCGTTTTGGTCAATTTTGGAGAACAATATTAACCAGAATTGTTGACCGTCTTGGTAAATTTCGGAGTACAATATGGAGCGGAATTGTTGACTATCTTGGTCAATTCCGGAGAAGCTTTCCTGTTAGGCTTGATTGACGCGTGGCCATCAGCCGGTTTCGACTCGTGCTTGGCGTTTAAATTTTCCCTCCATACTTAGAAAATCCTTTACGCTTCCAGTTCTTCGTCTTCTTTGTTCCAATCTTCAGAAACCTTAGCTCTTCATGCAACCATGGCCTCTGTCACAAACTTTGCGTCCGTTCTAAGAGAGAATGACATTAGAGCTTTGTGGGTCGAGTTTAACATTCCGAAAGAGATCGCGTGGAGAGTTCCGAGAAGGAGCGACAGGGCCTATGCTCCACCAGAGGGGTACATAATAGTTTATGAGGCCCACCTGAGGAGCGGCCTCCGCCTCCCGCTGTCGGAAGATTTGCAGTCTATTCTGCAAGCCTTACACATCCCTATCGCCCAACTTCACGCCAATGCCATGAGGTATCTCTGTACTATGTACATTTTTCTTCGAAAGTGGGGCAAGAAGCTTAGGTTGTCCACTGTTAGGGTTTTGTTCAAGATAAACCAGGGGGAGAGTGGATATCGCTCGTCCCCCGCCCTGGCCTAAAAATAAACAAGGCCATACACGACTCGTTGAAGAACTGGAAGAAATGGTTCTTCTTCGTGAGTGTGGGGACGGCCTGGCCCCTTGCGAAGGACTGGGGCCAGGTTCTGGAAGCATACACGGGAACGCCGACTACAGCAGAGACGGCAGCCCAGGAGTAGGCAATTAAGTTAATAAAGGAAAACCCCGACGAGTTCGAACGGAATTTTTTGGTTTCCCTTGAGGAGACTAGGAAGGCGAAATGGGGTCCGCCATCCCTAGTTCGAAAACCCACGCCGCCGGTGAGGATGATGAATCCGGAGGATTCCAAAGGCATTATCATCCGCACGTGGCATATAGACGAAGGGTTCATTGGCCCGTTGCCAGAGAAGGTGTTGGAGACGCCCTCATCGTCATCATCCTTCATTGACTACGTGGCTACCGGGATCTGCTGCGGGTCTGGGGGCACTGCGGGCCTGAAAAAGACCCATGAAGATTGGCTAGAGGATTCATAAGTCATCTTGGCGCAACCTGCGCTGCAAGCGGTTCCTGGTGCTGCATCGGTGAATCTTTTGAGGAGCCAGCTTGTGAGCCGGTGGTGGGCGCGCGAGAGCCGTCTGTTAGCTCCCCAGTTGTGCAGACTTCTGCTACGGTGCCAACAGTGGAGCTCGATCCTCCAGCTGCTGCTCCAGAGGCTGCATTTGAGGATCCTGCAGCTGCCGTGGATGAGTCCGATGATATCCTGGAGCGCATTCTGGAGGAGGGAGCTACGAGCTTGGCCCGAAAGGATGCTCCTGGTCCACCGCCACCTAGGCCAGGTCTGGAGTCCAGGCCCGTGAGGAAATTTTGGGTGGTATGACTCTTGGTGATTGGTTCCTCGTACTTTCCCTTTTCCAGGTTTCTGACTTGCTCTTTGTCTGTTTTTTGTGCAGCCGTTGAAGGTGTCCTCCGCCTTTTTTAAAGTGGTGGAGCAGCGTGATAAGGCGCTGGCAGATAGGGACGCGGAGATTGCCTGACTGGACGCCAAACTGGCCGATTCAGCAGGGGAGCACTGCGAGGAGACTACCGCCCTCGAGGCTGTCCTGGCAGGAATGGAGATGGAGATTGCCAACTTGAGGGCCGAGAACACTCATTTGAAAGAGGAGGAAGACCGGAGCAAGGCGAGTAAGAAGCGGCTTGCTGATTGGATATCCTCCCTGGAGAATGAGCTAGGTCTCCGAATTCGCCCCCACGAAGTCGAGGGCATGCTGCACGCCCGGATGTTTGAGGGGGTTCAGGTCTGTCGGCGTCTTGTGAGGCTAATCGAGCCTAACTTTCCCGTTCAGTACCTTTATTTAGAAAACCGCAGGGTGCAACATAAGGATGACCTCGTGGAGGAGCCTCAGGACAGTCAGAGGCAGCCGCCGCCTCCTTAGCCTTTTATACTTTTTTCTACTTGTAATTTTATAACTTTGTAATATTTTTAAAGCAATGAAATGTGACTTCTTTCAATTTTGTGTCCATTTATTCTCACTACCTGCATTTGTATGCATTGTTGCATGGGGCAGCCAACTGAGTTGGTCGGTTAATATGGTTTGGTTTGCCTAAGAAGGTATGTCCTTAGGCTTGGCAAGCAGTTGTGTTAACCAACCTGGCGGCGCTGTCCAAGTGATGACTTGGACGGCCAACATTGGAGAAGGCCGCTTCTCCCTTCGAACGTCGCTGACTGATCCCGCTATCTCCTCGTAGAGGAGGTCGTTGCGTATGCTGCGTAAGCCCCGTAAGGTTTTTGACCGCTATCAGGCCACTTGGCTGACTAAGGTTTTGTACGACCGCTAACGGGCCGCTCGGATGACTGAGGTTTACATTAGGCTGTTTGTGGGCCACCTGGATGACCAGGGTTTCAAATAGACCACTTACGGGTCACCTGGATGACCAGGGTTTAGATACGACCGCTAATGGGCCGATCGGATGACCGAGGTTCAAGTTCGACCACTTTTGGCCGCCTGGATGACCAGGGTTTAACGAGAGGGTGAAAACCCTTCCGACTTAGGGGCAATCTAGGTCGGGTAACCTGCAAAACACACATGCACACACACATAGGAGGGATGCTAAGTAAGCACTTATTTTTCATAAACTTAAAACAAGCAGGAGAAAGCAAACAATAATACAGTTACATACCTATGTCCACTACTGGAAGTATCGTTTGAGGTGGATAGCGTTCCATGTCCGTAGAACCAGTTTTCCGTCCTGGCTCCGAAGTTTGTAAGCTTCGTTTCGCAATACGACGGAGACAAGGAAAGGCCCTTCCCAATTAGGGGAGAACTTGTTGTAGCCAGCCAACTTGCCTGTGGCCTCGACGCCTCGGAGGACCAGGTTCCCCACATCGAATCGTCGCGCCTTAACTTTTTTATTGTAGTAACGGGCGATCCGATGTTGGTAGGCCGTTGTCCGTACACTGGCAGCATCGCGGGCTTCTTCTAATAAGTCTAAGTGCTCCCTGAGTTTTTGGGAGTTTGTCTGTGGGTCAAAGGACTCCACCCTGAGACTTAGAAGCCCGAGATTACCGCCTCAGTCCCATAATAGAGGCTGAAGAGTGTCTCGCGTGTTGGTTCCTTCGGGATTATTTGATAAGACCAAAGAACGGCAGGAGCTCATCTGCCCAGGAGCCCCCTGCATCCTCCAACTTAGTCTATAACCTGTGGAGCAGCGTTCCGTTTGTCACCTCCACCTGTCCATTTGCTTTGGGGTATGCTACCGAAGTGTGGACCAACTTGATGCTAAGGCTGGTGCAATACTTGGTGAAGCGTTTCCCCAAGAACTGGGTCCCGTTGTCAGTCACAACGACCTTGGGGACGCCGAATCTACAGACGATGTTCTAGCGGAGGAAATCCAGGGCGTTATGTTCTGTTATCTTAGTCAGTGGAACAGCTTTGACCCACCTGGTGAAGCAGTCGATGCCCACAATGATGAATTTTCTTTGCCCCGTGGCTATGGGAAACGGGCCGAGGAGATTGAGCCCCCATTGTGTGAAGTGCCAAGGGGCCTGAAAGGCCTTCAGATCTGTGGATTGATGGCGGTGAAGGTTGCTATGAAGCTGGCAGCTCTCACATCGCTTCATGAACTCCTGCGCGTCTTTCTTCATCGAGGGCCAGTAATAGCCCTGGCGCATGACCTTGAAGGCCAAACGTTTTCGGCTAATGTACGACCCGCAAATCTCAAGGTGGACTTCGCTTAAAGCGTAGTCTGCCTCCTCGGGAGTTAGACAGCAGAGGCATGGAGTCGAGTAGCCACGTCGGTACAACCGTCCGTCAACCACAGCATACCAGCCGGCTGTCTTCTTGACCCATTTGGCCTTTTCTACGTCCTCTAGTAATGATCCGTCCGTCAGATAGTTTATAAAGGCGTCATCCAGTTTTCTGCTTCGAAAATCTGCATGGCCTCTCGCTTCTAATGCTGAGAGGGTCTAAGATCTCCCGCATGTCCCTCGATTACTGTTTTGGGTTTTCGGCAGCAGCGACTTTGGTAAGCTGGTCCGCCTTCCAGTTTTCGGTTCTGGGAATGTGAACCAGGGTTAGCTTGTCGAAACCCTGGCGGCCACCCTTGCCTTAGCTAAATGCTTGGCCAAGAGGGGGTTATTTGCCTCAAAGCCTCCGTTGACCTAGTTTACAATCAGCTCGGAGTCGCTGTAAACCGCCAGCCTCTTGGCAGAGTACTCCTTAGTTAACCGCAATCCGGCTAGCAAGGCTTCATACTCGGCAACGTTATTGGTTGCCGAAAAATTAAGCCTGAGGGAGTATTTCACCTCAAACCCGTCGGGGGTCGTAAGGACCACTCCAGCGCCGATGCCTGTGTCCGTAGACGATCTGTCCGCGTGGAGAATCCATTCCGAAACTCCGACAAGTAGTTTCACACTTTCTTCGGGCTGTTCCTCGAGGACTAGGTTGTAGTCTTGACAATGAAATCAGCCAGCGCTTGTGCTTTCACAGCAGCTCTGGGCTGAAATTCGATATTAAACTCACCCAAATCAATAGCCCATTTTACTAATCATCCAGAAACGTCGGGTTTTTGGAGGATGTTTTTCAGCGGCTGGTCCGTAAGGACCACTATCCGGTGGGCTTGAAAGTAGGGCCTCAACTTCCGCGCAAAGAATATTAGCACCAAGGCTAATTTTTCTGCACGTGAGTAACGGGTCTCTGGGCCGGTTAACGTTTTACTCATGTGGTAGACCGGCCGCTGAGCGTCAGAGTCATGGCACACAAGGACAGAACTCAGGGACACCTCCAAAACTGCCAGGTAAAGATATAATTCTTCTCCGCCCTTAGGTGCCACCAACAACGGCGGGCTGGCCAAGTATCGTTCAGTTCATCGAAAGCGGTTTGACATTCCGCAGTCCATTAGAACGCGTTGGATTTCGTTTCTCTAAGGGCTTTAAAGAAGGGCTGGTACTTGTCACCGGACTTCGTAAGGAAGAGAGACAGTGCTGCCAGCCGTCCAGTCAGTCGCTGGACGTCCTTTATGTTCCGTGGCGGAGCCATGTCGGTAAGCGCCTTAATCTTCTCCGGGTTTGCCTAGATCCCCCGTTGGGAGACGATGAAACCCAAGAATTTACCAAAGGCCACTCCGAAGATACACTTGATTGGATTCAGCTTCATGTGATTCTTACGGAGCACC
Organism: Nepenthes gracilis; assembly: GCA_033239525.1. NCBI lineage: Eukaryota > Viridiplantae > Streptophyta > Magnoliopsida > Caryophyllales > Nepenthaceae > Nepenthes > Nepenthes gracilis. The sequence goes on from BSYO01000015.1 coordinate 10,375,863, forward strand.
TCGAATGAATCTTCCAGGTCGCGGATGTGGTCGCTAGTAACCTTGCTCTCGACGAGCATGTCGTCAACATAGACCTCCATGTTGCGACCAATCTGTTTTTCAAATATCTTGTTAACCAAGCGCTGGTAAGTTGTTCCAGCGTTTTTGAGTCCGAAAGGCATTACCATATAGTAGTAGGTGCCCTGATCGGTCATGAACGAGGTGTGTTCATCGTCCTCCGGATTCATCCGGATCTGATTGTAGCCCGAATAGGCGTCCATGAGCTTAGCAGCTCATGTCCAGCTGTAGAGTCAACCAGCAGATCGATCCGGTGCAAGAAAAAGCTGTCCTTCTGACAGGCCTTGTTAACGTTGGTAAAATTGACGTACATCCACCATTTTTCGTTACTTTTCTTTACTATGACGACATTAGAGAGCCAGTCCGGGTATTGGACTTCCCTAATGACGCCTGCGTCCAGTACCTTTTTGACTTCCTCTCGGATGGCGATTAGTTTTTCAATGGAGTGGTTCCTCCGCTTCTGCCTAACGGACTTTCGACTGGAGTCAAGTCCCAATTTATGGACCATTATCTCCGCTGGGATTCCAGGCATGTCTGCTGGAGTCCACGCAAAGAGGTCAACGTTCCTTCGCAGGAACGCAATCAGATCATCGCGCAGTGGTCCAGTGAGTGAGCCGCCGATCTGTACACACTTATCTGATTCCTCTGAGTCCAGTGGGATTAGATCCGTGGCTTCACCGGACTGTGCTTGCTGGAGAGCTGTCTCATCCCGATGGTCGAGTTTTCCAACTGTTCTAGCGTTGCCGCTTGGGGCAATCTGAAACATGTAACAGGTTCACCCAATAACTTGGTCGCCCAACACTTCCCCGACACCGTAGGGTGTTGGAAACTTCATTTTGATGTGTGGAATTGAGGTAACTTCCCCAAACACTGTCAAGCACGGCCTGCCCAGTATAGCGTTGTATATTAAGGGTAGGTCGGCCACCAAGAAGGTGAGTGTTCAACTTGCTGTTTTTGGATTCGTCCCCAAGGTAACTTCCAACTGGATAGTCCCTTAAATGGGCACTAGTTCATTGTCGAGGCCGTATAATGGGCCTTCGGCCGATTTTAGTTGCTTCTTTTTTAGGCCTAATCTGAAGAAAGCATCCAAGTAAAGCAAATCGCGAGAACTTCCATTATCAATAAATACTCGCTTCAACTGGTAGTCTACACTACATGGGGGGACACTACATGGGCTAAGTCATCATCGCTAAAACTGATAGAGTTATCCGCCGTGCATTGCTTCTTCCTCCCAGCATGCTGTTCCTCACTGCCAGATTGATTTTTAGCAGGTCGGGTGGTAACCATGCTAACCACCCCTGCTGCAACCCGGTTCCGGGGAGGAGTCTGCTCCTGCCCCTCTTCGCCGGCTGCTCCAGAGCTCTGTCTAGGATCTCGACAAACTTGGTGAGGTGGCCTCTGCGAATCAGCTCCTCGATCTCCCTCTACAGTGTCATGCAGTCCTCAGTTGAATGGCCAACAGAGCGATGGAAGTCACAGTACTTCAACTGGTTTTCAGAGTCCTTCTTCAATGGTTTTAGCCACTACAAGAATTTTTCTCCACAGATCTGCATGAGGACGTTTAAACGTATGTCCGTTAAAGGTGTGAAACTGGTGGGCCCGTAATCTCGGCGTTCTGAGGACCCAGTCCGGCGTTGCTTCTGGCGGGAGTAATCTCCGCCGTTGTACTTCCTCTTCCCTTCACCAGGGAACGATCGAGCTTGATATGCCCATTCTGGACGTTTTGCCTCATTGGCCTCTTCTGCTGCTACGTAGGCCTGGGTGATGGATTCTGCCACCTGAAAAGTCTGAGGATTTTTGTGGGCCAAGTGCTTGAAAAAATCCCCTTAAGTTAGCGCAGAAATGAAACTGCCCAGTTTCATCTCCTCTATGATCCTGAAAATCCTTCTGGCCTCCGCCGCAAAACGATCCAGGAAACGCCGTGGGTTCTCTCCCGGTTTCTGCTTTATGTGGGAGAGATGCCATGGCTGCTTCTCTTCCCGTCAGCTCGAAGTGTACTGAGCCAGGAAGAGATCAGTGAGCTCACGGAAACTGCTGATGGTGCCTGAAGGGAGGTGATGGAACTAGATTCGGGCATCTTCCTTCAGCGTGAGCGGAAAATAGTGCCACATCGTTGAGTTTTCTAACCCTTGTAGACTCAAATGAGTGCGAAAGTGATCAAGGTGGTCAACCGGATCACTGCTCCCATTGTATGAATCAAGGAAAGGCATCTTGAATTTTGTAGGCATTGTACGGCTCAGGATCTCCGCTGTGAAAAGAGATCGGTCCAAGTCGATGGCGCGCTCATCATCTTGGAACACACAGTTCCAGACTTTGTCTGCTCGTGGATTGGTGCGAGCGGCGTTTGCTGATCTTTTGGAGTTGAGGTAGACCCTCAACTCCGTTTTGTCCCTGGAGGGTTCAGCAGCCGGGTGACTGTTGCCTCCAGCGGACCTGACAGCCCTGGAGGCTCGCTCCTACACTGCGTTTCCGTCTTCAGCCTGAGAGTTTCGGGGATTTCTCCTCTCCAGACTTTCTCGCAGAGATGTGCACCCGGAGTGTTCTTCATGCCTGTTCTGGCCAGGAACGCCGGAGGAGGCTGGAACTGAATTGCTCCTGGATCTCTCGGGCCTCTTTGCTGGCTTCTTTTTCCTCTAGCCACCCTTCTTGGTGGCCGCACTGAGACGGCCGGGCATGAGCTCTCCTCTGCCGATCGCTTGCAATGTATTTGGAGTAAACGATTGTTGGCATGCATCTGCTCCAATAGCTGCTGGAAATAGGGCGCTGGTATTCCGCCCATTGTTCCGTTGACCGTGGCACCAGCAGCGTGGTCCTGGTCGGGATTGGTGGCGTCTCTAGCGGGGTCGCTAGCTTGAGCTCTTGTGTTCACCATTGCGAATATAGAATCAAAAAGTGAAAAAGAGAGAGATGTGCGAATTTGTGGTTGGTAAGCATTTCCCACAGATGGCGCCAATGATGCGTCCTGGATCCGAACTTCGAACAGATTCTGGATGATCCGCTTGTCCTGGTTCCAACTCTGTTCCCTCACTTGGATCTTGCATACCACTAAACAGAACAGGAGGTCAACGTGTCGGCGAAAAGTTGTCCCACCGAAAACACTCCGACGCTCGAGTCAGTAAATAGCTTTCGAAAGATATGAAGGTTATTGAAACTGAAAATTGAGAAAAAGAGAGAGAGAGAGAGAGAGTGTGTGTGTGTGTGTGTGTGTGTGTGTGTGTGTGTGTGCTTCCCAGATGAAAGAGAGACGAGTGCGCCTCCTTGAATCTGGAAGGTGGGAAGGTAGTAGGCGGTCGTGAGAGGTGCGCTTGTATGCCTTAGGTTTTTTGGGTTGCTTGAGTATCTGTTTGCGTAGCAGAAAACGTTAGCAATTGAGAGAGTTTGTCACAGAAAAAGTGTGGGTAATTGAGAGCATATTTATGATTAAAGAGGCGATCTTCCTCCTTTGTAAGGAATGATTCCCTGTGTGATCCTTGGCGGACTTGCCTTTCGGAGCAGACGCCAGTTGCCAAACAGAGCAAGGTAGTTTCCTTCTGTGGTGGCCAACAGCTCACCTTCCTTTGGCTTTTTTTATCGTTGGAATCCCCAGTTGGCAGAAGATTGAAAAAATCTTGCGCCTTCCTTATATGAAGGGCGTCAATTTTGTTAATATTCGTTTTGGAAACCGGCAAAGATCGTGGATATTGCCAGGAAAGCCGTTGCTGACCGTCTGATGGATCGTGGGCTTGAATGGACCTGGCCCGTTACTGTAGAAGAACCTCTTTTGGGTCCAACGTGCAGTGCGCAGACAGTCAACATTTGAGTTGATCGTCTGTGTACGTGTTGGCTGCCCGGACAGTCAATACCAACCTTGACTGTCCTGGGCCTTTCAGCTCTTGGGCTTGTTCTCCAACTGAGCCATTAAAGTGTTGACTGTCTGTCTTGGACTTCCGTTTACTTTTGGGGTAGCCCATTTTTTGTATACCCATCACATTTGCATACCCAACTTCGAGGAACTTAGGGAAGAAATTTTTAATGACACCACTCATTCTAAGTATGCAATCTATCCAAAAATAAATAAAATATATTAATACTTATTGAATGTCTTTTGGTAAAAGAATAAAAGGAGATAAATTATAGTTTTACGAGAAGATGTATCAATTTCTAACAGATAAATTCTAAACATAAGAAATTGCCAAGTCTATTACAATTAAAGTTAATTCCTAACTGAAAATAGGAACATATAATGATGATTTTTGTGATGGATTACCAAAGATGTCTAGACTCTTGTTGCAGTTTGAGGTGACTGTGGATCAATTAATGATGTTGGAATATTTTATCACCATAAGGATAACATTCTCAAGAAATCATTTGGCGAGGTTGTAATGAGATAGTGAGACTTCATGAAATTCTTGCTTTGATTGTCTCGGATCGAGATCTAAAATTGATATCCAAGTTTTGGGAGCATTTATTTTAAGAGATGGGCACAAAGTTAATGTTTAGCATTGTTCTTTCTCCGCAAACGGATGAATAATCAAAGTAAACCATTCATATTTTGAATGATATGTTGAGAGATTCAATGATGTAAATAAAAATAAAATGATATGACCATTTGTCATTAACCAAATTTGTATAGAATAATAGTTTTACACCTGTAGTATTATAACACCTTTTGAGATGCTATATGAAATAAAATTTTATTTTTCTATCAATTGGGAAGAAATTTAAGGTTGAAAACCTTTGGGACCAGATGCGATTCATGAAATAAATGAGGACTTTTTGATCTCAGACCGACTCCAATTTCTTAAAGCCAACAAAAAAAATTATATGGATCGCAAGATATACAAGTTGAGTTTTTAAGTTGGGAATCATGTGATTTTGAAGATATATTTATCTAATGAGTTTTAAGGTTTGGAATAAAAAGAAACCTGAAACCGAATTTCGTAGGACATTTTGAAATATTGAGAAGAATTGGAGAATATCTTACAAATTAGCCTTACCTCCTAATTTGACAGATTGTTACAATGTGTTTCACGCGTCTGTCTTTTAAAAATTTGTTTACAACTCTTTGAACATAATTAAGCATGAGGCAATGAAAATTAATGCAAATTTTACATATATTAAAGAACCCTTATATATTTTAGGATGTGTACATCAAATGTTCCACACAAAAATTATTCCTTTGATTAAAATGTTTTGGAGAAACTATTTTTTTGAAAAAGGTATATAAGAGCATGAAGATGAGATTTGAAAGTAGTATCAACATTTATTTCTTAACAACGTTGTGTAAATTTTGATAGCAAAATTCCCATAAGGAGGGGAGGAATGTGAAATATGAGAACTAATTTTGATGTATTAACTTCATATTGCAATAATTCAGCAAATTATCAAAGATAATTGTGGGTCTTGTGAGACCGTAAGAGTTGGAAACAATATCTCCGCGTATGTTGTGCATATAAAGGATGGTCATATGCATTTGTTCTAGCTGCTCTGCACCTAATGCAAGTATGAAAGCCGCATGTGCACATGTCAAAATTAACCTTCATGACTAATAAACCCATAATTGGTGCACTTACGCCAGTCTGTGTATAATAGAGAATCCAATCATTTTTCAACACATTTCTACAAGAATTTAATAGGAAAAGGGAGATTGAGAAGAGTATAAGATAATAGTCGAAGAATGAAAGAATTTGAGAGCTAAAATTTTAGAAGATTGTGTGAATTTAATTAAAATAAGTGAATTTAAAGCTATTTCTTTATCTCTTAGCTAAAATTTCTAAATTTTCTCATCAAATTGACTCATAAATTGAGGCTCCACGTTGTAAAATTCCATGCAACTTCTCATCCATGTTTCGTTTGATATTTAGCTTATATGTATGTCATTTATTTTAAAATTTTCTCATATTTTTAAGTATATTATCAATGTTCATAAAAAATATTAAACTCTAATGATAAGTTTTAAATTTTATAAAGTTCAATAAAGAATATCTTATTGTATGTCTTTTATTTTGTAAGAATCTTTGAAAAATCTCTACATTAAGTTAAGCCTTTAAATTTCTAATTTTAAAAAATGTGTATGTTTCATAGATATTTTCACACATTTACTTCAAATGAATCATCGTATAAAATTAACGGAGAGTATATATTTTATGACGTGTCCAAATACATTAGGAATAAGATAATATCGTATGAAAGTCTACCATTTGGTTATAATATTGGCAAGGGCCCATCCCTAGGAATCATATATATAGAGAGAGAGAATCCATTCACGGGTTTTGGGTAACAAATATGATGTTTATGGGGTATCACGTAAACCAATATTCATGCGTTCAACATAGCCGGTGAATTTTATCCTTGACATTTGATTTATTATTCATTTTTGTACATTTTGATAATTTGTGTTTATTGCTATGCCTCATATTTATTGGCCAAGCTCTTAGCTTACCTTATTTATATTGTCATCGTCTAAATTTAATATGCTTGGGACTTCTTGGAATTTTGAACTGTCAGGTATTCAATTTTGAAGGGTCTTCCTCGAAAAGAAGATGTTGCCTAATGTATTTTGATGATATTGAGAAACAAACACTTTAAATGTTTTACTTGGCATTATAATTTGATACGGCGTGATTGCAGAACTGTTCATTTAATTGGTTTTATGGATTATTAATTCATTGGACCTAATATGGTCTAAGATTACAAAACTTATATCATTTAGTTGAGCAGATTCAAAAAATTAAAGGTCAAATTAAAATAAATTAGGCAAAATATTGTTATAAAGTCACTAATAAAGTTTTATGCAGCATTGCAGTCCTTATTTTAGGATCTAATCTTAAATTAATAATCCGGATCATAACAATATAATGTATCAATAAAGTCAAACCTAATGTTCTCTATGAGCGTGAGCGAAGGCATATTCCTTCACAAATTTCCATGAACACTGTACAAGCAATCAATTGAATGAGACAAGACGACGTCTTCTTCACAAAACCATGGGCCTGGCCGAGTCAGTGATTCTCCATTCCTCTGTCAGAAGAATAAAATTTTAAATTCCTAACAAAACGAGCCATTCTTTTCTCCACCCCGTCAGAATAGTGAGCCTGTATAATATGATAGTTGCCATATTTTTCTTATAGGAATTCCTCTTAATTAGTAGGTAATCCTATATTTGATTGATAAGCTTTCCGATTGTAGCAGAGCCTACGTCCAATTGCCACTACAATGTTTAGTTAAACTCCTTAGATTCATCATCAGTACATCTGCTCTTTTTTCTTTTTCTTTTTCCCTGCTCCTAAAAAATCCTTAGAGGACTGACGGAATATCATGCACATAGGTATAGTAGCATTCTGGCACCCAAGAAAGCAGCGGCTCACAATCCGCTAAGAACGAGCTCCTCCTAACCGAGCCAAAAGAAATATTAATTGAACAGCAAACAAAAGAAATGCCAGAAGTTCCTAACCAATACATCTCAATTCTTATTCTCCCTTCCCTCTCCCCCAAAAAAAAAAAAAAAAAAAAGAGGTACAAAAAATACAAATCAAAGGTCAAAAGTTCAAATACATTTTCATCCTGACATCAGATTTACTATGTATTAATTTCAAGTTTTGATGAAGACTATTCCCAGCAGCAGCGTATCAGGAAGAAACAGAATCGATGGGTAGAGTACTAAATTCAAGCAACTGCATCTTGCATCACTGCTGCTTCTTGACTCGGTTGTGCACATCTACATCCCAGATGTCCGATTGATCCTTTGTGCACCCAGTTTCTGAGCAGCAGGTCTGGCTCCCCGACCCCTACCTTTGCCCACCGACAAGGGTCTTGCTGTTGTCGTGGGTGGGGGAGCAGCAATAGCTGCCCAAAGGTCGTCGTCCTCATTTGCTCTCTGAGTTCCCAGGTTGTTTGGCATTGGTGTTGCTACAGGAGCAGGAGCAGCAATGGAACCCCACAAATCTTCTTCATCATCATTTTTGGGCAGCTTCGTGGTACTCCTAGACCGTGAATTACTTACTGCAAAAGGAGAGGCTCCATCAGATTACCAAAAATTCTGGACTTAAATATGATCTTAATATGGCAATAAAAACAATCCACTAAAACATAGGAGCTGTATGTCACGGGACTACACATTTCCCATATCAGCCACACAGCACTTGCCTAACACATCCACGTATGATGTTAAGCAAGTCAACCTTTCCTCAATATTCTCACCCCGAGTACAAAGGTACAAGGCTTTTGAAAAAACACACTTCTCTATAGAAGTTTAAACAAAAAGAATATGAAAAACCTCTTTAACATGCACTCACAAGCTAATCCCTAAGCTATCAAGACTAGTCACTCTCATAATTACCACTCTTTGGTCTCATGATATCTATCATTGTCATTCTTAGCTTGTCCTCAATTGAGAGATCACTCATTTATATAGGAATGCCACTTTCTCAACCAACGGCTAAAATTTCTCATCCCTCCATGATCCACTATAGATCACTAGAATTCGTTCTCATTATTCTCAATAAAGATTCCCTCCAAAAATATTCTAGAACTATTCTCATAGTCTCCACTCTAGAAAATTCTAGAACAAAAAATTACTCTCTTTTTTCCTCATTTTTCTAACCACCTAGATAATTCCATATCTGATATATGCATCTTTGTAGAACTAAATTGTACATGTGGGTATCCGCAATTTGTGTGGCATGTCTACATGGAGCATAACTAGCAATGCATGACACATTTCCCCCACTTTCCCGACGCCCTCACCGTGAAAAGGCATCATGATCCTCAGGCTCTGGCCTTTTCTGCCTTTGCCTCTGCATCTGGTCCTATGACTCGGCTTAATTGTCAACAATTGCTGTTGGTCACTTGACCTAAGACTCGGTCCTATCTTATCTAGCTCTCCTGGCAAGCCTTGCTCAACACCAACTTCCTTGGAGTAGATAAATGGCGCTAATCTTCCATAAAATCATCAGCACCCTCTTCTTCAAGGCAACATATCATTGAAGCTTAACTACATGTGGCATACTATGCTTTTGTCTAAGAGCAAGAAACAACACCTCTCACATGTGGGTAGTCATCCAGGTCTACTACTGTGAAGTCTAACTTCTTTCACACGTCTGCGATCTTTATTGGTGCATTGCATGCAGCTCCTTATATATAGATGGGGATAGAGTTCACCATATTTATCTTGCCCAACACCATAACGAATCAGATCAATGGTCATGAAGTGAATATTTCCTGTAGCCACCTTTCCACCATAGGCTTCCCCTTATGTCAATGTCCACATACATAGCCCATGACCTTGTTACTCCTATGGTACTGCTTGGACTATGTAGATGTACTAAACTGCCACCATCAAAGGTGGCTTGCCCTCTGTTAGACCTTCATCATCTTTCTGGATGGAATTTTGACTTCCCTTGTAGAGGAGAGTCCCTTGCAAAGTGTGGCCCCTCATAAGGGAAGCATCTTACTGCTGCATTGCCTTTGCCTTATCCTTCTCCAAAGCCTTCTATTTGCCCTTGTCTCGATCTCCACTCATCCCTAGCATGTCAAGGCTTTCTAATGAACTCCTGCAAAAGGCTTCTGCGATGATGCTCCTCGGACACATCTCCCCATCTTAAGCTTGACCACTTCCATGTTTATCTTTGGCCAGCACGAAATCCATCAAGAAATCTACCACAGCCATGGCATCACAAAACCTCATGATATTACGCCTCTCAATCTTTGTCCTTGCATGATTGTATTCCAATCATGAATTTGAGAGTTCATCCTTAGTGATGCTAGGAACGTCCAGCATTAGCAAAGTGAACCATTGACATATTTCCCAACCTTACCTGCATACTTCATCTTCCTCACGTTCATTCAAGAACTCAGGATTCTTGGAAGAAAATTGCTTTTTGGCTTACTTCCTTAAATTGCCCCAAAAGTTACATTTTGGATTACTTCCTTAAGTTGTCCCACTTGGCTATTCATAATTCCTTCTCCACCTCGTGACATTTGTTACGCCACAACGGAATAGCAATTTATACAAGGTAGAGAGTGGCAGCCCTTAATTTTTCTGATGTCCAACCACCCATGTGGTCTCGAAATACTAATCCATCAGCCATAGAAAGTTATCAAATGTTCGTTGTCTCACATACCATCTAAAGGATTGTGCTTGGGTTCCTCCACCTTAGGAACCTCCATGATTGTCCCTCCAAGCACTGCCCACTTGCATATAGCCCAATCCTCCTTTACGGTTGCAACCTTATCAACTAGGTCCTGCGCCATAGCCTCTAGCTTGCTTAACACCTCTAGCAACATTCTTTTTAATGCCGCCAGATTATAATATAGTTCTGTCGTAGTGGATTCAACCCTTTCCATTACTATATCCTTAAAATCTTGGAACTCTTTCTTAAGGCTGGCAGAGTCTTTCCCTAGGCCGTTGACATCTCATGGGACTCCTCCACATCAGATAGTCTAATTACAAACCGAGAGAAAGAGACCTTGAATGTACCTTCTGAACTCTTCCTCTTAGTAGACACCAGCACTTCAAGCCTCCATGGTGCTCGTCACGTTGATAATCTCACCTCCAACATGGAGATAGTTTCCCTCAGTGTAGATGTTGGTTGACTCCCTTGAAGCGTTAGTCTCCCATAGCAGGCTCTTAACGTAGTGAATCCGTGTACCTTAGCTCACAAACTCAGCTTTGATACCAATAGTTGCAGGCCGATACTTTCCCTATGTCATGTGTGTGGCACTTGTTTAGCTCACTCCCATGTGATCCATACACATAGGCCTTTCCCCTTGTTCCCACTCCACGTGTATGGAGACACAAGAATTTTGTGAGAACATAAGCAGAAGGGTAAATTAAATATTTGAGGGAGGGATGAAAATGTCAAAATTAGAACACAAGTTTCTTAACAATAACAAGAGAGATCTTTTTTTTTTTTTTTTTTTTTTTGGGGGTATAAACATTTCAAGAGAGGAGGAGCTACGAATATCAAAGCTAGACTATCACTACTCTAAGCTACGGTAGTGCAAATACTGTTTTCTAGTGAATAAAGGAATTGACAGAGTAATAATCATACCTGGTATTTTTGAGTGTGATACTGATGGTTTTGGCTGTGATACTGGCCGTCTTTGAGCTGCCTGGATGTTTGCAAGGTCTGGTGATCGCTTTGGCTCTTCAAATGATTCAACCGCATCCCACTGTTCTCCATCACTATCGTGCTCTTCATTTATTCCCTTTTCAAGTTCTCCCCACCCATCAGTTGATGTTGGAGATGTTGGGACAGGTTGATCAACTAACTCCACACTGGAATTTGCGGAGACATGCGGCGGCATTGTGCTTGTACTAATAATATCCACAGCTACAATAATAGACAAAAGAATTTCACATAATAAGATTCAGTAACAGGCTAAGGCATCTGCACTGGCATGGGTGGATGAGATTATAGAGTGAGGAACTGCAAAAGTACCATTCACCACAGCAGCTATGACTGAAAATTTGACCAATGTGCTCAGTACTTATCCACCATGAGAAAATGAATCAAGTTTCTTTTCACATAGGTCCTCACCTTTATGGGGGGTGTCAAGTAGTGCATTTTGTGTCCCATATTTCCTTATTTCCTCTGGTAAGGATACCAAACAATTTACAAATATATGAAAATACCAATATTGGTCAATGCCATAACAGTATGGGATATATTGGACAATACTTAATGGTATTGGATATGAAAGAAAATCATTTTCTGAGAATCATACACTATTAGGACTATATCACCTGATATATCAGTCTAGTATATATATCACCAATATAACAATATATCGCGATATTGTCAAAATTTGAAAAATATCAATACTAAGAGGCCCCAAAACCGATACATGTTGGCCGATATTTACGTTAGTGAAATTCAGAAACATGCCACTATTTCAAAAACAAACATGAATAAACATATTCTTCAATATCTCATTCTGATTAAAAGCACTAGAATGGTATGCCTTCTCTGCAAGAAAATTCCTGGTGAAGCAACAGAAAATCAAAAGACTATCTTTCAAGATATTATTGGCAATCAGGAACTAGATCGTCAGGTTACATGTGAATATCTTAGATAATGATTTGAAAGCCACAATTAAATGATCCAAGTTCACTGGATGGACAATCAATGATCATACTAGTTCATAAAATTGACAATTTCCAGCAGTAATTACAAATTACAAACAGCTCTACATCTTTGTTGACGGCAGTTGATATATTATTACCAAGTTTTTTGGGGCAAAGCTAGTAAGTGTAAATGTTAAGAAATCCACACCAGTAACAAAACAATTCACGGATGCGCATATTTATGATAAAACAATAACAGCAATGGTAAAGCTTTAAGTTTCACTAAATGGGTTTAACTATATGAATCTACATCCACTAATCAGCATGATTTATGGCAACTTGCTCCAGATCTGAAAAAGATTCACATCCCTTCTTATCACCTCAGCCCAAGATTTTTCTAGGGATATGTCTCCCTTTCATCTTGCCTCCAACCTCAACTTTCTTATAAATTCATTTGGCCTACATTTTAAAGCACCTGAACCACCCTAACTGTCCTCCAATGTTGTCTTCTATGTAAGTGTTAACCCAATTGATTATAGTTGATAAGCTTACAACTGAAGATAAGGATCAAGTCTCAGTTTTTCACAAGGATTTACCTAGTCAACACCAAGATCCATCAGGTAAACTATCCACTAGATTTATAAGTTGTTATCTGTATGTCCACTTATAATTAAATTCCAGAATAATTTGAAACTGTCGCATAATTTCCATTACAATTTGGATGATTTTGATCCAATTTCATCAACAACGAAAAATGCCTTTGTTTCATCCCAACTCACGTACCTTTCATGCGAAACACATGAAGGCCAATTTGTCATTTCATTAGAAATATTAACCAATATTGTGACCATCTATCACATTATTTATGGAAGATATTTTTACACTTCAGAACCTATTATTCTTCATATTTTTAAATTACATCACCTTTAATTTTTCAAATTAACCACCTATGATTTTTATTCTCTTTTACTTACCCTCTTCAGCCTATTTTTGTCTTATCTTTGAGAGAAATCAGCAATACCCCATGTTTGGCATCGATCAAGTTGCTCTGAAAATTCTTAGATATATCCTAAGGGAGGCATCGGGATTGAGAGGCATGGCAGATCCCTTAGATGGAAGCAATACATTGCAACCTCTTTGAGGAAGCAAAGGTGTCTGAGATCTGATTGTGTGGCAACACTTCTGAGTTCAAGAAAAGTTGATATTTTTGTTGGTGGCAGGTAGTTCTTTCAAAGTAAGACCAATTTTTGTTAGCTGGGGACAAAAAGGATGCAGTTTGACTAGGGAGAAAATATCCCAGGCAAACAAGGGCCTGTGAACTATGAAAACACTGTAGGGTTGAGCAACATTGTTCCAATGGCATCATCATACTTTGCTCGAATGAGATTAAGTGTGTTCCTTCAGTGGAGCTGAATATTTCCAAGGTGTTGGAATTGATCGACATATTGTTCTAGACCAAGTCTAAGGGGTTGGGCAATGAGATGCTTCTATTGTGCTAGCAGATTCAGCCAAATCTTATTCGCAGCACTATACCGATGTAGATTTTGCACTTCGGGAAGCCCTAGAGAACTCCATTGGCAAGATCCGGTTGAAGATCGTCCAGACCACTTTACTGGATACAATTGGGAAGTAGAGATGGTCAAAAGTATTTAAAATACGGTTTAAGTAGAGATCATCTCAACCACTTTATGGAGGCATAGTTAGGGCACGGAAATGCTTCAAAGAACTTGCAAGGGCTTGCGAGAATACTTAAGGCAAACAAGGAGGTGATCTACTCCAATAGTGGGACTCAGATTATCACAATTAAGGCCAAAGAGTACCATAGGGAAAGTCAATGTGCTTGTCGATGAGTTATGTAATGGAGGGTTGGCCTGCAAGCCAAGGAGTTAGACAAGAAGGGATTGGTTGTGCCATGGGTTTTGAAACTAGTACTAGGAGAAATGCTTTTGATTAGAGTGAGGCTATAGAATGAAGCAGCGGCGAAGATTGAGTCAACGAGGACAACGATCACTTAGTTGGGGGAGGATGTCACAATCTGACTAAATCGGAATAATTTTCCAAAAAGCTTTCTGCATCCTTGAATTTTCTATGCATTATGCTAAGCTTAGATGGAATTTGGAGGTCCCAACAAAATTAGATACCCCACTATAAAAGTTGAGACAGCCCAACATATACTCCTAAAAATCCAATAAACACACCTAATATCCTCTATAGAGGGAACATGATGTTCAAACTCTCCACCTCCCACGAGAGTGCTGTAGTGCATTGAGGCGCTACAAATAACCTAAGTGAATACCCTATGATAAGGGATGGGTTCTCAAGAAGTCACAACAATGATCGAGAGTCATCATGAGCCCAGTACAAAGTAGACACTATCTAAACAGGCCGAAGGGCTCGACAGTGTGAATATTGTTTGGGATAGAGTTTTAGGCCCTCAGATGAATTCTTTATGCCTGAAAGTTTCATTGGGAAGGCAGATTCTTCTGCTCTTTATGCCTGAAATAAAATGGAATAAATGAAAACAATTTGGTTCATTACCCTCTCTATTGTTAGCAGGATCTGCCCGTATCAAACTTCATTGGTCCGTAGATCTACCACATATTGAAAAAAACTGATCATAGACTAACCCAGATTGGAACATACCCTCCTTAGATTCTATCTCACTAAAACGTATATTTTTGTTCACTAAGTAGACTATCTTTATCCATGCATACCTTGGTCTAAGCTCATCGTTCTTTTTCAGCTCTCTCCCTGTTAAACTCAGGCAGAGTCCTCAACAGCATAAAGTTTTACCAGCTTGCAAACTCCACCAGACCACCATTTGAAGACCCTAGCCCCGTTGCTAAAATGATGGGTCATGGGGATCATCCTTCACCATAGTCATCTAATAGTAAGAACCACATCACCAAGACCCCCATGTAGTCTCTGTAAAACCTTACATTTCCACCAATGAATATGTAGACTCTCCCCAAACCATGGACAGCTATCAGCGCAAAAAATTACATTTATTTCCATTTATTTAATATTATTCCTTAGGAATTTCCGACTAATTTAGTTTCATATTTACATTTCACTTTTTGTGCTTTCTTTAGGTGTTCAAAGAATAAAAGCCGAAAGAAAGGATTTTAGAGACAAAAGGAGAAGAAGGGACGACAAGCAAGGCTGGACCTTGTATCCCCTATAAATACATTAACCTGAAGTGTCAATTAAAAAGGGCACCACAAATCTCTGAATTACATGGAGATAAGGAGCCAATAATCTTGAGCTTTGCTTGATTAATTAAGCCAATTATATTGAAATTTTGATAGAATATTTATAGGTCAAAAATATCAATGGTTTATTTGAAGATTTGGAGGCAAAAAAATATCAAACAACTATGGAACCTAAGGCAAGTGAAAATTATTATTACTCTACTACATGCAATAGAACAGGCTTCCACTTACGCAAAGGTTCTCAAGTATTAATGCACCATGAAAATAAAGCACAATGCTAAGTAAAAGCCTTTTCTTACTGAATAATGTGTGCCTTAAATTAACAGGAAATCCAACCAAAGTACAAGGACCTCTATGCATTATTCTATTTACTTGCAAATGGGATTACCAGAGATGGTAAATCCCACATCTATGGTGTTACAGTTAGCAGATCACTCTATGAAGACACCAAAGGGAATAATTGAGGATAAGTTACTCCAGATTGACAAATCTTATTCTCATGTTAATTTCTTGATTTTTGACACTGTTGTATCTCCGCAATTAATCCTATATATTCCTAGGATTAGTGAATGTCTCGGATTAGTGTCATCTCCATAAGATATTCTGAAATTCCCATTATTTGAGGTACACCTTTTTTGCTATATCTAATGCTCATATTAATTGCAGGAATTGCTCAATGAATTTGTCTTTGGGAAGATAGCCCATGAGGTCAATATTACAATATCATTAGACAGTTGCAAGAAGACTATGAGTGCTAGCAGACTCATTTGACACTTGCACAAAAGGAAGTTGTACAGACAAATACTTTTAACCCTCTTGAATATTTTCTTGTCAATTAAGTTTACCGATATTCTGGATTCCAATAAGCACACTAATATTTGTGCAATTTTCGAAAACTTCCTAGGAATATGGGACAATGATATGGCAACCCAAATTTGAGAAACTGCCTGCTATGAGTGAAAAGCCAAAACCTTCAAGGGTTGCAGCCTCCAAATTAGAGTTGAAAGGGTTGCCTAAAGCATGCATTTCTAAGGTCAGGTGACAACTTTCAATTTTATTTCTTCTAAATTGAATGCATCTCAAGGAGGCAAATTAATAAAAATTCTAATTGATCACACATCTCCTATTGGGTGGACTATAGTAGATACTGAGGGTGTGTGTTCTTTCATTTGTTCTGATAAGATGAACTTGGAGAAATGAGCCAAAGCTCATAGCAACACATAACATAGATGAAACCCCTCTATGAAAGAGGCGGTGAAAACTGAAGCTTTGAATTTGTTGGATGTGGGTATTATCTACCCAATCTATAACAATAAACGGGTCCATCCTATGCAGGTGTTTTAAAAAAAAATAAGATGCCACAGTAGTGAAAACAGAACTGGGAAAATTAGTCCGTAATAAATTGGTAACTATATGGCAGAGGTTCATTGACTTTAGAACACTAAATTCGATGACCCGCAACGGCCACTTTCCCCTTCCCTTTATTTAACAAATCTTAGAAAGAGTGGAAGGCTATTCTTTTTGTTGTTTTTTGATATGTTGTTCTATATGGTACTATCAAAAATAAATTGCTCTTGAAAACCAAGATAAGACCAACTCTAAATGTCCCCTTCATACCTCACTTTCGCAGGATACCATTTGAATTGTGTGATGCCCCTGCGACTTTCCAAAGATGAGTGATGAGCATTTTCAGTGTCCTGACCGAAAATTGCATATAAGTTTTTTTATTGATGATTTGTCTCTTTTTGGAAACTTATTTGATACATGTCTGACGAATCCAAAAAAGACGGTGGCTCATTGTGAAGAAAAGATCCCCATGCTAATTTGGGAGAGGTGTCATTTTGTGGTATCTTCGGGGATCATGTTTAGGCCTCATTATATTTTCCAGGGAACAAAGGTATATCAATCCAAAGTTGAGTTAAATTCTAATTTACCCACTCATAAGACAGTCAAGAATGTTAGATCATTCCTTGCTGATTTCTATATGAGGTTCAGAAAAAATTTTCTGCAATATCTAGACACCATTGTAACCTTCTATACAGAGTGCTCCCTTTAAGCGGATGCCAGCTTGTCAAGGAGCATTCAAAACACTTATTGGTAAGCTCTCATTGGCTCCCATAAGGCAACCTCTGTATAGATTAGAGCCTAACTTTTGAAATCATGTGTGACATAAGTGATTATGTAGTCAGGGAAGATTTAGGTAGAAGAAGAGATGGAAAACCCTTTCTCTTTCAATATGTTAGTATGACGTTAAATTGTATCCAAATGAATCACCCTGGCACTTAAAAGTAATAACTAGCAGTAGTGTTTGCATCTATTTTCCATCGCTCACTTTCCAAGGTTTACCAGGTTAATTATTTGTCAAGAAGTGAAATTCCTTCTAAATATAGCACACACTGACGTGAACATTCCAAATTAGAAGAGATTTGATTATCTTTGATTAGAAAAGATTTCATTTTATTTGATTTTGATTTTATTTGAAAGATTTTATTTGAGAAATTTTATTTGAGAAATTTTATTTGATGGGATTTTATTTTATTTCTATCTTAGCAAAATGTGTCATATTTTTTTCTAAATTTGAGATATCATTAGTTAAGAAATTATATTTATTTTTTAATTAATCTAGGATGGAGATTCTCTATAAAAATATCCTTACTCTAATGTTGAATACATTATTAATGAGTTGAATAAAATATTGAGTAATTGTGATTATCTTCTCTCTGTTGATCTCCCTCCTCTTCTCTCTGATCCCCCTCCTCTTATTTCTTTCCCTTCTCCCAATTTCTTCTTCTTCCCTTCCCCTACTTTTCCCCTTCCCAGCATCACACACGATAAAAAGAAATTTTTTGTTAAGGTACGTAATCTATCTGAAAATTTCTAACTAATTAATGAGATCTATTCCTCATGATGAGATTGCTAGTGCCTGAGTTTTATTCATTCCCAATCTTATGAGTGCAACTTTCAATGAAGACAACCACATCAAAGATTTTACTGTGTGTATTATATTGGCCATCTTTGTTAAAAGAGATCAATGTTCATGAGGGGTTGTCCCAGAAGTTAGGAGCTCTGCCGAATTGCAATAAATGCCCTTGAAACATATTTTTAATGGTACAAATTTTTAATTTTGTTTATCAAGTTCATGGACCTTTTTCTCCTTCTTTTGGTTATCTATGTATCATTGTTGCAGTCAGTTATAGGTCCAAATGGGTTAACACGACAACTTATTAGAGCAATGGTATAAGATGAACATTATGTCTGTGAAAAAAAGGTGCAATCCACTTATCTCTTTTTGGTAACACCTTGAATTATTAATAGTGACCAAGGCACACATTTCTGCAAACACTTATTTAATGCCTCAATGAAGAAGCATACGGTTGTACATGGACTTCAACTGCTTATCATCTTCAAATAAATAGATGGCTAAAACTTTCTAATAGTGAGAAAACACAGGTCTGAGAAGAAAAAAAAAGAGGGGGGGGTGTTAAACCCAACAACAAGAATTAGCCATTGCAACTAACCGTTGCACTTAGGGCGTATGTACTACTTTCAAGAGCAACCTAGGAGTGTTACCTTATGAGCTTGTTTTTTGTAAACCTCACCAACAACCTGAAAAGCTAGTAAATAGGGCCTTTGGGCTATTTAGCTCTAGCTCTTTAATTTTGATCCAATGAAGCAGATAAGCTCAGGAAGTTCGATAAGATCGATTTAGGAGAGTTGCAAAATGAAGTCTATCTGAACTCTCAAATTACAAGGCTCAAACGGTCTTTCATGATAGGAATGTACAAGGAAAGCATTTGAGCCCAATCAACTGGTATATTTGTATGATTGTAGGCTTCATCAATATCCACGTAGTTCCATTCTCCTTTAGTGGTAAACTGTTCATTTGAGAATGGGGCCAATGATGTGGACACACAAGATGGTCAAGTGTCTAAGGTATATGCCAGAAACAAGCCAATCCTTAGGGGAGAGGTACCAGTGGAGGAAGATATTTATCATGCTGTCCCTATCTACAAGGAGTAACCCTAAGCCAGCCCAATTCTCTTTCCTTTTTTTCCAAAAAATAGCTTCTTAATCTTTATTTTTTTTTTCATAATCTTTATAAAATTTTTAATTATTTTTTACAGTTCACTGTTTTTTTAGGATGGAAAACTTGGGTTTGTATTATTTTTTTGTTTTCTTTCTACTCAGTATAAGAATGGTGCCATGTTGAAGGAAATTACTCTGCCTTTATCATACTCTAGCTTTGTAGCTTCCACCGCCAGCCTAGGTAAATGAGACATGCAAAGATTGTTACACCCACATAGGTTGATGCTCCAACAAATTAATGGGACCACAAAATTCATTTCTCCGATCTAGAGGAAAAAAAAATTTCATACATTATTAATCTCTTTCTTCACGACCGAGAAAAAAAATATATATATATTATAAAAGATGAGAAAAAGAACAAGAAGAGAATGCAAAATGGCTTGTACATGGGAATTTATATTAAGGAAAATAAATGAAAGAAAAAGGGAAGGATACACATGTTCACACAAAGAAGACATTTGAAAACTCTGGTTCTCAATAAAAATTTGAAAATTACATACCATCTTTTTGTAGCTACAGTTCCATAGCCCATTACAACCTTCAAATACATAGAAGGGCTTTGGTCAAACATGATCCATATGTATGATTTGAGTGTGTTCTTGCTTGCTCGGTTTAGGTTTCATGGATGTAAGTTTTCCTTCATAAAGCTACAACAATACGAGTTTGAATTATACTGTTTTCCATATCAGAGTCGTATTACTTCAATTTTATATTACACTTATATATAAGCACATTTCTTCAATGGAGCATGTCAGTTCAATGTTCCTATGAGACTAATATATCTGGTAAGGTTTGTAGTCGAGGCTAAAGGATAATATTTGTGTTGCATGCATGCAATGAGTTTGGAGTAGATGTACTCACACATAACACTTAACACTTTTAAAATGTTTGGCTTAATATGGATAATGATAAGACCAATGTTATCAAAGGCATCCTGAGTGCACGTTTAGGTGCTCAGGCAAGGCAAGGCAAGGTGAGGGCCCGGTGCTTGTGGCATGTCCAGGCAAGACAAACCATTCACACTCACTTATTTTTTTATAACAAAATTTTTCAAGTTTTCTAAAAATTCCCTTGGTCTATTAGAAAAATTATAGTTTCATATTCTTTTTAAAATACCTTGGCAGCTTCTACCCAAGCACTTTGCTTGAAGCACTGCACAATTCCCAAGATTCTCTCTCTAGCTCTCTACCGCGCCTCACTCTTATTCATCTTCGCCACAATTTACCTAGCTAACAACAAATCTTGAGTGCTCAACTTGATAATATTCATCCTCAAGGAACATTTGAAGATCGACAAACAAATAACTTCACAAATCAGTTATTAATCAAAGGCCTAATTTGTTCTCATGCAATTTCTATATTCCCGACGAATGATTTCTCAGTTCTCACTTCAAACTTCTTCAGCCATTTATCGAAAAAAAGGTTTGTAGTCGATTATCCATGAAAACAATAGAGTAGATACAAATTGGTTTTTTTTCTGATCTATCCGTGCAATTTTCTCACTACTAATAGTAAAATGGGACAGTTCTTCGATCATATTTTCTCACTGTTGGATACCTTTTCTTGTTATGCATTTTGACAAAAAAATGATAACTTTTTACTCTCTCTCTCTCTCTCTCTCTCCCATTTTTGTGTATATGGACCTCTACACAGTAGATATTGAATTAATGTGCTTGAAAAATAGGCTAAGTTCTCGCCTTCACTCTAGGCATGATTTTTAGGAAATGGCAACAACGGAAACATCAACTCAACTGGGAGCAATAAAAAGACCCTAATTGGAAGTATACTTATTGAAGAATCATAAAGACCCTAGTGCTGTGACTAATCAATTCTATGACAAGGCCACTAAAGGAAGAATATTTTTGGTAAAACAACACCAAGTGCACAAAAATGCAGCACAATGTAAAAAATGCCCTCCTGTGTTTAAGATAAAACTAGGGAATTATATGAAGAGAAAAAATAGAAAGGATAAAATTATATGGTTCATTACCTGATTACGATGACAGAGAAAAAGAAATGGTTCATACCAGATTACAATGGCAGAGAAAGAGAAATTGGTGATGATGATATTGAAGATGATGCGGATGTAGTGAATAAATATGGCAAAAGACTGGGTGGAAATGTCACAAATGAAATAGGACCTTGTAAGAATGTTAAGAGAAATGCATCACGTCTAAAAGGTCACATGGATTTGTTTATCACTCAAGCCAGATAAAGGGGACAAATTGAGGCAAACAAATCTAAGTGATACATGTGATAAAGAAGCAAGAGCTAGAACAATTCAGTGCATAGCTCGTTTCTTTTATCAAGTCAGGATAGCATTCAATACTACCATTTGAAAAGTTTTAAGCAGATGATTGAAGCTATTGGAAGGTGAGGCCCTATCATGAGTACTCTACTTAAAAAGAAGGTAAAAGGGCAACAAAGAAACATAAGCAAAGCATAGTTGTTCCATTATGTGTAATTCATGAAAAGATAGAAGACAACAAAGCTTCATTAACATCTTGGTGAATTGCCCATCGGGAACAATGTATTTTTTACAACTGTTGATGCTACTAAATATGCAAAAGTTGGGGAGAAGATATAAGAGCTGCTTGATAAATTTGTAAAGTAAATTAGAGAGAAGAATATCGTTCAAGTAATTACTGACAGTAGAAATAACCATATATTAGCTGGAGAGTTTTTATTATACATGTTTTTCATTTCTTTTATTTTGATAGAAATATAAATTCATATTTCTATGTGATAAACAATATGATTAGAACTTGCCTTTCCTTTTGGGCCACATGAAAACTTCTACAAAAAAAAAAGCACTTACATGATACTCCATGTGTGACACATAATGTTGACCTCATTTTGGAGGACATTGATAAGATTCCACATTTTAAGAGGACTTTAGAGAAAACCATTTCTCTCAATGCTTTTATCTACAATCACATTGGTGCTTTGAACATGATGAGGCATTTAAAAAAAAAAAAAAAGAGAAAATCGGTAAGGCTTGGAATCACTTCATTCGCAAAAACTTTCTTAACTCTAGAATGGGTCTACAAGCAAAAGTTTAATCTTAGAAACATATTTACATTACAGCAATGGGTGAAGAGCAATTGTTCTAAGGAGGTGTACGGTAAATGAGCCACTGAAACTATTTTAATGGGTTCATTTTGGAGCAATGTATTGTATATACTTAAGGTCATGGGTCCGCTTGCATGAATTCTTCAATTTGCTAATAATAAAGACAAACCAAGCATGGAATATATATATATATATAATTCTAAAGAAGCCATACAAAAGGCTTTGAATGAGATTGAAGAGAAGTACAGAGCCATATTTGAAATAATTGACAACAGATGGGAATGCCAACTTCATTATCCATTGCATGTAGCGGGCCACTTCTTAAATCCTGATTTCTTCTACAGTGATCTAGCTATTGAACTTCAAAAAGAAATCACCAATAGTTTGTATCAATGCATACAAAGATTCGTTCCAAGCATTGTCATGCAATGCAAGACAAAATCATGAATTAGTTGTCAATGTACAAGAGAGATAAAGATCTCTTTAGCATCCTAAAGGAAATTAGAACAAGGAAAACAAAAGCTCCATGCACCTATGTCTTATTCACTACAATAATTTAATCTTACTCATATTAACTATTTGCAATTTCCTACAACTTTGCAACAGAGTGATGGAGTCTATTTGAAAATTCAGCACCAAACCTTTAGTAATTGGCTACAAGATATTGAATTTAACTACTAGTGAAATTGGAGTGTGTTTGAACAAATACATTTTAAGATACCTTACTATAATTTCATAACTAAAAAATTTTATCTATCATAATATCATAGTGAAATTGATTTAACACATTTAATTCAATGGATTCACAGCAAAAGGAGAAACAGGCTTGAGCATCAAAGATTAGATGATCCAGTTTATGTCAAGTACAATCAATCTCTTGATATTGAGCAAATGGCAAATTGGAAAGATAGGGGCTAATACTTCAAATGTTGAGAATGATTTGGCTTATGATGAAGACAACTTGATGGGACGTGGGGTGATGTGGCAAGAGCATTAAGGGTTAAGGAGGCGATGGGATACACAAGGAAACAAGATCAAGAGTAGGTACAAAGGTTTCGAGTTCTATAGCCATAAGAGTAGAGAAGGAAGAGGTTCATTCAAGGGAAATAGATGGGGAGATTGATGACTAAAAATCTAGTGATAGATATGATGACGGCTTATTAGATGATGATAATGATGGTGATGACGATGTTGTGGTAAATTTTGATAATGATTAGAATTATAATATCTTAGTATTAAACACATACTACTTTTATTGATCGCATTATGTAATGACATATACGTCATTTATATATGTATATTTATTATTACTTTCAATTATTTGAGCCTTAATTAATATTTTTCTACACAACATATTGACATAAATATATTTCAATTTGTGCCTCACTAGTCTCGTACGAGTGCATCACATAGTGCCTAGCTCACATAGATTGATGACTAAAAATCTAGTGACAGATATGATGACGGCTTATTAGACGATGATAATGATGGTGATGATGATGTTGCGGCAAATTTTGGTGATGATTAGAATTATAATATCTTAGTATTACACACATACTGCTTTTATTGATCGCATTATGTAATAACATATACTTTTTTTATATATGTATATTTATTATTACTTTCAATTATTCAAGCATTGATTAATATTTTTCTATACAGAATATTGACATATCTATTTATATTTCAATTTGTACCTCACTAGTCTCGTACGAGTGCATCACATGGTGCCTAGCTCCTCAAGCAATATAGAGTCCCAGCGGCTTAGCTAGCACCTTTGACAACATTGGATAAGGCATGAATTTATATTTAGTATGCATGTTTGATTTAATGGGTTTCTTAAGGTACTTGGGGATGCTTGTGGCAAATATCATTGGAATTCCTCGTAAGACTAACTCGTCTACTAGAGCCAACTAGAGGTTTAAAAGATTGTCATATATACTAAATGCAAAATTAAGACCTAAAAAGTGGAGTCTATTTTTTAGATATCAGTTAATTTTCAATGTTCTTTTATTTTTTCATCATCACTAAGTATAACGAAAACTGATCACAAGGTTATACAATCAAACACTCAATCGCACCCAATAGTCACATTGTTTGGCAAGCATAATTGAATGAGTCTACTCAAATACTTATAATTGTGTTCGCTTGCAAGATTAAGTTATTCAGACAATGGACGAAAAATAGATAGAAACAATAAAAAAGAACTCAATAAAGAGGTGTTCCCCCATGTTAATCTCAAAAACTGGGAACATCCATTAGTATGCATATACATAGGAAACTCGTTACATTCACACGATTGAAAGGTCTTCGGTGCAAAGCTTCCCATTCCGAGCGGCACAGACAACCTAATGTTGAACACCTCTTGTTCTAAACTACACAAACAAACCATTCATGTCCCCAATTTCGTACAACACAAACACCCCAGTGTTGAACCTCCAGTACAACACTGCACCTACACATGCGTGCCACGTCCTAGACACTTTCTTAGGGACTCGTGCCTGCTCAATCAGGTCCCCTATGTCTCGACCTTGCTTGAGCATGCCTCCAACCATGCTCTAATTTGAGTAATAGCACGAAAGTAAAGCTCAAGCAAATGCCACCACACCTTCAAGCCCATATGCTAGGGGGTCGACACTATATGCCAATTGTGAGTTGAGCGCTTTAATTATTCAGTCATTGATGCTTAGCAAAGATCCTTGTACTTGATGAATGACTAAATTCCATTTGAAAATAAATATTTAGGATATATCAATGAAATTTAAGAGAAATCAGTAAAATGACATCAATTCAAATCCGGGATTTTAAAATTGAGAAAGATCAAGAATTCTCACCTTCATGGACCCGATTCAATTCAATGGGAACTTTCGTTTACTTTTTTTTTTCCTACCAAGAACATTTTATAAGGCTCTTTGATGAACCTCACATTTGATGAATCCCACTTTCATGCAAGGGTGTGATGAACATAATAATTTATTTCCCATCTTTTTATTGTCATTCCTTGGGAATTTTCTACTACTTCCTTGGCTTGGGACATTTCACTTTCTGAGCTTTTCTTTAGGAGATCAAGGAATAAAATCTCAAAGAAAGGATATTAGAGGCAAAAGGAGGGCATGGCTAGAACTTGTATTACTACAAAAGAACATAACCTAATTCTTCAAAAGAAAATCTCTAAATTACCTAGAGCTAAGGAGCCATAAAATCTTAAGATTTGCTTGGGTAAGGAAGGTTGATTACATTGAAGATTTCATACAGTATCTGAAGACCAAAAAATATCAAAAATTTGGTTGAAGATTTGGAGGTAAAAAAATCAAGTATTGCCTGAAGATAGAAAACAAATGTAGTCACCAAACATACAGAGCCCCAAGAAAATACACAGTGAGTCAAGACGACAAATTAAATGACCTAAATTGTGAGATTTATAATGGAGAAATACTTATCTTGCTAAGGATATGGATGAACTCATCAGGGTTGATATTCTCAATTGAATTCGATCATTGTAATGGTTTTATATGCTGACACAATTTTAGTTTATCATTCTCCAATTTTAGCAGAGTTTGGGTAATCTTGTTGCCGAATTTTAATAGGCTTGGTCACGCTTTTTCTACAAAACTGGTGAGATGCTTGATTATGTTCAACATAAAATTGCTAATCTTGCAGGCAAGATTTTATGATATATTGCCATCGTGAGATCTGAATCTAATGAGATTGAGTTACCTGTTAATAATATTGGTCTTTTAACATTATATTTCTGATTAGACAGAAGGGTACTAGGACCTCGTATAGCATTATTCAATATATCAAAATCACTAGTTACCGCATTGATATTCCATTTTAATTTCATAGTTCTTGTAATATAGTTATTATCTCCCAAAGGGAACGACACCCCAATTATACTGACACAGTCACTAATTCTTCGGATGTAACCAGGAAGCAAGAGAGAAACTATACAAATTCAAAGCTACCCCACTTCCAATCCAACGCCTAAATAGTTCCAGAGAACATAGCACACACAAATTTCATAATCCATAGGGCATTGGAATTATATGGGTTGCAACTTGGACCTCATCGTAATATTGATATTAGTGAAAAAAATCACTTCGGTGTGAGGAAATTTCGACAAGCAGCAATGGGTCACATTGATATTAGTGAAATAAAAATCACTTGGGTGTGAGGAAATTTCATCCAGCAGAGATTGAACAACAATTGCTTGATTGTATGCCATCAAACCAAATCATATCTACCACCATTATATATTAAAAAAAAAAACTAGCATTGCTAATCTTCCCAAAAGAAAGAAGAAAGGATTTTCCCCAGATGAACTCAGAAGTACAAGCACAGCTCAATGTCACTGATGCAAACATTACGAATGTTAAATTACGCCATCAAAATAAAAGAGGTAGTGTTTACTTAAATGTACACTGAGAAAATAAAAATATATAGCAAAGTCTTCATATAATAATTGACTTTAATAGTAGAAAATAGAAACCAATATATCCTATCCCAAAATGGAGTTCATTATCATGATCTGGTTCCTCACTGGCTTGAATGCCAGGGTCACACACTTGGGAATAGTCAATTAGCCCAACAAATCTCATTTGCAGCTCAAGAAGCTGGTTTCAATGTCTTTGTAGGTCTAATTACTTGGTCACTCACTGAACATGTCATTGCAGGCTGGTTTTGGAAAAAACATTTATGAGATTTGGTCAAGTACAAGATGGGAATCCAATGAAGTCATGAATGTCACCAAAAAGTGAAGGACAATCAGAATATTCCTAATTTGATGCCTTCACATATGTTCTTTCTTTTCCCCTTCCTTTGGCTGAAAGAAATTAATCAGTCTCAAAACTGCTCACTGTTAGTTTCCCTAGCCAGATGTGAGACCACGAGAACTAGGGAATCAACCCATAGACAGGCCTAGATCCCTGGTTCCTGACATAGGAAATGTGCCTTTGTTTATTTCTAGTGCTTTATTTCTAATATCAAGCTTACAAGTAACATTTAATCTAGTCTCATTATGTTGGAAGTAAAATTTACTCCAGATCTTGAAATGTATTTATAAATGTGAATATGAGAAAAAGCGGTAATAGAAGCAGCAAAAACAGCCAATATCTTAGGAGGAGCTAGAAAACGAGTAAATGCTATCAATAGGATTTAATAATTAGTTGGTCCATCGGCATAATCAAAGGAAGTCTGATCGAATACTAGACATTCAATATTGGGAGGCCTTATGAGGACTAATTTCATAATAATTAACTGGTAAATAGGTCCCCTCTTCACATTCCTTGAACACTAGAATTGATCTTAGGTCCTCCAGCAATGGCACGTCTTGCAGTAGAACATTAGAATTAGCAGTGGTCATTGGCACTCATTCCATTGTTGCTTTCTCACACCACTTAGAAAGAAAGTCCAACAATGAATCATGTCATGCATAAACAGGCTTGGTTAGATTCAATCGACATAGTGATTTGGCAGAATTCAGATTATATTTTCTATATTATGAGCATGTGAGTTATCACAGTTCAGATGATACACAAAATCAGATGATGAAGCACAAAAAAGCATTCAGGAGAACAGGGCAATGATCAAACTCATACCCGAATGAGCATTAGCAGCGGCAGAGGGATGACTTGTGCTAGAACCTACAGAAGCAATTGATGCTTGCTCATGAGCTCTGCCTATTAAAGTCAAGTTACTCATGGCCCACCTGCATTGGAAGGTCAATTTTATGTCCAGGGGGAAAATGCAATGACAGCTCATCTTTGGCTGGAATATTTAACAAATCAAGATTAAAGATATGAAACAACAAAATAGCAGACTATAAGATGAGCAGATTCCGCTGAAAGTAAGTAGTTTCAAAAGTAAAACGTGGCAGCAGCAACCTTAGCAACTTGTTAAGTGGAGCGTGACTTCACCAGAAAAATCTAAAGCATCTAACTCCATATTTGATTTATCAAAGATGATAGGTGAACAATCATAGTACCAAGACCGCGATGTTCACATGGAAAAAACAGCAGGCTCTATATAAGCCATAACAACAGAACCGAGCTCATAAGCACCATCCAAAAGTCTCATCTAAGGCAAACTGCAGAAGCTCATTCTGCCATTACTAGATATATTAATCATCCAAAGAACAAATTTTCTAAGGTCACAGAAACACAAGACATCAAAGTTACAAAGAGAAAAACAAAGCCCAAGAATAATTCAAACAAAAGTGAATCAAAGACTCTTGTAAATTAAAGTAGCAAATTTTCAACAGTGAAGATAAACTATATCCATGACTAGGTAAACTCTCTAGCAGACAAAGCCGAAACTGAAAAACATAAACAAACTGTAACCTCATAAGGTCAATATGCAGCAACAAAGGGAAGACGGCAAAAAGGGACCACATGAAGCTTAGAGAAGAAACTGATTCACAATGGAATACAAAGAGGTGTGCTTCCATTCATTATTAAATATTCTAAGCATAGAAAATAAAAAAAAAGAACATAATAAAGGAAATCACAGGTGACGTCTCATCTGAAAACTAAAAAGAATGGGCAATAGAGTCATTTTGTAATGACTCTTCTCTGCATACGTAGGACTCACTCACCCAAGCAAACTAGCATTTCCAGAAATTCCCATGCCTGTGGTAATATTTGTTTCTCCAGTGTCCCCCTGTAAACATGGAACATTAAAAACAATTATGAAGAATGCAGTGAACCATAATATCTACATGATTGTATCACAAGGTAGAACAGTAACACAAACCCTGTGAATAAGACATAACAAGAACAACACACGAAATAGGGCAATGAAGTGTTAACAATCAAAATTGTCTTCTTCCGTAAGGAATTCCTTAAGAATATTGAGTTAGATTTTAACCTGTTTCTCATATTAGACAAGAAGATGATTTGAAGAAATACTAGCTAAATAATACCCCCAACTACAGATAGCGAAAGTATAAACAACTCACTAGTCTCTAAGTGAACCAACCCTACATTATGACTTCTCCAACTAAACCAACCCCACTACAATATTTCACCATCAACCACTGCCAGTATAAAACAGAAATATATGAATCAGTTGGTTACGCATTGAAGTAAAAATAGCCATTTCGTAAAAATAAAAGGGAACAAAGTGCATGCAGTTCCCAAATTGTAGAGTCTGAGAGGATCAGATATATACAATCTCACTTGATAAGATCAGATGTATGCTATCTCACCTCCTAAATTGCAAGGAAGTTGTTTCCATGACACCTAAACTTTTCATTTCATGATATGCCTATAGTACTCATAGATGGTCAAAAAACAAGTGATTTCGACAAAAGAAAAGCTAATAATCTGATATCAAAAGAACAGCAATTCAACACCTTTTCATGATATTGCCTCACTCTCTGCAAAAACTGATCAACTGCTTGAAAGGCCTTGGCTCTAACATCACTGGTCATAAGATATCAGAAATAAGAAAACTATACATTCTTTCCACAAGATGAGGACATCCTAATATAAAAAAATTATGCTAAGATTTTGTGTTAAGAATTTAGAAATAAACATTGACCAAATGCCATATCTAAATTTAAGCATGCTGTTCAGAAGATAATACAGATCTTATGCCATGTTGATCAATGTTGGAGAAGAGGATGCTCCCCTTTTTGTTTATGAGCTCATTTCAAATTCTTCTTTGTCAAAGGTGTCCTATTTTCTCCAATTAATTACTTTTTCAGGAAATTATAAGTCCTGCTATTAGATAACTATAAGCAATGGAAGTCCACGATGACATCACAAACATTCCACAGGGGAAATTTTGAGGGAAACATTGGAAAGGAATGCTGGCCCAAATAATTCAGGGTTTTTTTTCCTGTGAGGTATGTCAACTGCAAACAGCTCAGGAAATGAAAGTAAAATGCCAACCATCATTTTAAATAAAAGGGAATTCCTAAAACAATATATGGATCATCTCAAGGAAAGGAAACCTGTCAGGATCGATGGTAAGCACAACAATACTGGGCAAAATCCTTGTTGCAACCTCTGTAACATCATAGTAAGAGCTTGTGGCACACAAGGCCATTACTCCTGCCAGAATGAAAACAATAGATTAAAAGAAAGATGATCAAAATATGGTAGAAGAAAATTAATCTCTACGTAGCATATGCCAACATTGTTCTCCAGCCATTAATATCCTTTAACACTAATAAATAATTATGTACAAAGATTTCCATACCTGCTCCTCTAGCTGGGGAGAATGTATCACGCAATGCCCGGACTGTGAATGCATTTATCAGTACCCTTCTCCTTGTCTGCATGGTAATTTCAAGAGGTATCAATTGGCAGTTTGGACAGTTCAACATGCTTCATGAAACAAAAACTCAATGGATCACAGTAGCATGTGCATCAAAAGCAACCCAAGATGGAATTTCTCAAACAAACCGAAGAAAACATAAATCAGTACGTTCCTCCTCATTAGAAACAGAAGGTGAGGACTGAGAAGTTCAAACACCCCTACCCGTAAATCATTTGTCCACCAAGTATCAACAACATGTACTAACCCAGCCACCCATCAACTCACATACACCACAAACAGAGAGGGAGAGAGAAAGAAAGAGAAAGCATCAGAAGATAAGATTCATATAAATTGCAGTTGGTCAATACTGACCCCTTCATTGAGATAGCTGGCTATATTTCCCAGTAAAATCGTGGTATTTGTCCTGATTGCCGGCTCTTCATCAACCTGAACAGCATGCAAGTATGAAATTTGGAAGCTAGGGGCAAAAGGAAAAGGCAGATGCATGATTGGACCCAACCAGAGTCTGTGGAACCTCCAGAAAGTCTAATCCCAATACAAACTAAAATGTCTAAGACACTGCATATGCTTGTAATTAACAAGAAAGGAGAAATTGTGAACAATCATACTTGCTTATTTTAGCACAAACAAAGTGATACCTGTAGCTTCGAGAGATACTTCAGTAAGGAACCAGAGATTGTACGTTGAGATAGCTGTAATACAACTCAAAGAAAACCACATTCAGAAAGGACTACAGCAATCCATAACAAAACAATTTCCTTAACCAATCTCATAGGCCAGAAAAAATTGATTGTTCCCATCAAAAATAACCTCTGAAGTCACTAGATAATTAACTAGTAGAAACACAATATAACATCGTAGGATGTAATGTCCAATATGCCACACATTATGCAGTTCTATTGTCATAAAATCCAACACACATAGTAAAAAGCATACCCAAGTCCCGATTTTCAAGTGAAGAACAAGAAAAAACCTATTCCAAGGAAATCAAAACTATACCAACTTTTCATTATAAGAGCATTCAGAAAAATTGTCTCAAGCAACAGGTGTATGAACTACTTGAAGACCATAAATCATATTGAACAAGGAAGACACAAATATTATGCAGGCAGCTAGCATATCCCAGCACACCAAGATATAAATAAGACATCAGCATCATAATTCTTTCTGAAATCAGGCCCTAGAAAACATATTGAAGAATAATCAAAATGAGGCAACAAGCATGATACTAAGAAAGCTCTAAAAATGCCAACAATAATGATATTACAATTTTCCTGATGCACCTTGGGGGTGGCCAGTATTGTATACAAGAGAAGAGCCAGCATTGGAAGGGGATTAAACCAAGACAAGTGATACAGCTGCAGCGCATCACCACCATGTATGACAAACACCAACCCATAGCATGGCTTGAATGACAGTACAGGGCAGATGATCAATAATCAAGATAGTGGTAGGATTACGTAGAGGAAAAACAGAAGAATGAAATGAAGAAAGGCCGATTAGATATTTTAATAGGCAAAACACTACATAAAAAAATTTCTAAAACGAGGTGGAGGAAAAGAAGAGAAAAGAACGTGTTTCACTAATTCAAAGTCCCACAACTTCCAATAAAAATAAACAAGCTCTGATGGGCTAAAGGCCAACCAGCCCGACAGATCCTCACAACTAGTACTCATAAAAAATGGGCCTTAAAATTCCCATCCACCACAGACAAAATACTACAAGAGGAAGAAATAGGCATAAGGCATCGGCTACTAAAACAAAAGGCCTTATTAAGCAATAGGCTCATGTCCAAAAAGGCTCTAGAAAGCAACCCACACCACCAAGGAAAATACATAAAAGGTCCCATCTTTTAACCTCTTGCAAGCCCAAGCTAAACCCTAATGTTGGAAGTGTTCCCACTAATGAGTCATTCCCAATACTAATAGAAAACAGATCCACAGTGCCATGACATCCTCCCCATGCTGCTGAGATCTTCTTCAGATCATCATTCTTCATGTGCCAGCATCGGACTTTCAACAGAATGTCAAAACCTCATGATTGAATACCCAGAGAGGCCCCAAAAGGAGCTGAAAACCCTTGGGAAGAACTCCATCACTCACCTCTAGTACCACTAGGAATTTAGAGTGCAGCAGCCCCCCCTTCCCAATTGAAGTCCAATTACCAAGCACCTCACTCTATCATAGATATATCAGATTAATCCTCACCACCAGCTTGCCAAAGAACTTATACCTTTAAATTTTGCTGAGAATCTGTCACATAGCAGATCCATTTTGCAGCCTCAAGTGTCAATCCACCTCCCTACCTCTGTCCTCAACAAAGACACCAATCTCTCTACCAATTCATTACTTGGCAAGAAAGCTTCTCCTCAATTTTAGGAAAGCCGTTTGCTAGTAACACGTTAACAAAGAAAAAATATTCCACTGAATAGAAGAGGAAATGAGAAAGGGAAGAGGGAGAGAGGAGGATATCCAGCAATGCCTTGGAAGTCATGAGTCACCATCAAAGCAAAGCAACTCAATTACCAAACAATGGAAAACAAGAAGTTCGTGATGCGTTTAAGGCTGAGAATCTGACAACACATTGAACCTATAATCTGAGGAAACATAAATCCTGACCTAGAAGGTGTTGCATATACCCTTTGCCACGCAATGATCAGAGACCTCAGTGTTAATACCTAAAAATGATATTTCCACCTCTATCAAACAAGAAAATCTAAAATGAACAGGGAATTGATATTTCATTGTTAAATTATCAAAAAAGAGAATTTCATCAGAATGACTGACCATTGCTGGCCCTGAATAGATTATGAACCTGAACTACCAAACAACTGAAGCTGAGTTAGCAAGAAGAATATACCTTTGGAGCCAAAGCAAGCATTGATTTTAAGGTCAACTCTCGAAGAAAAGCTGATGTGTCTGAAAACCCATTGGCGACATGAGGGTAAACCTAATCACAACCAGCATCAGAAATATGCAACAACAGTGGTAACCAAGTCAAAAGTAAATTTAATCAAAGATTATGCTGAAATGCCAACAAATGAACACAAGCAATGGACCAAGGACACCTGAAATTATGGTATCATAACTATTTCATCATTTTTGCTTACATGTTCATCAACAACTTGTGCAGATAAAGATGCTCCATATTGATCAATATGTTGCAGCAAGGCAACTCGAATAGCTCGATCGTTAGAGGCAAAGAGCTTGACGATGGTTGGTAAGACCTACAAATGAAGCAAAGGAATATTGATACATCAACTAATTGTCCACTAAGTAAAGACAATGTATCTACATACACTACAGAGATGCCAACAGATTGCACATGAAAAGGGATAAACAATAAAAAAGAAGTAAAAGACATGACTTTGAGACTAAATTCTTCAGCAGGAAGCCAAGCACTCATTTTCAACAATGCTGTCAACGCAGGAGCAGCAGCTGAACCAAATTCCAGAGCAGAAGCAAGTAGAGGAAGTATCTGACAAGAAAGAATTCAAATCACCAACTGGCACAAAAACTGAAAATTAAACAGTTGAAAAAAGATGAAAGGTTAAACTATTCACAAAGAGCACCACCTTCTTCAGAACAATTTGTCGAGGAAGCTGCTCAGCCAGATTTGGAAGCTTACGGAAGAACGTGTCCTTTTCAACACTGTCCTTTAAACTGAGAACCTCCATAAAATGTATGGTATCCACCAACTTATTTTGGAAATATTCTGAAGAATTGCATTATGCTAAAATAAGTATCAACATGTACAATCAATTCTGAAGAAACAAATTGTGCTAAAATAAGTATCAACATGTGCAAACAGCAGATTGTCTTACCAGTAACAGAACAGCAGTGACAAAGAACAAGGAACCATACCTATACCAACCCTATGTTGAGTAAACTAAACGAGGCAGTCATGCAACCACTACAAAATTCGCATGATTTTTTACATGATTGATTTTTTTCATGAGAAGGAGATTTAAAACTTGCAGGAAAAGCTTACCACTATTTTCTATAAGCTTTGATGTGTTCAGCCTTTTTGATGGCATGGAACTCAAGAGCTTCTGATAATCTGGAAGAAGTGACTGAGGGACAGAAAATACAAGTGCAAATGATATCAATATTCTGTAGGTTGAAGGACAAAGAAAAAAAGAAACGACTGTGAACCTATGTGAACAAAAAAGACAAAAGGATGCATGCAACCTTTTGTATTCTATTTACAAATTTCATTATAAATAGAATACAAAAAAGACAAGGAGATGAAATCATTATAAATTTCATTTTTGTATTCTATTTATGAACAGTGGTAAATTTCCCAATTATAGTAAACTGTGAAAAGACATAAACAGGGAACACTAATTTAGAACAGCCATTAAATGAATTTTGACCAATATATAATAAGTGCAGTCCAACCTTTGGGATAGAAGCAGTGTTACGAAGATCTTCAGTTTTGCTCAGCCGTATACCAGAAAAAATTTCATAGATCAGACAACCTATCAGTCATAATACACAAAATAGGTGATATAGAATTATCGTTTTGTTCCAAGCATGATTCAAATACAACATGCATGCAAGGAGTTGCACCTATAGCAACAGATAAAGTTTCTAATAGCTAATGACACTATAAATGTGCCTCTGATTGCAAACCATATTTACTTATTATAATTATGCAATTTATTACTGCAGTGCAATCCCAATGATCCTGCACAGCTCGATGCACAAGCATTGAGAATCTGAAAAAAAAAAAAACAAACAAAACAAAACAAAACAAAGGCATATTACTGGAGAAGTTACATTTAATGTGATTCATCCAAAGTGAAATATTTTTGCTGTTGCTAGTAGATGTAACCAGGAATGAATTTTCTGACTAGAAACAAAGAATTTGTGAAAATTTCAATATCGGCAATCCATTTTGATTTCAGGCATCAGTTGAGGGAAAGGGGGAAGGTATTTGCTTCACTACATAGGCTGTCCCAACTTTAATTCTAATGGAAGTGGGCCAAACAGCGGTCATCATGAGGGGAAATTATCATTCTACTATGAAACCACAATCTAATGGAAAATCTAACCACAAATGATGCTCAAATCATATGAGATTACTCATGAAAGAATTTCTAAATTTGTTTTCCAAACACAATATTAGGCACAACCAAGACAAGGTGCCAGTCAATAGCATTTACACATCAATGTTCAAGCAAGAGTCCAGCTGCACATACAGCATTTGCCAATACGTTTATAACAGCCAGATGATTTTACACTTTTCTCACTGACAGATTAAGATCCGCTGATATTCTGATTAGCAACTCCGAAATCAGCAAAATTTGAGTAGACAGGAATATAAAGATCAGGAAAGGTAACCCAAAATGCTTACATGTCATCACATGCATTCATATTAGAAAATATGCTAAAAGAAGGATCATAAACCAAAGATATAGATGTTTCCATCAACTGGGCATGCAAGTATTACCGCCCACTTTAAAACGTTGATATTACATTGATCAGATATCTGACTGAATAAACAACAAAACCAATCTAAATGAATAAAACAGAAACATACCCATGCCCCAGGAGTCAATAGCCCAGGATGGAGAATTTTTTATTATTGACCAGTCAGATTTTACCAGCTCCATTGGTTTGTATTGTGTACCAACAAGCCATGCATATTGCTGGATAGACAGGGAAGGAGCAACTACATGATAATCGAGATATGACATTGATTAACTATTGCAAAATTGTTCTGTGCAATAATTCAGACTTTGCTCAAAAAGAAACATTTGCAAAACTCACAAGCAACATGAACAAAAATAATTGCAGATCGATGATTTCTGAAAACATTTATTATCCACCGGTAGTCTTGCAAAGGCTAAAAAAGAAAGCAGTTGCTTATAATGAATCACCCTGAATAGTTACATATTTCTTCGTGTCAAGTCCAGGACATATGCTTCAGAATAAAAATAACTTCCTGCTACTGATTGTTTGAAAAACATTTCTTTCCCTTAAACAACAGAGCCTCAGAAACAAGTTTTATCTTAGCTTTGAGACAACTGAAATATATACACCAGGATCATTCTATCTGCAATTGAAGAGTTCAAGAACAAGAAATTTTTAGAAATGAAGTACCAGCATTGATCCATTTGAGGCATCATTGTTCCCTTCAAACTCAGATAGAACATCTAAAGCATGCAGCTTCCAGTCCAAGGTTTGAGTGACAACCACACTAGCCAAGCAGACATTACCATGAACCTGTAGCAGCAAATGCTAATTTACTGAAATCCAATACAAATGTAAGGAAGATATATGACCGGGGAAAAACCACAGATGGAAGAAACATATGAAAAGGCCAAACGGGTTAGAAATTTTAAATAAGTCTAATATCAGGCTATCCAACAGAAAAGAAGTTAAGCATATTCCGAAGTTAAAAACACTAAAACAGAACTACTGATATGTTGTAAGATACATATAACTTAATCACTGGCACCTCATCCTCACAACTGAAAAAAATCAACTTCAAATAGTCAACACAGTCTAAGGTTCCAGCAAGGATAATGAATGAATAACAATGATTTGGTTATTCTTCCTTGATCAACTTGTCATGAATTCTCGCTTAAAATTGGATTATTTATTGTGTAGGCATTAGCTAGGATGTCCTCTAAAGGAAAGAAGGCCAACTTGATGATGCAGTTCGCTCAACCCCAAGTGACTTTAGGATAAGATCACCATGGCACAAAATTAATCCAAAAGCTGCGGTGCACAAACCTCTTTGGTGTAGAAATTACTATGAACAGCCTCCCACATATATCCCAAATGGCAGGCTTTCCATGTTAAAAATCAAAACAAGAAACCAGCTTTATTCGCCTTCCAAGCTTTGTGATGCTAATGTTCAGTCATTTGTTGGCCTTCACCACTCCTTCAAGGAAAATACAAATCTCTATTGCAGAAGAAACATAGTCTAAACTTGCTATTGATCACATTCATGGCACTCAAGGATGTGAGCCATCACTTGCATTGCATAATGAGTGTGGTTATTGCCAGCAAGATTTCCTTTTCCAGCCAACGACTACCTCAAACACAATGATCTGTAAGGTGGTAATTTATAAACCTTGATATCAATGTTCTCAATGAATTTTTTGCATTGCTTCTACAAAAAACATGTAGTCAGCAGAAGCAGTTATTTTCTGCTAATTTCCAAATATGGCAGTCAAGCTATATGTCTCGCCAGTTCAAGATCATGATTCTTTCTTAACTTCAACTGAATAACTCAAAGTAATGATACACAGAAATAAATATCAAAGAGTTACGGTCAAGCATTTATAAGAAGCTCATAAGGTCATGCCACAATAGATCTCTAAATCCCTTAATCAATGCCCTGCCTGATTTTTTATCATCAAAACTTCATTTTTTTCTTAAAGAGCTTGTGGAACTATCTTCTTTTCCGTGTTTCTAAGAGGAAAACGACATGCGAAGATTGTTTAACAGGTTTTGTAACAGTACATAAAAGCCAATATTTGCCCTATAATGGTTAAAATTGCTGTCAAATTTCAACTATGATTTCTAAGCCCTCTATGCAATTCCATTGTGCATAACTGCATTCAGAAATCCTTCACACAAAAGTTTTTTTTGGTAAGTTTCCTTTACACAACATAAAAAGCTAACAGCCACTATTTAAAACTAGGGCAGAAATGCATTGGTGTAATTCAGCAATTCTCCACATGTCGCAACTGTTCTGCAGAAAAACACCCATTAGATGGATTTGGTGTCGACACAAGGTATCTTCTTTGTCCCTGTAACTGATATTCATCAATGCTTTTCATGAGATTTACAACAGAATCAAATCTGCAAGCATCAGAAGAGAAGTCTTACAAGCTTACAATCATTGTTAAGAAAGCTCACAGCTTTTGCTATCTGGAGCAGTCCCCATGCATAATATTCATCCCTGTCATCACAAAGGCAAACATACAGATATCAGAGGTTATCTGTAAATTTTAAAGAAAAATGGGCTTCTAATACACAGATGATTGCAACATTGCCTAAATATGACACATTTCCACCCTTTGCAACAAAATTGTACATTTTTTAGTATTTCACAAAAACATATAGCGTCCCTTGTAAAAATCAGATTATCAGAGTTTCAAAAGAGCTAAAAAAATGCATTGACCATTAAACCAGGGAAGAAAAGTAACAGCATTCAATGAAGATCGCTATGATATATTAAGTAAAAAAAGTGAAAAGACACAAAATATAACTAGTCTAGGCTTCCATAAGTGGATTTTAAGAAAGATGGCTGCAGAAATCTCCATTTCATGGTACCAGAAGTGGATTAGTAAAGCGTAAGGCAAGGTTTAGTGGAAGGGTTTTATGGTAGAATTGTAACGCCAAAGGAAGCAATGTAATCTATGAATACCTTCTACAAACACTGAAATTTGAATTTTTGCAGAAATCTATCATGTGGAGTTGCCAAGTGAAGATGATCGTCATAATCACGCTTCCCCATACCCCATCAGTTATTTCATAGAAAAACTGGCTTTAACTTTTTTAAAGATGCATAGATACCTCCCACTAACTTTTCTTTGTTGCAACCCAAGAACATACAACCCAAAGATCTGGTAAGTATTATGTCGTATGATGTCATTGAAACGAAGCTGGCCAATTTGATGAGTGAGAATGAGTTTAGGTGTCAGAATCCAAAAATGTAAAAATTTGAAATAACAGACTATGCTGGAATATATCCAAAAGTTGGCCATGGGTACAGGATACATGGACTTCTATTTAAAATTTATTTTGGAGGCCACAGTCAATTTTTTTATTGGCAAAAAAGGACTGAAAAAGTCTTCCAACTTCAGAATTTTGCAAAACCTTTGCTGAGTTTGCAATTTATTCAGAAATACTCAGCAACTCCCTTTCTCAAGATACAGTCCCAGCAGTAACCGCATGACAAAATGAAGAGATAGGTTACCTTTTGTTTCTCAACAGAAATGGAGATTTTAAGCACTATAAGCTAACTGTTTAACTCTTTCTTATTCTTCCTCGTCTTTCAAGGAATCTAGCTCACAAATTATCAGTTTTGCAAAACTTCCTAATCAACATCTCTTGCTTGAACTCAGGACGCTAATCATCCATGGCAACAAGGCTTGATTCCAATTGCCAACTAAGCCAGTTGGCGCGTCAGTCAACATACAAATTTGTGAATTTCCCCCAAAGATAAATTTAACTTCCATCAATCATGTCTGCAGCAGCCTTTCTTATCGTTTCTGCAGAGGACTTCTTAGATCAAAAACCTTGCTTTATATGTTGTGCATAAGGACTTGGTGCTTCTGAATCAAGCCAGTTTTGATGCCAACTGGTATAATCATATGGCAACATGAACAGATTTGCAACAGCACCAACAAGCACCAACAGATTGTAACAGCACCACAGAAACTTGCAACAGCATGCCAGCAGCAGAACAGAAACAGAACAGGAGGCCAAGAAACATTGTGATATCAAAAATTAATATCACAATTTTTCAAGACCAATTCAGTTCATCAATGATTGCTAACTCAAACAATAGAGTTGGGTTCTTAAAGTATTTTGGGATTTCCAAAATTATAAAATTGTAGGAATCCCGAATACATTATAAAATATGAAAACAAATCAATTAAATTAAAATCAAACATCTCCCATTTGAAATTAAAAATTTCTTTAATATCTTTAAGATGTCTGCATCAACTCTTCTAGGGTGACAGAAACTCAACTCCATTGAGTGAGGCCCCCATCGTCAATCTCCCAACCATAAGCTAAATGGTTGTACAATTCACCATCGATGCCGGTAGACATGTGTAAATGGTAACTGAAATTTGAGAGCTCCACCAGCTCCTCCATAATGAGAGGAACTTGGTCCTGGCGATGGTCAACTTAATGACTCCAATAAAACTCCAAAATATCTGAACCTAACTGTTGATATGTCTCTCTAAAAATTCAAGCGCACTATGAATCTAGTTGGCCAACCCAATGAATAAAAAAGTGTTAACCTCTCCATCACTGATGAACACAATCTGCTCAACTAAAATGCCTCCAATTTTATCTGTCTGCCAGTAGGGTTGATAACGGCGTAAGAATGGATAAGGTCCCAACATTTGGATTATATGGGGGAATTATATCTAGTGCATGAGCCTACCTTTATAACAATTAAGTCAATAATATTGAAAGTATGGTGAAAACTAAAGTGAGATGGAACATCCAAAGTATATGAATTTTGTCTAACCCACTGTAAATTTTTAAATGGACCAACACTACGAACCAACGGTTCAAAAATAGGGACAAGTGGGCTGCTTGAGTCTAATCAGAATCATAACATAATCCCCAACATCAAATTCAACCTTTCTTTTATATACACTAGTTTGAAATTTATATGATATATTACTTACTTCTGATTGTTTATTGATCTTGCTAAGCAAGTCATGAAGATGTTGTGCAAAAGCTTTGGCTGACATTAACACACTAGAATGTGAGACGTTGCGATAAGGTCTAAAGGTTACCTAGGTTTATTACCATGCACAACATCAAATGGACTCGTACCAATAGACCTATTAATAGATGTATTACACACAATTAGGCCATAGGAAGAATATAATCTCAATTCCTAAGGTTTTCTTGAACCAAACATCTTAGTAAGCTTTCTAAACTCTGATTAACAATCTCAATTAGGCCATTTGTCCATGGCATTAATGGAAATATCAACTGATATGAAACATATTAGCCAACATATAATCGGTATTGGGGGCCTCCGATAGTGAAATTTTCCAATACTATAATAATATCGCAATATTGTTCCATGTCGGTCAACAAAACCAATATATCGATCGATATTTGACCAATATATCAGCCAATATAACCAATAAATCATTTATACAATACTATCAGCTTATAATTTTAAATTTTTTTTACATTCGATAAATCTGATACCAATATTTGTTATCTAATATGTCCAATACTAATATGACTGTAACTAATACCAATACCGATATTTTCATACATATTCTGTAGATTATACACAATGGAAAATTTTAATTTGATGCCAACAAAATGCCACAGAGTCCTCTAAATGTGACTATGAAAATAAACATCCCAATCAGTTACAATAGTGACAGAAAATAAATATAACGTGACAATCTTATTAAAATAGAATCTGACAACTCGAGAAACATTAAAAGTTTTACAGTAATGGATGAAGTGGGCCGTTTGAAAAAAAAAGATCCATAACAAAATTTGAATTATTCCTTTAAGGGGTACAAGGGCGTCCTAATACAAAGTCCATACATCTTGCCAAGGACAACTAGGCACAGGATGCTTTGTTAATTGGCATGTTCAACAAATACTAACAATATTAGTACATCTCTTCAAACTAAACCAATAAGGTTGTTGCTCAACCTCATATACTACCATATCACACCCAAAAAAGGTCAGATAAGCCGCCGATATGAACTTTCCAAACTATAATATCTCAAAGCAATGTCCAAGGGATGCAAAGTGTATTGCCTCAAAATAGATATTTCTCCTGAATGAGAAGGCTATCAGTAGTGACAAAATGTCTACTCTATGAAGCTAAAACTATCTTCCTAAAATTAGGACAAGACTCGTACTCTTCCTTGAGTCTTTTAAATCTAACCACCTTTACTTGAATGACAAACAGTAAGCGCACCGGATTGCTTAAGACATTTGCGGCTTGGTTCTCAACTCCATTCTTATATTTCAAGACGAAAGAATAAACTTGCAAATACTTAACCCAATGACCATCCCTATGATTCAATTTCTTTTGGAAATTAAGAAGACAAAGAGCCTCATAATCAAAATAAAGGTCAAACTTCTAAAATAATAAGTAATAGAGCAAGTGACGTAAGACCTGTACAACTATATACAACTTCTTACCATAAATAAAATACCATTACTTGGCATTATTCAACTTCTCACTGGAGTAAGCAATAAGATGGCGCTCTTCACTAAGAACTCTACATAGTTACATCTGACACATCACACCCTACCTCAAACACCTTAGAGAAGTCAGGGAAATGTATGATTAGGGCTGCTGTCATTCTCTTTTTAAGATTGTTAAAGGCTTTATCAGTATCAAGAGACTATAGAATTCACCTTTTCTCATATACTCAATAAGAGGAGCCATAATCTCCCCAAATCCATTAAAGGCTTTAATAGTATCAAGAGACTAATGGAATTCACCCTTTTTCATATACTCGGTGAGAGTAGCTGTAATCTTACAAAATCTATTAATCAACCAATGATAAAAAGTAGCTAAACCATGAAAGCTCTAAACATCGTGGGTGGCTTGGGCTTAGGCCAATTTACGATCACCTAAAATCATTAAAGAACAACAAAAACTCTAACAGATAAAACTATAAAACCAAGAAAAGCAACAATATCTAAAAAAGTAACACTCATTAAAATTGGCATACAAACTCGCTTTCCAAAGGGTTGTACAGAATTGCGTGAGATGGTCTATGTGTTGTTCTTTGGTCTTATTATAAATAAAGATTTCATCAAAATAAACCAATAGAAATCGTCCCATAAATAGTCATAGGATCTGAGTAATGACCCTCAAAGATACTAGGGGTTGGACAACCCAAGCAACATGACCAACCACTCATAAAGAGCATCTTTCAGCTTGAAGGCCGTTATCAACTTATCCTCTGGGCAAATTCTTATCTGGTGGTAACCACTCTTTAAATCGATTTTAAAGCACTATCCATCATATTTAGCATATCACCAAGCCTAAGGATAGAAAAATGATTATTCACCATGATCATATTAGTGGTCTGGAGTCCAGACACATCCTCCATGATCTATCATTCTTAGGTATCAAGAAAGGGGGCACCACATATAAATTCATGCTCTCTCAGACGACTACCTTATGAATGAGTTCTCCAACTTGCTCTTGGAGCTCAACGTGCTCAATGGGATTACATTACAATGTGGCAAATTTGGGAGAAAAGCACCCAAAACAAAGTCAGTGGCATGTTAAATATCACATAAAGGAGGAAAATGATTTGGGAGGTTTTGAGAAAGACATCCTATTCTGAAAGATCTAATTGACCTCATCATGTATCAATGCAGGAGATTCTAAAGGACTTTTAAAATAACAACAGCAAATAAAACAAACGCTCTCATAACTATACACTCAAACTCTGAAGTGCTAATAATACGTAATCCTTTAATTCCAACCACATCCCTTCCTTTGTTGTGAATAATAGGTTTTACAGGCAAATGATGAAGAATCTTCTAGCCCTTATAAACAAAAGAACATGAGTTAAAAGCGATCTTAGATTATTACATCCAAGTAATACA
This sequence comes from Nepenthes gracilis, assembly GCA_033239525.1. Lineage (NCBI taxonomy): Eukaryota > Viridiplantae > Streptophyta > Magnoliopsida > Caryophyllales > Nepenthaceae > Nepenthes > Nepenthes gracilis. The sequence goes on from BSYO01000015.1 coordinate 10,419,937, forward strand.
ACTAAGGTCTGATTAACATTATCCACATCCATTGGAATAGTATCGCACCAAATGTGATCATTGCACTCCAAGAGTTTAATGGGTACAAGACATTGTTCCCTAACTTCTAGGGAAAATGTATCAATCTAAGAGATAATAAACAGATTAGGACGTGGAATAGCTTTTAACTCAAGACGGGAAATAGTTTTAGCCAAGACGGCACTGATGTAACTACCGCTATCCATAATGATCTTGCAAGCCTCATCTTCACATTGATGGAAGTATAAAAGATAATATGACAACACCAGTCATCAATCTCTTTAATTGGGTCAAGATATATCGAACAACATTCAATAATTGAACATTGGGTACAAAAAGACTAGGGCTTGAGCTACAAGAAATAGTCTTAATGAAACCTAAGAAGGTATCATCATTATCATCCAAAACATCAAACTCTTCTAGTTCGGGCCCATAAAGAGTGGTTCCTCTTGGTTTACTCTGCCTCACTCTCCAATAAATAAGACTTTATTCGAACATTTAAAAGAAATATGTCCAAAACTTTTACAGTTAAAACACTATACCTAAGATTTTTTTCTAGGAGCATCAACACCCTTATCTCTATTTTGCGACCAAATGCTGAAAGAACAGGATCTAACATTCAAAACTTCAAAAATTCTAATAATTTAGAGAGAGAAATTATACCAGTAATGCAAGAATAATTGATAAAACTTGATAATCTTTGATTAATAAAAGATCTTTGATGCAAAGGGTTGATAATGGGAAGATAGGGTATCGTTGATACACGATGGAATACAAATTTCGATACAAGAGATTGGCTAATTTTGACTAAAAGATGATAGAGATATTGGGATATTGCATTGAAGCACTGGACTCTATCTCCTTGGTGTTTTTGGCCTTCGGGTATTAGAGGCGTTGGGGTTGCAACTCTTACATAGAACTGTGTCTGGAGTGCCTTTAAATAGAAATCTAAAAGCCATCTGAACCGTTGATCTGTAATTAAATAGGAATCATGATAATGATGAAGCATCAATACTGTTACATGTCGCTTCAATCTTTGTCATCATTACTTGTTGTTTTCTTTACTAACTGCCGAATCTACTGTGGATGAATAGTAGTCATCATTGCACTTTACTATAGATGAATAGTAACTTCATTATTGTCGAATCTTTACTGTGGATAAATAGTGGCATGTCGGGCACTGTAGCACTGTAGCAATTGTCTTTTTGTGGTGTGATGAAGTTTGATCCGTGTGATGAAGTTTGATCTTTCTGAATATGTATTTGACTTGGCACCTACATACAGAGTTTTTTTTTAATATCGAAGAATACTAATGTAAGGAAAAATATCAACACCATCAGCAATAGTTGGTATCCTCCATTAGGCCCTTCTTGTTGAATATCTTTTACAAGCAAAATACAGCAATAGTTGGCAATTTCTTCCTACAGTAAATACTATTCTCCCACATAACGCTATCAAATGTATCTATGATCATTGGCTTCAGATCCTTTCGTGCAGTAATGGTTTACTTCTATGTGCTCCAATGGCTACTGCAAGTCTTGAGTTACTATATATTATTAATACTGCTATTAGTACTTGTCATGAGATTCCTATACCTGAAGATCTTCAACACATGATTCAATATGATTCGTATTCGGATTATGGCCATGGTATTATCTTTGAATGTGGAGTTGATAGTATGAAATTCCCAAATGATGGATGTTTATTATCCATTAGCACAGACGGTCTCATTTCATATTCCTCTCAAACTTACACATAAAAAGACTATATAAAATTTGCATGAACAACGAACACCTGGTATCCTCGACAAGATAATTATGTGTTCATTTCACCAGACAAGCTTCATTTATTATATGATCAGTTTCTATAACCGCCATATATTAGAGTCATCCACATTTCTACTAGTATGTCCATGATCATCCACCTTCCACAGAATGCATGGACTTCTACTGACCTTTACAGTTGGGATTTATGATTATTTAAATGGCAAAGTCACCAATGTTATGCTCTGACTATCGCTCTTATCAAACTGGAACAATATCAGCAATTTACTATGTGGATATTGAACCAATCTACTACTACTTCCTAGATTCAAGTATTTTCTGCATCTGTTCACGATTTGGTATCAACAGAAGTTTAACCTATGATTTCTGGTTATACGTTCAGCAACAACACCCGACACATCTTTTCCTCTGCTTGACATTTATATCGATACAATTTACATGCTCAAGATTTTGCTACCGTCCAAGACCTTGGTCTACATTATATTTTTGAGCCCTTTGAATGTCCTCTATCCTGTGCTGATGGTGTTGATATTTTTTTTTACATTAGTACTCTTCGATATTAAAAGAAAAAAATTCTATACGCAGGTACCAAATTAAATACATGTTGAAAGATCAAACTTCATCACAATGATCAAATTCTATCACACCACAAAAAGACAAAATTGCTATAGTGGCTACAGTGCCTAACATGCCACTATTCATCCACAGTAAAAGATTCAACAATGATGAAGTTACTATTCATCTACAGTAAAAGTGCAATGATGGCTGCTATTCATCAATAGTAAGATTTGGCAGTTAGCAAAAAAAACAACAAACAATGATGACAAAGATTGAAGCGACGTGTAACAGCATTGATGCTTCATCATTATCACGATTCCTACTCAATTATAGATCAATGGTTCAGATGGCTTTCAGATTTCTATTTAAAAGCACTCCAAACGCAGTTCTAAGTAAGAGTTGAAACTCCAACGCCTCCAATATACAAAGGCCAAAAACACCAAGTAGAGAGAGTCCAGTACTTCAATGCAATATCACAATGTCTCTATCCTCTCTTAGTCAAAATTAGCCAATCTATTGTATCAAAATTTGTATTCCATCATGTATCAACGATACCCTATCTTCCCATTGTCAACCTTTTGTATCAAAGATCTTTTATCAATCAAAGATTATCAAGTTTTATCAAGTGTTCTTGCATTACTGGTATAATTTCTTTCTCTCTGAATTATTAAAATTTTTGAAGTTTTGAATAAGAGATCCTGTTCTTTCAACATTTAAATGATAGATCTTGTTGTTTAAACTGTTTGACTACATTAGTATGTTCATCTGTCTATACTAAAGGATTTTTTTGAAGTCTTTGATATAAAGGCTTACAAATTTGTCGTAATTTTGGAATAAAGTTGGCTATGTAAATAAGACATCCCGAGAATTTTTAAAGGGCAAAAATGACACATAAAAACCCCATCTCTTACTCTCCCGCAACCTTGTTCACTTATGACCAATTATATGAACTATTTTCGTAGCTTCCTGTTAAAACTCTCCTCAAATTTGCCTCCATATCTAAACCTTGTAACCATCTTTTATTCGAATCAAGTTTTATCCAACTTCATTCTTATCATGCGCTAGTCAAAGTAAGGTAGTGTTACTTGGTGTTGTTTCCTATTCCAATACCTAATCCATTAAAGAGCTTTGTTGTAATTCATTAGTATTTTTCTCTTCCTGATCTGAATCTGATAAAGACTCGGTTGATTCATTTTCTTGGATTTCATATAATCTATTATCAGGGGAATGTTAGGTGTAGGAGATCCTAAGACAAGACTTACGGTTCGCAGTAAAGGCATTCCATGTTGGGGGACGACTATCACCACGCCGTCCATAAGGTGTCCTCGCAACTAACTCATAGCCTCGAACCAAATTACATACATGGTCAAGAGAGCAACATCCCTTAGGACAAGCTCTCTCCTAATATCATCAGGTACACCTTGCTTAAATCTACTTAACATCATAGCCTCATCCTCAATTATTTGGCAGCTCATTCAAAACTCATCGAATTGAGTTATATAGATTGATTACCCTACCGAATGGCATTCCGCTTGTCAAGTAAATTGCTATTGTACGAACAAGACTGGTGTTTCTCTTGAAGGTGAGGTTTCATACTAGTCTAACTCCCAATCCGAGTTGCTTGATGCCTAATAAGGGCATCCTCAACATTACCCAAATAGTTGAGCATTTTTGTCAGCTTAATACTACTGAACTAAACTCTCTTATCATCAAACCTAGTATATCACTCAAAACAACAATCCATATCCCAAGCCTATTGAGTAAAAACTCAAGGGTCAAGGCAACCATCAAAAGTAGAGACATCTAACTTGATATTCCTAAAGAGTTATTTATCCTAATCCCACTCTCGATCGTAATGTTGAAGCATGTAGTCACACCTATGCAGTACCTGGCTATTATGCCTATGATAGTCATTCCTATTACAAGACACATCAAAATTGCCAGCATTTGATGACTAAGGTCTCATTTTTAAAGTGGCAACTCAATTAGCTAAGTCCAAAGTCACTTGACGGGTAGTGACTTGGTTAGCTTGGATGGGTATCATATGATTTTGCAATTGTTGTTAGTTGGTGGCTTACTGACTAACTATTAACTCCAATCTTCAAACTAATAAAGATCCATGGACAGGTCAAAGGTGTCATAGAAATAATACAACCACTATACAAGTGTATACAATACCAATATGACTAATGTGGTTAATATCATTAAACAACTAGTAAAATTGAATGTGTGCAAACCCGAGCCAAATGCAAGGTAAAAAAATCTATTTTTTTTATATTAGTATGATTCAAATAAAGCAAACAAATATTACTAATCAACCAAATTAATAAAGTAAAGACCAAATATAATACTACTAAATATCCACTATGAAAGGAAATGAAATGGAATAAAGATGGCAAAGAAAGGATATTTGTTTGTGCTCTTTTTTGTGCTTTGATAAAGGGAAATATAGGAAAATAATGGATGAAGAGGACGGTAAGAAGCATATCACAGGAAATGAGTAAATGTTACACGTAGATAAAATTAAAAGATATTAAAGAAAAACAAATTAGATACTCAAGAAATATTGAAGAACTAATAAACCTCGTCTCACCAAGTAAGGTAATTAAATCTGATGCACATCCCACGTGTGTAGCTGGAAGTAACTTATTTGCTTTGTTTGCTTCTCTAGTGTTTTTTTTTTTTTTTTTTTGGGGGGGGGGGTTGTTATTAGGCCTCAAGGCAAGCCCAAAAAAAAGGAAATGAAAAGTTAGGAACAATTAAATAAACAAATGAGCAAAACAAGGAAGCCTTCTCTCCTCTCTCCAACAATTATGGTATAGCCGGCGATGATGGGCCAACAACGAAGGGCCTACTCTCCTAATTCCAAGCCTCTCTCCTTTTTAATTCTCGTGATCTCTGATTCACTGACTGACGAATCAAAAGTGAGACTTTATGAGAGCTTTTCAGCTAGATTTCCAATTGAGAATAAGGAAGATTTTCAATTGAGAAGAAATAGAGAGCTGTAGTAAGAGAAGTCTGATTCAACAAGAGATTGAAGAGAGATGAAACTAGGGTTTTGGTTTTCTAGGGAACCAGGTCTCAGCAGTCATGGTTTTAATTTGATGTTTTGGCTTACGGTGTTAAAGACAGTGGGTTATGTAATGGTTATGGTGGCTCTTCTATAAATTTGACGATGAAACAAGGAGAAACTCACTATGCTTTATTCTCTCTTTTTTTTGATCTTCTACTTCCTTCAACAAAAGATTTTTGTAAAGATTTTGTTCAGCACAATTTTTTTTTTTACCACCACCTCAAAAACACTTTTTTTGGTTTTTCTAATACAAGATTTAAACCGATAGGATTTTGGTAGGGGTTATCAGAGTGAATCAGTGACTCGGCATCATAGGTAGGAGGATAGTAGGAGGCTGTGTGGACGATCTAAATAAGTTTGATACCAAATTTGATGCAGGAAATGGGAAATATGGGAAGGGAAAAAGAAGAGAAAGAGAAAAAATCGAGAAACAGAAAAGAGAACAGCAAAAAGGAGAGAGCAGATATTATAAGAGATAATGAAGAAGAATTATAATTTCTTAATATTGATTCAATTCATCAAAAATTGCTCAAATAATAAAGTTAGCGTCCATATAGAGAGATACCATACTAATAAGTTAATTAAAAAATAAATATAATTTCCTAATTAAGAACAACCTAAAATAAAGAAATAATAAAAGTAAAATATAATGTTCTAAAAGCATTTTGGAATATCAAAATTATAAAATTTCAGAAATATCCAAGATATTATAGAACATGGGAAAAAATAAATTAAATTCAAATCAAATCAAATATCTCTTATATAAAATCAAATCTCTTTAATATATTTGAAATGTCCGTATTAGTTTCTCTCCAAGTTTCCACGAAACCCATCTTGTCATGGATTAGCAAAGGCTCCTGCCTTACAATTGGTATCTGTTGGGCCCCAGTATAAAGGCTCATAAAAACACGGCCCAGAAGAAAAGCCCAAACAAGAGGCCAATGGCCCAAAAACCAAGACCACGGCAGAAGCCCAAGAGGTCCCGTCCGCTCATAAGGAAGCTCGAGGACAACGCCAGCGACACCCAAGTGCACAGACACGGAAAGGACCGGGAACCCTAAAAGCCCTGCTGAGTCTCAGAATCGCCCGAGAGGTCAAGAAGAGACTCCTGGGCTTTCCCCAGAAGATCCTCCAAGGGCAGCCTCCTCTTACGAGTCCGCGAACTCACGAGGAGCTCCACCCAAGAAAGAGGACTACCCTATGCTCGGACGAGGATGCCAGCTAAGTGATTTCGCCGATTCCCAAGGAAACCTGTAACCACTGCCTGTCTCCATCTAAACAGAGCACGTCTGGTCAAATCAGGACTGACTCCTAGACCCTGCTTGACTGACACACCTAGGCCTACCAGCGGCGCTAGCCACATGCCTTCCTGCGCACGTCAGCAGCATTAATGAGGCCGCTGGGACATTGCACAGCTTCTGGGCCATCCGATGGCTGCCACGCGTCTCCTCCCCAATGGCCTGGTCTTCCCTATAAATACCCAGTCAAGTCCCTCTCTAAGGGACCGGATTCTCTTTCCCCAAAAAATTCGCTCCAGAAAGAAGGCAAAAGGCCCACTTCCTCTCGGCCACTGAATCTCTCTCTTCCCAGCGAAACGGAACAAAAAGAGTGGTAAAGCCTTCCAACGAGCGATCCCCTCTAAGAAAGAGATACAAAACAACAGACAATGAAGGAATTAACCCTAACAATTGTACTTTGTAAAGACTTCAACCTAAATAGTGAATCATTTTCAAGGCCCTGAGCCTCGTGGTTTTTCCTCCCCATTCAAAAGGACGTTTCCCACATAAAAGATCCGGTCTCAATCTTCCTCTCGTGTCCGACACCTCACACATTTGTGTTGCTTGGAAACCACGGATCCGACTGGACCACGCGGATCCAGAAGGCAACAGTATCCAAGCAGGATTGATTCACAGGAAAATCAACCGCTCTTCCATAATTCTTTTTCGGAAAGCCAGTTTATATCTTTGGGAACAACTCCCTTCAACAAATTTTTTTCCCCTGGTTTCCAGACACATTCTTCAGCAGTTCAACCATGTCCAGAAGAAGCAAGTCCTTGAGAATCAATTGCACCAATGGCAGCAAGAAAAGCAGACCAAGCTGCAGCAACAGACAAAAAACACATTCTCTTTCTGGAAGGACAATGCAGAGGAATTTTGATCTACCAAATACAGGAAGGAAGACCAGATATTGGATGCTAGTTTGGCTTACATTCAAGCACCTGTTCTTGAAACAAATGAAGGTTCTAGTTCAAGAAAGAAGCCAGGAATAAACATCTCACACCTTAACAAGAATGAATCTGATTGCTCCCAGTCTTGCTGAAATTGGCAAGCAGGGCTTCAGGAATGGCAGCAAAAAGCTTGGGGGTGGATTAAGGAAGTTTCTGATCATCTCTCATTTCACATTTCCCAAATTTGACTTTCCCTCTTTTAATGGAGACAATCCTTGACATTGTATCAGGAAATACTCTGAATGCTTACAAATCTACAAGATTTTTGAAGCACAAAAAATGAAGCTAGTGTCCATGTTCTTGGAAGGGCAAACTAAGATTAGGTTTCAAGGCTATTCAATGCAATAAGATACTCTTTCTTGGAAAACTTTTAGGGGGATGTGTGCAAAAGATTAGGGAGAAAGGCTCTAACTGACGTAATCAAGGAGTTCAACAAATTGCAGCAAAAAAAGTGTAGAGGAATAACAATAAAGCTTTCAATCACTCATGTTATCTACTAATCCAACTCTTGCTGAATCATACTTTGTCTCAAGCTTCCGTAGTGGCCTAAGATCAATACTAAAAATCCTACAATCATCATCCCTTGCCCAAACATTTGATCTTCCAAGATTCGAACACACTCTATCTAGAAACTGTCCAACAAATCTAGACCAGCATACTAAACCAAATATCGCTCATCTGCATATCCCAAACCCACTGCCACATTCCTACACAAAGAAATTGCAATCACAACTTCAAAACAACAAACCCCTTACTTCCAAAAAATAACCCCAGCCTAACCATTGATCAGAAACAGAACCTAGGCCTTTGTTTCAGAAGCAATGATAAGTGCACACCTGGGCACAAGTGCAAAGACATGGTACCTGAATTTCAGAACAGCAGATATTAATCAAGCTGGACCTACTGTGCAAATTGATTGGAAAATGGAGGAAGAAGGACCTCTGTGCAAATCGATTGGAAAATGGAGGAAGAAGGACCTATGGTAATATATGCATTACAAGGCAGCCCCTCCACCAATGCTATTTGAATTGAAGGTACATACCAAAAGAAACATATTCCAATCCCAATTGATAGTTGGAGGATACAAAGTTTGTAGACCCAAATATAGCTGCAACGGCCAATTGTGGAATCCCACTAGCTGTAGGAGCACAAATGAACACAAGATGATGTGTAAGGCCAAGTAGTGCAACTTTACTTGGCAAATGCAACAGCAATTCTTTACTGCAGACTCAGAACACTCAATGTGGGAATGTCACATGGTGTTTGCTGTGGATTGATGAACACTAATAGCCTATCATCTATAACTACAGCAATCCTAAAGACACATTTAATAAAGATGTAAAATAGGTAAAGCTCAGGGGGATTACGGAACAAGCCACATTATCCATGCATTCACATGGCTGCACCAACAGATTTACAACAGCACCAGCAAGTGCCTACCAACAAATCTGCAACAGCACCTGCAAAAGACTAGCAACAGAATGCCAGCAGCAGAACAGAAGAAGAACAGATGGCAAAGAAAGATAAGCTGAGTTTGTTAGTCCATCGGTCAAGTGTCACTGAACTGTTAAGGTCTGCTACATAGCATAACAAGCCGATAAAAGAGTATTACTCATGTAAATTCAGCATGTTGAATGAGACAAATACTTGTTTCTCTCCTAGTTTCCATGAAATCCATCTTCTGGTCAATCAGCCTAGGCTTCTCAAAAACAAAATTTGGTGCTGTCGCCTGTACTAGAAGTCCATCATCAGACCCTTTGAAATTAGATATTCCTTTTCAGAATTTGGGCTACCAAAGATTTACATATTTTAGCAACAAATTCCATCCAGATAACCCTAATTGTCAATAGAATGCTCTCTTTCTAAACATAACCAACAACAAAAAAGGATGAATTCAAGGTCTCTTGTAGTCTGTTTTGATAATAATTGGAGCTTATAGCTCAAACTTCATTTTAGTTATAGCCATTTTCATTAGCATCATCTATGCCACTAATACTTCAAGTTCTCACAGATAGTTCTCAATCATGGATTGATTTTCTTCCAATCAATATTTTCATCATAATATGTTATGGCTATGTAGGGAGCAGTTGTGGTCTCATATGTGGTCGCTGGTGCAAAGGTTGATGTACCATGCAAATTTTGAGGATGTGGCATGGTGATGTATGTGTGGTGAAACATTGTCACGGATCAGCTATCCAATTCTCAATGAACAGCCTTATACCATATGGGAACATCTCTTAATGCGTGGTTGAATGCTCACGAGCTCAGAGTCACATCTTTGGTGCAGGTGCTTACTTTGCTAACCACCTTGATCGCTTTCTGTGTGATTTCCTCTGTTTGTCACCAAATGGATTAGTCTAGCCTTTGGGGGTATGGGCACCACACATGCTAGAGTTCCTATCTCTTGACAAGTGGTATTAGATTCGTAGTCCGTCACTGCTGCCAGAGAAACATGTAATAAAGCAATCCTCGGGAGAAGCACTTCATAATGGGGAAGAGGTGACAAGCAACAATGTTAGGTGACTTGAATGGCAGACATGGTGCGTTGAAGCAGTGGTATCAAAGTTGGAGCACAGTGTTTATTGTACAGTGAGCATGAAGCACAGCCTTTGTGGGAGAGCTGGAGATAGGGCATCCAAGTTGTCTATAAGTAATGCAAAGAAGCAACAACAAACACTTTCACGAAGCTGTCAAGATATTAGATGGGGAGATTGTCACAGACTGACATTCCCAATGCTCAACGGACAGCCTTATGCCATTTGGTACACTGCTACTCCTAGTTAAGGTGCCAATGTCAATGAGAGTATCCTGACAGCAATGGCCCATCACAGGAGTATCATAATGGCTGTAGTGATAACAAACAAGAATGAATAGTGAAGGCTATAAATTGACCATACTGCATAAAAGCACGAGAATTTGAGTAATAAATCGACAATTCTAGGACATCTAAGGAACTTCGGTATTTTTTCAATAATTTGATGAAATATGTTTTATCATAAATTGTTATTTTCAAGTAATCTAATTGAGTCTTTTTGTTATGTGATTTAGATAAATCAAATATTTCTATGTCAATCTATTTGCATGAAAAAGTCAAATATATACTATTGAAGAAAATAAAAATCATTTTTCATGATACAAGCAAATTACTATTGAATGGTATAACATGAATATGAATGAAAACAAAGTATTTATGAAATTAATCAATTAATTAACAACAAGCTCATACGGTCTGTACAAGACCGTATTGATCAATATCAGCCTATATTGGTCAAAATGCATGATATCTCACTAATATCAACCCATCTGGGCTGATGCAAGTGTGATTCAATCAAATTTCCCAAAGAGAAGCCAAACTCCAAGATGTATCAGGGATATGGCACATATAGGTTGATATTTCAAACTATGCCCCTAATACCTGATTGGATGCTCATGGATCACATCTTTGGAACAAGTACGTACTTTGCAAGCCACCTTGGTAGCGTTTTGTGAAATTTCCTTTCTTGGCCAGATGGAGTATCTATGCCCCACCCTATACTTAGAGGTAAAGGTGCCGCACAGGCCGAAACACCAATCTAGTGACAAATAGCAAGAATGATATTTGAGGGACGGACAGAGATTGAGGGGGCAAAATGATGGCACTAGCCAACACATGAGCCATAGGAGTTCATTTGCATTCCTTCATAAAGAAAAAGTACAAACACAACATTTCAAGCTCATTTAACAAAAGAACCAAGCTTGAAAACTGTTAACTTCAGATCACTATGTTCATGAACGAGCTCACTTAGGTGTGAGTTGGCTGGTCAACTTTTATTCAGTTAAGTACTCATTTTAAGCTTATTTATTGTGAAATTAAGACTTGTTACAAGAATGTGCAATAGGTAGGTTCATTAAGCAACTTGGTGAAGTGTTCCATGTAAGCTTCCTTTGCCACCGTGCGAGGGGGGGTTGTCTTTTTGATATATAATAGGTAGAGTGAACTATTAACCATACATTGTTCAATGTTTGTACGGCAAAAATTGACTAACAGGTAAATATTTATTTCTAGCTAAGGTCTTAAACACAATAACTTATAAGTCGATCATTACCAAAATATCAGTAACAACTATCTTAATTTATAAAAGCTTATGGACAAGCTTGAGCTCATTTAAAATCAATCCAACCTTGAACAAGTTATTAGAGCTCATACTTCAGCATGAATCTTAACATAAAACAAGCATGAACACATCAACTCCTTCACACCCTCTATTTGCAATGATCATTAATGGAAATATTGGTCGATACAATATATATCAAAGGCTCCCAGTACCAAGATTTCCTAATAACGCGATAACATCGTAATATATTTCCATATTAGCTGACACAGATGATATATCGGCCTATATGGCCCTATTAATTTACGATTTTTAAATTTTTTTTGTCCAATATATTCGATACCAATATATATTATCTAATATATCCAAAATTGATATGACTGCAATTGTTATTGATATTTTTATCCATGGCAGTGATACACTCCATGCATTGAATATTAGACTCCTTGTCTCCATGCAGAGTGTCATTAGTCCATCCAAAGATAACACATCAACTTTTCCACACCCCACCAAGCAAAGGTTAGCAATTAGCACAAAAATTTGCAATATTTATGAAAGTTCATCACTAGGATTAACAAAATGTGAAGTCATGAATACTATGTGCAACCTAAAAGTTCAAGATTATGTGAAGCATCTAAAGATTACGTGGTATCATGCACATCAGAGGGGTTTAGACCCAAAGCTCAACCCATTTAACCAAGTCCAATAAGAAATTTCTTTCCTAGTTGTGTGCTATGATGGGTTAAATCCGAGGATTAAGCCCTCCTATCCCCAACTTTACAAAGAAAAAGGGAAAAACTCCACAATAGTGTTTTTTTTCCCCAAAGTGAATGTTATAGTTTTTAAATTACAAGCCAACATTGATAGTGATCAAACTATACAAACAAGAATATCCTTAAAACTATCCATGAAAATTATTAAATGTATAAGATAAGAAAACTACAACAATACCCAAAGAAAATGTCAATGTCCTTAATAATAATTTGCACACTAAATCAATTTGATATTTAATTATATTATGGGACAAATTGGAAAGAACAGGAATTATTTCTTCCTCCACTGCTAAATCTTACTTTCTTCCTCCCCAGTGTCAAATGCAAAGGATTTCTGTGTCCAATTAGTTAAAAGTATCAGATGGATATTCTATATCCAAGTCAATGTCTCATGTAAACCCATAAGGCACTTACATGCAAGAAAAGGTAAAACAACGGATGCAATGAGATTAATGGAAACCACCAATAGTGGGAACTTGGTATATACGATTTAAGACAAACATTTAAAAAATAATCCAGAAGAAAAAAGTTATTTTCCTACCTCTGCCTGCCATCTAAACCTAATTCCTTGATCTTCTCTGACAGAGGCATAACAGGCTCAGTAACAATATAGATCGTGACCCTTGCTGTAGACCCATCAATGGTTTCAACCTCAGTGCTGTGAAGAAATGACAAGATATTAGGATGCCTGACCTGCAAAAGAAGCAAACATGCCATCTCATACTGTGAAATCACAGATTTGAAGCACAAGCAATCCAAATAGAAAAATCTAGTAAGTCTTCCTGCATCATGAGCGTTGGGAAGAGTTAGATATCCTGTCTTATCCCTAAATTTTAGAGAAGCTATTTCCATAGGCAAATGGGATCACTTGGGCAAATGGGATGCAACCAAACAAGAAACTTAGCATCAATAACGCCTACCGCAAATATGTATACATATCAACTAAAATGTTCATCATAATATGGCTTCAGAGCTTTAATTGGTAAAGAACCATCTCCAGATTTTGTTAGCTTGGAAAATTTTGAGAATACAATCAAAGTGATGGAAGGAGTTTTTAATTTTTGGTGGGGAAGAATTTGGAAATTCACAAATAATTGAAGTCAGTAATCCCTTCACTTTGTGTTCATCAATGCGGATAAATATCTTCCATCTTTTTATGGAAAGCAGAATGCTAATGCAGAAGCATGGCTCTTAAATTCAATTTCAATACATATTTTCTCTTTAGTGATGACAAAGATACTTTGTTGGACAACTGTTGCATTATAATGAGAAAATAAATGATTCAAATCCCTCTTTCATCACAGCTGTTCAAAATGAGGGAAACCTCCCCCCTTACGTGCAATGCTTCATGAAGCGAAGATTAAGAAGGGCCATATGTTGACCGGAAGGTCCTTTTCTTAACTTTTGGGGCAGGTGAACAGGGATGGGGCAAAACCATCTTGCAATGATTTGCAAGCATATTTAAGTTGGAATCCCATGACATTATGTCCAAAAATCAAAGGCCCTCCCAAGCTTGCTTTTTCTACTTGAAAGCAAACCTGCGAAGAACTTTTATTGGTAATAAATTGCAAAAGAGAAGCAAATCTATGAATACCATTGCCAATTGTCATGCTAAAAGTCCGTAGAGCATTACCATCTGCTATTACTGGTGCTTCTTGCATAAAATCATTCTTGAAGATGGAACTATTGGGTTTTAGGCTACTTCCTTGTAAGTCCCACACCCATATGGTTCAGGTTTATTTCAATGAAGGATAGATCATGGAAAATTGTATTCAATCTGTTTATCCGGTGGAACAGTCTTGGGTGTTCATAAAACAATCTAACAAAAGCTATTGGATTGACATATGGATCCATATCCGAAAAGAATAGGCATCTTTTAAGAGTTCATTGGTTTCTCAGTTGGAAAGAGGGATTGCATGCAATTTTAGAAGGATTGGTAGCTCGGTGTCAAACTCCACCTACACTGAGGATTTTGTCCCTACAATTAGTTGGTCCAATGCTCAGATAAAAAAGGAAATTTAAGTATTAAGTAGCCTGCAAACAGCACAATACTTTCTTGGATCTTTTAACAGACCTTAAACTATTACCACTGGGGTTTTCCCTACTTGCAAAGTATTGTATCACTTGTGTACAGTGTTAAATGAGAAAGAAATGCTGCATCGTCATCCAGGTGTATTACAAAATCAGAACAGGATATTGCATCATAGACAGGCGCGAGCAAAGAGATTAGTCCAAGATGACAAGATTTGACTAGAAACATGGAATATTGGTACTTAAAGTTGCAGACTTATGGTTCGTGGTAGAGACTAGGACTAGAAGAAATATCAATATGGCATGCCTACAAGAAATGAAATGGGTGCAAAAGAAAGCCAAGAACAGAGTGGAATGTTTACGGACTACGGACTTTGGGAAGGATGGAACTAGGAACGGAGTTGGTATAATTGTGGATAAAGTGTAGGCAGAGAATAAACCAAGTGTTAAGAGAAGAGTAAATAGAATTTTTGGGTGCTACGATAGGATGTAAATGGGTAGACAATCGTCCATAGAGGCTGCACTTATAGCAAAAGAAACAGAGGACAAGATTTTTGGGATTTTATTGTGGCTTATGCTCTTATAACGGCTAAAAGAACTCTGAATGTGAATAAGAGCGGCATATTGAAAACTCATAATGACTACACAATTTTCAAGTAAAAATCACAACAGAACACAAACCAATAAAGAGAGAAAAATAGACTGTGATATTTAATTAAATACCACCAACCAGCCACGGACCATGTCTCCACAACGGACTAAAAAGCTTTGTTTTCCTATAGCTACACCAATGCTTGGAAAGAAGAAACAAAGAATGAAAGATCTACATATAAAGGATTATAAAAAAAGAAGAATAGCATACAGTGCGAAGGCGCTTCACTCCATTGCGACCAGCAGCTAAACGCCCATCCTGTGTATTTGTTTCTGAAAGAGAAAATATGGACACTGGAGACCCATCTTCCTGATAGAGTATATCAAAAATGAACAGCATAGTAAGTAAGCTAATTGAGAAGAATGATTCCTTATATTTTTGGTTTGCACTTGGAACGCCCATGCATTTATTTTACATAGCTGCACTTTATTTTTCCAGTGGGCAGGAATAAATATCTTCCACATAGCTGCATATGCATCAATAAAATATTACTGAAAAACTCATTGAACTTTCTGCTCGATAATGTTACCAATTTCACAAAACTGCATACATGAAGAAAATCTAAATGTTCAAATACATAAAGGTCACACATTCAAGAGAGTGGGGAATTGGTGGCAGCACAAATCAGCATCCCCCAACTAGGCAAACCTCCCTTTCGTCCTCTCTCCTTCCCTGCTCATTTGTTTTAAACTTTTCAACTGTGATTCACTCCAGTAGTTTCCACTTGAGGCACCAGTTGGGAGCTGTTGAGGTAGGTCGGAGGATCCTACTCCAACTCAATTCTAACTGATATAAGATTTTGAAGCATAGATTCGACAAAGTAAACATTTATCACTGTTGGGACAAATGTGTCAAGGGTTCATTTTGCAATCAAATGTCAGAGAAGTCCAAAGACATTGGAATATGGGATCTTAAGCAACGTGTGAACACCACCCGGTTTGGGAAGTCACATTTTTTTGGAAAAGGGTTGGGTTTCAAATGGAAAAAGATGTTCCATTTTTGCAGCAGATGGAGGCAAGGATGATGAAGACCCTTCACAGAAAATTGTGGTTGGAGAATCTATTCCAAGTGAGAAGTGAAGCATTATGGGTAAGTTGAGTTCAAGCAGCTAAAAATAAATCAAAGGCCTCATACTATTAGTGGATGTAGATGCATTGATAGGGACAGACCAACAGCATTCCAAAGGCCAGGGCAAGTAAACCCAGCGTGAGTTGTAGGTGGACACATTTTCCTGATCCAGAAGATAGTTTGTGAAATGAAGAAATGCCTTCAAATACTTTCTGAGATGCATTTTTGCAATGTTGTGACCAGGTCTATTAGATATGTCAGAATCGGTTCAGTTAATGATTTAAAATTATGTAAGGAAGTTTCTTGGCTCGGCAAAAAGGTTTCATACACGTGCAGACCAATCCTGGAACTCCACCATGATGGGTTAAACATCTAATCCCAACCCCCATAGTTTCAAAGTTAACAGATGCTCAACAGTAAGATCAACCAAAGAGCAAAATTCAGCTGGAGATGTTATTCATAAAAAAAATTTAACTGTTCAAGAAATCTTGGAAAACTCAACAGCAATCGACTAATGGCATTGAATCAATTAACTGAAGTTATTAGCAACAGTGATCGAGGAAGGTCAAGGAAAAATGGACTGAATGTGGTTTGTTGTGATCATTGTATAGCATTCAGTTTGATAGGAGTTGCTCTATCATGAGTTCATCATGAGGACAGAATGCATATTCTAGGACTAATCAATTTTCAGGTAAAGTTGAAGCATGCTGCTGTTGTTTCACCAGAATAAAAGAACTAAATGTTGAAGTTGATGCTGTTAGTGTTATGAAAGAGCATATTTCTTCCAGTGAAGTTGGGTGCAATAAGAACTTGTTTCTGATCATCTTATCAAAGATAAATAATGTGGGAACTACTGAAGAGGACCATAAGGATTTTCAAGGTGTTTAAATCTTACGCAGGCCCTGGGAATGCAAGAGGATTACAAATGAAGAAAAAGTAAAGGAGCAGGCAATCAAGTGATACTAGTTGAAGTCACAAAGCGACAGAGTAGATAATGGAACTCTCAGTACCAATAGGTGGAGCTCCCCAGGTTTAACAACTGCTTAAGTTGCCTTGAGTGTTGATGTCACAATTTACCATTGTTCATATAAAGATTGATTCTCATTATCTCTAAACCCATGAATTATTCTACACTTCAATGTTGTTTTTTATGATTTTAAAGTGTATGAGCATCTCTAATCCTCAGATTTGAGATGCTAATAAAGAATAGAAGTTTGTCAAAGCAGAAGCTTTATACCAACCCCACATAAAACAATGCATGGCCAGAGTGCATGGAAGACTTCACAAAAATTTTACAGATAATGAAGATCATCCCCAAAAACTTCCAGGTAACTTATGCTTGAAGTTCGTCATCCTTAATGAAGATCATCATTAAGGAAGACTTCACAAAAATTTTACAGATAATGAAGATCATCCCCAAGAACTTGTAGTGCATGGAAGACTTCACACAGATTTTATAGATAATGAAGATCATCCCCAAGAACTTCCAGATAACTTATGCTTGAAGTTCGTTATCCTTAATGACAAGACACCAAGATGGTAACGCCATGAACACATGACACATGGAAATAGAACTCCTCCATTTAAAAGGAAATATAAATCGGTCTCTTAGTAGTGGTGGATAGTTCTACAAGTTTCTCTTTTTAAGATATTAAGATTCTTTCATTTAGCACTCGCATTTACCTGTAATATACAAAATAATGCCTTTATATGCATCATGTCCTCGTCTATTCTTTTTCTTGATAATTTTTTTTCTATCCAAAAAAGAGAACTGCTCATGAATTATTTTGGAAGCACGCAACAATAAGAGGATTCAACATTTAACACTGTCAACAAGAAGCATAATTCTCCTATCAAAAATGCATAAATCTCGTGTCATGGAATGAAAGAAGAAATATGGATTCATGAAAGTTCAATTTCTAAATCACTTTCTAATGGTATGTTCTAGGTTTGTTTAGATAATGAAGATCTGTTTCTAGGTTATGTTTCAGGATAATGCACAAATTTACATTTGCATTTCACAAAACCTTAGGTTCAGCAATCAACATTACATTACATATCAGGAACCAAAAAGTTAGAACATCAACTTCTCAGCTGATAATGGATCCTGCTTCTCTTAATTATACTAGGTCACTAAAGACGTCATGGACCGGAATTTTGTAACACAAACCTCTCTCCATCCGACAGACGAGAAAGATCACTCGCAGCATAATGGAGAGTCACAACAACGAAGAACCCTAATTAACCTACCCCTCACAAAAATCAATCCAATATCACAACAGATGGTCATTCTTCCACACACACACACACACACAAAAACTACACGCTTGAATCACGCATTTACAGCTAAAACAATCAGTAAAAAACTGAATTCAAAATATGAAAAACGAAACATAATATGATCACATAAAAGTAACCAAAAAATCAAAGAGGGGATGAGGCAGGGAGGGAAGTGAACCTTGGAAGTGCCGCGGTGGTGAGTCCAAGAGCCCCAAGCAGAAGAGTAAGGTTCCCCAATATTATATGGCAGATCCTTCACTCCCGCTCCAGATCCGCCAACTACTACTTTCAAGAATTTAAACATCTTCTTCTATGTATGTACCAATATCAGATCTCTTTCAAGCATGAGCTTTCTATGAATCCATAATAGACAGAGAGAAAGAGAAAAGGCAACCGTTCTGATATAGATCTCCAATCCCCCGTAAGAAATCAAACTGGAGAAATGGAACCGGAAAAAGGAGGCAGATAAATAAAGAGATGGCACAAAACCAAGTATAAGCGTAATAATTTCCCTTTTCCCAGCTACCGGGTACAAATATATTACTGAAAGTATTATTAAAAGAATTATTGATGCTTTCATTTTATTCGATCCTTATCTTTCATTTTTATCCATTTTATTCTAAATTTCATATTTATTTAAGTATTTTATAATTAAGTAATCGACAAATGCGAGTCATAGCAATTCCACATCATTATGCAACACAGTTTCTTTCTATAAATTACATGATTAAATCTTAGATGAGATATATTATATGGTCGAACAATAATGTCTTAGTAAGAGACTATTTCTATTATCATTAATCTAAAACTTTAAGTTCGAATAATATATAATAATTAGAAGATGTCAAAAACGTATTATGTGAAATTTTAAATGTTAGAGTAATATTATTATATCATGGGTAACAACAAAAATTCATACTATCGATATGATCTACAATTACTTTTGGAGGTATACATTTAGTTAATGAATCTGCAATCACAAATTTTGTACCAATATGCTCTAGTGACACCTTTTTGTTTATGAATTTCACTTTTAATGATAAGATATTCAATTTTTATATATTTGACACCCTTTGAATATTGTCATTCTTTAAGAAAAATTTATTGTAAAATTATCACAATAAATTTTCAATGATCTGACTATACTGTCGATAATTTAAAACCCTGAAATAAAATTCCGTAACTATAATACATGTATAGTGACTTCAAAGCATGCCACAAACTCTAATATCATTGTAGACACAGCAATCACAAATTACTTTACACTTTTTCATGAAATAACTCCTCTAACAAAAAATATATATATCCAAATGTGGACTTTTCTATATATAAACATCCAATATAGTTTGAATCTGAATATCCTATTACCTCCAAATAATCAGACTACTTATAAGTAATTATATAATCCTTAATTCCTTACAAGTATCTAACCACTTTCTTTGCTTTTCAGCATTCTGGTGATCCATAACAGGGTTGCTTTTATATCGTCCGAGTATACCAATCACAAAACTTATATCTAATCTGGTATGAGTTTGCACATACATCAAACTTCTTATAGTAGACGCATAATGAATATATTTTATTTGATTTTATTCACATTCATTTTGTGGACATTACATTAAACTAAATTTGTCACCTTTTTAGATTGGAGCAATATTGGCTGCACAGTTATTCATCCCAAATCCCTCAAAAATTTTCTTAATATATCATTTTTGATACAATCCTAACAATCCATGTAATCTGTCTAAAAATATTTCTTTTCTTATCACATAAGTTATTTCACCTATATCTTTCATATCAAAATTTTTATAAAGATAACCATTAGTTTCATGTAACAACCCAATATCACTACTTGCGAGCAATATATCATCAATATATAGAGCCAGAAATATAAATTTGCTTCCACTAACGTTCGGGTATATACACCGATTAACAATATTTTCTGTAAAACTGAATGATAAAATTGTATCATGAAATTTAAGGTACCATTTGTCATGAACATTGTTTAAGTCCATATATTATTTTATTTAATTTACAAACTAAGTTCTTTTATCCTTTAATTGAGAATCCTTCGGTTTGTTCCATATAAACTTCTTTATCTAAACTTCTATTAAAAAAAGTAGTCTTTATATCCATTTGATACAATTCCAAATCAAAATGTGTAACCAATGCCATTATAATTCTTAAAGAATTATTCTTAGAAATTGGATAAAATGTCTCCTTATAATCAATGCCACATTTTTCAGTATAACATTTAGTTATAAGTCTAACCTCATATCGTTCGATATTACCTTTAGAATCACATTTGATTTTAAATACTCATTTACAACTAACTGTTCTGTAACCCTTAAATAATTCAATAAGATCCCAAATTTTATTATGTGCCATTGATTTTAACTCATCCTAATCAATTTTTTTGTAACTTGTTGAAAAGAAATCGAATCATCATATATCCCTTTATCATGCTCAAATTCTTAAAAATAAACCAAATAATTATTTGAAATAATAAATCTTCATTTTCTTTGAGATTTTGTTGATGTTATTTTTTGTGATTGTTTTACATTATATTTAATGGTAACATTCTCATTACAAAGGATGGAATTATCAATTTGTTATTTAATAGTAATCGAAATAATAATTTCTTTAGAAATTATCGCTCCTCATTTTATGAAATGTCACTCCCACTAATTTTACTATTCTCAAAAAATACGACATTATCAGTTTCTATTATTCTTGTGCTATAATTAGGACAGTAAAATCTATATCCTTTGTATTTTTTTAAAAAACCAATAACGTATCCACTAAGTGTCCTGAAATATAATTTCTTTTATTATAAATTATACATTATAACATCTATTGGACATCCCTAAATATATAGATGTTGAATACTCAATTTTTTTTCAATCCATACTTCAAAAGAAGCTTTTAGAATTACTTTACTAGCAACCGGGTTAATAATATAAATAACAGTCTTAAAAGATTTCACCCATAAAAATTTGGATTAATAGGAATAACTCAACAAATATCTAACCATATCAATTAATATACGATTACGCCGTTCAATAATATTATTCTACCATGGTATCTTTAGTATAATATATTGTGCACGTATGCCATATTTTTCTAACAATTTAAAAAAATGGTCAAGATATTATCCTGATATATCATATCTACCATAATATTGACCATCTCTATCAAATCAAATGACCTTCACACTTTTATTTAATTGCGTTTCAACTTTAGTTATGTATAACTTCAAAGTATTTACAGTTTAAAATTTTTCATACAATAAATAAATAGAATAATAATATAAAAAATAATCAATAAAAGTGATAAAATATTTTTCTCCACCTAAAGATAGAAAATCAAAAAACCTATAAATGTCTATATGGATAATCTCTAAAAATACTAAACTTTTGGTAGTACCTTTCTTTGTATGTTTGATTTATTTTTCTTTAATACAATCTACACATACATCAAGATCGAAAAAATAAATGTTAGACAAGATTTCTTCATTTATTAATATTTTTATACGATTTTTAAATATATGACCCAATCTTTCGTACAACAAAAAAATAGTTCTCATTCAGACAATTACATTTTATTCCTACATTATGATGCAAAATCATAAAAGTTTTAGCAAAATTTTGGTCAAAATTTATTTTATAGAAGCTATCAGAAAGAGTTCTCGAACCAAAGAAAGCTTTATTTTTACACATGTTTACTCTTTTATTTTTAAACTTTAAATAGTAGTATTGAGTATCAAATTTGAAAATAGAAATGATATTTCGAAAAGTTAAAGGTTTATAAAGTGTTTCCAACAAATCTAAATATATTCTAGTATCAAGAAATAAATGAAAAGTTCTAACAACGAAACTTTGACACCATTTCTCAGGATAATGAAATTCTTATTTTGATTTAGGATTTGGGTTGTAAAGAATCCCTATATCGATTTAGAAATATGAACATTAGAACCCGAATTAAATCACTAAGTATTAGAAGGTACTTCAATTAAGTTTAATTTAAAATAAATATAAGCCAAAGGTTCATCTTTCTTTTGAATCAAGCATTTTTTTATAATAATTTTTCTTAAAATATTTTACCTTTTTATAAAAATGACACTTTACATTACTTTCTTTTTTTGAATCTCTGTATCAGAATGGAGCTCTTTTTTCTTTGAAAATCCAGCCTTAATACTCTCTCTCTTTCTCTTATTCTTTTCTTTACCACCATAACCCATTAAATTGATTAAATAAATTTATTATTGTTTGAATCTTATCTTCTTTTGAACCAATATACTTCCTATTTTATTGACATTCTACTTATCTTTAATAATATTATAATAAATTTAAAAATATCCATACTGAGGATGAAGAGAATTTATTATAAATTGAACAAGAAATGATTCATTCATATATATGCTAAGGGTTTTAAGTTTGACAGTCAAATTGGTCATCTCAAGAATATATTTTACACATTCTTTAACTACTATCAAATTTCATGGTGGTAAGTTTTATTATCAGCATTCCAGTAAGAGACTTATCACAGACTGGAACGATTTTCAATAGTTTTCAATAAGTTTTAGCATGTTCAGTTTCAAAAAGTATAAACTTAATATTATTCGCCATAATCATTCTCATAAATATCATACTTATTCTATCTGATTTTTCTCAAGCTCTAAAATAAGACTTTTCTTCATCATTGCTAGAACCAATAATAGTAGCAAGCTTTTTTGATTGCAATGTAATATCAAGATCCAGTACACCTAGATGAAATTAGATTTACTCAAACCAATTCAAAAAATTAGTTCTATTAAATATCGAAATAGAAGAAGCGTGAGAATATAGCAAAATCAGAATAGATAATATAATAAATTAACATTTTTAATATTAATACTTTGAATTAATAAATAGGAAGAACATAAAATATAAATAGTGTTATTACAATCCACCTTTCAGCATAATTATAATATATTAATTGACTATTATAGTGATTTTCATTCATTTATAAAAATAATTAATAATATTTTAAAATTTAAATAAATTTTTACCATTGGGTATCTAGGATCCTATTTAAAATAATAAATATTTATTAATTATCCTATTTAATTAATTAATCACATAGAAGTTGGTACATCTTTAATCATACCATAATATCTACTGATTAAGAAATTGTAACACTTTAAATTTACATAGTAATTAAATTAATATATAGAATAACTATATCAATTTTTTATTCTGTGATTTAATATATATAAAACTATTTAGTCGGGCCATTTTGACGGCTATCAGACTGCATCATTACATAGATACTCAATCAAAATTACTTTGTACAATATTATAAATAATATTTATATAAAATGGATCCATAACATGTAATCATGATAAAACAATAAATTTAAATTTTATATCATATAAACAAATAATTAAATAGTAGATATTAAACAATTAGTATTTTATTTCATTTACCTTTATATATAATATAATTATATATACATAAACATAATAAACAAATATATATATATATATATATATATATATATATATATATATATATATATGTTATATTACTATATTATATTGTGTTATTATATTATTTATTTATCATTTTACTCTTCCATTTTCTCTGCCCTGCTTTTCCACTCCTTCTACGATCTTGCTTTCTTCTTCCAACGGCGCCAATGAGGTCGAACAATCAGCGCCGCTCCCACTGTCGTCGCCAACCATCGACAATTATTGGTTTCAACCGTCGCCTATTAAACAAGTAATTGACCGATTGCAACCGCCGACAACCGGTAATTCTTCAACATAAGCTTTGGCGTTAAATCCGGCAACTACTCATGTCGGCCGGTGACAATCTACGATGGGTTCAATAAAATGGCCATATTTCAGGCAGCCAAACGGCGGATTTAGTGGAAGGCAACCATATTGACGAAAATAGAGACGTGGGATAGGGAGTCCCATGCACCATCATAAACCCTAAATCGCTTATAATGGGAGTCCAAATAAGAGAGTGTCGCTGACATGTAAAATGTCGCGCGAGTTACTGAAAGCCTTGCCCTCTCCATCTTCCCCACTTTCACAGTAAATGGTGACAGGATTTGCCGTTCATGCCGCAATAGTACCACTGCCTCTGTTTCTGTTTTTTTTTCTGCAAAACGGTTGTCGCACTTGGGTGACCGAACGACGAGCTCAACGGGAGGATGGACGGCAGAACGGATTATTGCAATATGCAGGGAAGACAAAAGCACAAAAGGAAAAGGCAACTATTCTGACTTGTGGAAGGTGTTGGATCCATTGTGCACTTTCACAAAAAACAGAATATATCAAACGATACAATTGCAAGTAAATATGATTATTAGAATACCTTTTCTGATACCACATGTAAGAAACTATAATGAGATAAAAATTTTAATTCTCATAATTTTTATTATCATATTTCTTATTTTTATCAATTATATATATAAATAAATTATATACTTAGATCCATTAGCGTTGAACTTTTTCTATACAAACGTAGTAATTCTTATCTCAAAGAATTGGGTGATAATTTCTCTCTCATCTCCTTGTGATTTATAAAAATATTATATAAATCTTGTATATCATAAAATGATGACCAATGATAATTTTTTATAGTAAAAAAGATGACCATTCCCAAAATTATCAAAATGCCTCTCATTTTGCTCAAGAAATGCGTCGTGAATAAATATAATCATTAAAAAATAATATACATTCGCTCAACGGGTATATTTTAAAAAGACATATCTATTCGCTAAAGAATATATCTATTAAAAAATAATATATTCTTTCCATAAAATGATACGTTTTAAATGAACGTATTTTTTAGAATATTTTTTGTAATATATATAAACAAATAGAATTGTATTTATTTAATCAATTCAATAAATTAATAATTCATATGTATCGTCAATTAATTTAATAAATTAATAATTTATATGTCTCGTTATGTGGAATATATTTCTAATACATTATTTTATTATAGGGATATTACATGAAATGATTAACTATAGCAATTTAGTAAAGAGGTAGCCTTAGAGTTTGTAAACATACAATAGGTACCCTTTTTTAAAATAATTTTATTTTTATAGACAAAAGTATTAACCCTTATAACGAACAGAGTAATATTTGCCCAAACATGATAATGTTACATAAGAATGTACCACAAAATCTCAAACTCAACAACACAATAAAAGGATGTTCCTCCAAATTTATTACATTTTTGGTGTCTCCTAATATGCAAATGATATAAAATCAAAATAAGGCTTTAATCTATTTTGCTTTTACATTTTTAGGTTATTTAACACCACCTATATTACCATATTGGTCAAAATATAATTAGTAATTAAATTGTATAAATATTAAAATTTGTATAGTGAATGCAATCACAGCCTTAGTCTATCTGGGTTGCACCTCTCATAATATTTATCTATAAATTACTCTACAATACCCCAACCAAATGGACAAATAACAAAAGGAAGCAAAACACAAACAAAATGGAGGCAGGCAGAAATAATAAGAAAAAACAATCTCCGTTTTAGCTATCAGGGTCAATGATATCCCCTATGAGGGATGGAGTTTGAAACATCCCTAACCCTAAGCAAAATAGAAAATTTCCTAACAAGGAACGACCAAATGGTGCTAATGATCAACTTAATTGGGCATGTTGTTTTATCAAAAATATATTATATTACATATCCTCCAAATGAAGTAAATAGTAGTCGAGAGATTACTTTTTTTATAAATAATGTGTAGAAGGTTATTGCTTTTTTATATGCTCAGAACCCATGAGATAGGATGATCTTATTGCTAACCGGGGCACAAGTATCCAACTATCCTACAAAACTTAGATCAAATATGATTTATTGCTCTTCATTAAAAGGAAAGATATAGGTCGGTCTTATTGAAAGTCTTACGAAACACACATAAGGGCTTGAGGTGAAAGACATGAATATGGAAACCATATATTGAATGCATGCAAGACAATGGCATCCATTCTGATACAGGCGCAATGGTGGCTGCTTGCAATTCGACCAGATTAGTGACTGGCAGCAAAGAAAAATTAGAGATGAAGAGGAGAAGAAAGGAGTTCACCAGAGGGAGAAGAAGAAGGGAAATAGGTAAATGGAGAAATAGAAGGGAGCAAGGGATTGAGATTGAGGTCATTCACTAAGAACCGAGGTCCTTCACACGGAGAGAGAGGGAAAGAGGACAAGCCAAAATGCAGGGAAAAGTCAGGGAGAAGTAGAGAGGGAAAAGGGACGAGAGAGTGAGAGAGAAGGCCAGGGTTCAGGGAAGAGACCACGGTACAGAGAGGGGTGAAAGAGAGACAAGAGAAGAGAGTTGCAGAGAGAGAAAAGCAGAGAGAATAGGGAGACAGCGAAAGAGAGCCAGAGAGAGCAAAATAGAGAGAGAGCCAATATTCTTCTTCCTTTACATTTATAATACAAGTCCAACCAAATTGGTTGGCGGCTAACTAATATGCCCAAACAGAAGTGCAGACGGAATAAAACAAGTAACAAAACGAGGAAAAGGGGCCCACATAATCGAAAGGAAAAATTAGAAAAACTAGGGAGGGGAAAATGAGAAAAGGAAAAAACAGAAGACATGTAATATTGCCCTATTCATCAGGAGAACCTTATCTTTAAGGTTAAATATCAAAAAAGTGTGATGAAATGTTGTTAAATCGTCAGCCCAAGCCTCCTTCTTTGAGTTACCAGTATCACTACCGGCGACGCCGCTTTCCAAACTCATCTGGTTCTCGGTGCTAGATTTTGGCATTGGAAACATGTCAGTTGCCTTGTAACATTCCATATTCACTCCTTTATACTGAGAAAGTTGTAGTCCCTTAGGTTTCGACACCACATCAGAACCACTACTATCGATGCTTGATAGCTTCATTGTCTTCTTTGCCTTCTTAGCCAGTTCAGCACCACTGTTTTTCTCCTCGGATTCGAATGATGGTGTATGTGGAAGGAAAGGTAGGGTTTGCGACGGTGGTGGAGCACTCGCTCGGCTTGCATCCACTTTGTCATCTACCAAATGTACCACGCCAATGGTTCCCAATGAGATTTGTTTGCCTGGTGGTGGAATCGTGAGCCATAAGGGTATGGTTTGAGGTGGAGGATAAAAAGTAATAGATGGAGCAGCCACTGATGGTGAAGGATTCGCTAGTAAAAGAGTGTTTCGCTCAAATCTTGTGAGCAATTGGTGGAATTCAACTACGGATGACTGAATTTGTGCCGCGGTGGAAGTCATAGAGGTAGTATGGGCGACGAGTTTGTCTGTAACCCGTCAGAAGTCTTTCACCGCGTTTGCAAGCATAGTGATAGAAGCTTCGAGTGCGTCGGGCGCTTGTTCTTCAGTCATAGCGCCATTTCCTCTATCTTATCTCAATGAGAGCACCAATGAACAGGCACAACGGTGGCCGCCTGCAATTCGACTAGACTGGTGACTGGCAGCAAAGGAAAATTAGAAATGAAGAGGAGAGAAGGGGAGTGTAGCAAAGGGAGAAGGAGAAGGGAGCAAGGTAAATGGAGAAGGAGAAGGGAGCAGGGGATTGAGACCGAGGTCCTTCACACAAAGAGAGGGAAAGAAGATGAGCCGAGATGCAGGGAAAAGTAAGGGAGAAGCAGAGAGGGAAAAGAGATGAGAGAGTGAGAGAGAAGGCCGAGGTTCAGGGAAGACACCGCGACACAAAGAGGTGAGAAAGAGAGATGAGAGGAAAGAGTTGCAGAGAGAGAAAAGCAGGGAGAACAAAGAGAGAGAGCCAAAAAGAGAAAAATAGAGAAAGAAAGAGAGCCAATATTCTTCTTCCTTTACTAAGCCACGAGCCTTACATTTATAGTATAAGTCCAACTGAATTGGTTGGAAGTTAAGTGACATACCCAAACAGAAATGCAAACGGAATAAAGTAAGTAACAAAACGAAAGAAAGGGACCTACATAACCGAAAGAAAAAATAGAAAAATAGGAAGAAAAAATCAGAAAAATTGGGAGGGGAAAACAAGAAAAGGAAAAAACAGAAGGCACGTAATACATTCCCACATAAGACCATGCCATGGTGCTTAGGAAATGGGCAAGCTGGAAAGTATGTTATGTGTAATTAACTAAAAAAGGCATCAAATTTCTCAAGGATCTAAAAGAATGAGCCTGAGTAGTCTTGGCTTAGACCAGATCATACTCAAGCAGTAAAAGGTCGGTTCCATCTTGATTCGCAAATCAGATCTATCACTTTCAACTTTCAAGGGAGACTTTGTACTTAAAGTGTGACTAAAGTATGTTAAAGGAAGGTCTCTATCCAGATTTCTATTATCCAGCCAAAGAAAAGTTGTCCTTCCATTCTAAATGATATGATAAATTTTGGTACTAATTAATATACTAAGTGTAGAAAATTGATATTCTTCTTATAGTAAATTTTTAGAGGGTTAAACATGGATCTTAAGGACCATAATTAAGAGGGTTAACTTGTATTTCTATATTATGAGATGATCGGGTAGTAAATCTTAAGGATCTTGATGATTTGGGATTATTATATGAGTGATTAGTGTAGTAGGTGACCTTTGCTTTATTGATTGGGTGTTTGGCCAAGTGTGGGGCAGGTTAGGGGCTTTACTTAGTGTAGGTGTACTCTAAGAATACTCAGGAGTGATTGAGCATAGACGCCGTTGGGTTAGTTCTGATAGAGTAGAAGTTGATTGGATAGGGATGTGAAGTAGTCCTATATGAGCATCCATTATTAGCCATTCCTTTGATGCGTTTAGAAGTTCGTGCCACTTGTTTATTATACTCTAGTGTTTAATATTTTTTAGGTAGAGAAAATTGTCTAAAAATATTATAGTATCAATTAATAAAAAACCTACAGAATCGTAGTATAATTTATAATCACTCAACATGTGACGTCTTTAATCCAAATTTATAACTAATATTCAAACTTGATCATATAGAATAAATTTAAATTTTCAACCAATATATGTATGTATTTTCAGCACATCCATAACATGATAAAATACAACCATAATAATCCAAATATCCTCATATTGAAATAAATTGGAAAAAAAAATACATAGTCTCAAAAGTATCCCAATAAAAAAAAGAAAAAAACGTCAAAAATATATCTCTAGAGTATTATTTCAATACTATCTCCAGTTGGCCTCAATCTATTTCGCCACCACTCTTTACTCAACTTTAGAGTCATCATCGTCTAACCTGCTTACTCGAAAAATAAGAAAAATAGTAAGAGTGAGTCAAATACCTAACAAGTGATATTAATCCAAAAGAAAACAGTAAATGATAATAATAGTCACAGATATACAATATACAAAAAGTATAACAAGAATTACGAACAACAATATAATATCCCACTGATCAATATATCCATTAAAATACATTTAATTATATCTACCATTTAAAAGCATAAGAAAAGCAGATCACTCCAAATACCAATATAACAAAGATCATATTACTTTACCAATAAGAGGTAAGACCCCTCAGAATTGGATCTCATGAGAAATAAAAGGAATCACCTGGTCCGAATATCAGCGTGAACGACTTGAAAACTGAATACAAAGAAATAATATGGATTCCACTGGCGGCGAGGGACTTCTTCAAACATCTGTCGCACTAGCGCCCTCAGACCTTCCTGGAGGCTGAGAGCATTGCCCGGGCGTACATCACGGCCGAAAAGGCCAACGAGGCGAAGCACCCCGAGCGAGTGGACCGGCCCCCAGAAGCCCCTAGAGCTTCTGGAGGGAGAAAGAGGGAGAGCAACAGTCCCGACCGATGGATTCTACAGAATATAATACGTAAATTCAACCAAATCTTAAACTCATAAGGTATGAACAATAACGAATATCCCAATGAATCTCCTTGGACCTTATTCTGCCACCGTGAATCAAAGGTCGCGTATTTACGCTCCCAACGATTAGGTAAGTGTAACGAGGTTATCTATGATATCCAACTACTCCTACAGTCCTCCTAGAGGTTGTACCCATAGTATACTGTTACCATCTGTGATACCCCTTACCAAATGATATTCCTGATATCATCTCCTACGATAGTCACATGGCTATAAGCATCGCTTCATAATAATCCAGATAGCATAAAATCTGATACATGGATTCTACCGAATATAACTCGTGGATTCCATCGAATTCCAAACTCATGAGGTATCAACAATGACGGAATATCACAATGAATCTCCTTGACTTTATTCTGTCATCGTGAACCAAATGCCGCGTCTTTACGCCCCCAATGGTTGGGTAAGTGCAATGAGGTTATCTTGATATCCAATTACCTCTACAGTCTTCTCAGAGGCTGCACCCGTAGCATGCCGTCACCATCTGTGATACCCCTCGCTAAATGATATCCTTGATATCACTTCCTACAATGGTCACATGGCTATAAGTATCCCTCCATAATAAATAATATCTATCATTATCACCATGATATGAAAATCAGTATCAGATTAGTGTAGACCACGTTAAGGTATCATAACTTCTCATTCGACTAGATACCTCAGTGTTTTCATACGCTTTTCTTAACCTTGACTGTAGGAAGCCAATAGCTCAACTACTCACACAATCAAGTATAACACAAAGAAGGCTTTACAATTTCAATAAAAGAATTATCGTTCGATACTGATAAAGATCATACACACACATTTCAAAGATAACGCAAATAATGACATTATAGGAAGGAAAGCAATGGTACCAATGATCATTTGAATATTCAATCTAATGCTTTAATATTTTATTAAATCATTTCTAACTCATACAAAGTCCCAATATTTTCTCTAAGGTTACAAAATATCATAAATTTTGTTATTATCTAATTAACCTGTGATCCTCATCTTATTTAATTATCCCAATTAATTTTACAAAACCCAGTCAAATAATAATTACCGACAATTTCCCCTCAATCAATTAACTATTTCAATGTATATATATATATACACTACTTAAATACTTACAAACTCATATATATATATACAGCAATTTCTACA
Organism: Nepenthes gracilis; assembly: GCA_033239525.1. Lineage (NCBI taxonomy): Eukaryota > Viridiplantae > Streptophyta > Magnoliopsida > Caryophyllales > Nepenthaceae > Nepenthes > Nepenthes gracilis. The sequence goes on from BSYO01000015.1 coordinate 10,451,511, forward strand.
TGTTGCGTCCGGGAACTGCGGGGTCCAGTCGGATCCGTGATTTTCAAGCAACATAAATGTTTGAGATGTTAGGTACGAGAGGGAGATTAAGACCGAATTTTTACGTGGAAAACCTTCTCCACAGTCGGATCGTAACTGGGAAGGAAAAACTACGAGACTCAGGGCCTTTAGAAATGCTTCACTATTTAGGTGGAAGTCTTTACAAAGTACAAGTGTTAGGGTTAATCCCTTCCTTGTCTCTTATTTTGTATCTCTTTCCTAAGGGATATCGCTCACTGGAAGACTTTATCACTCTTTTTTGTTCCGTTTCGCTGGGAAGAGAGAGATTGAGTGTCCGAGAGGAAGTGGGCATTTTTCCTTCTTTCTGGAGCAAGTTTTTGGTGGGAAAAAATCCGGTCCCTTGGAAAGGGACTTCACTGGGTATTTATAGGAAAGACCATGCCGTTGGGAAGAAGACACGTGGCAGCCATCAGGTGGCCGATGAGTTGTGCAGTGTCCCACTAGCCTCATTTAATGCTGCTGACGTGCGCGGGATGGCACGCGGTTGGCGCCGCTGATAGGCCTAGGCGTGTTAGGCATGCCAGTCTTGATTTGACCAGGCGTGCCCTGTTTAGACGGTGACTGGCAGTGGTTGCAGGTTTCCTTGGAAATCGGCGAAATTGCTGAGCTGGCGTCCCCTGCCATGCATAGGGCAGTCCTCGTCCTTGGGTGGAGCTCTTTGTGAGTTCGCGGACTCGTAAGAAGAGGCAGCTCCTGGAGGATCCTCTGGGAAAGCCCTGGAATATCTTCTTGACTTCTCGGACGGTTCTGAGACTCGGCAGTACTTCTAGGGTTCTCGATTTTTTTCGTATCCGTGTACTTGGATATCGTTAACGATGTCCTCGAGCTTCCTTATGAGTGGACGGGACCTCTTGGACTTCTGTTGTGGTCTCGGCCTTCGGGCCTTTGGCCTCCGCTTTGGGCCTCTCATGCTGTCCAGTTTTATTGGCTCGTGGGAGTATTTCTGGGCCTCCCGTTTGGACCTTTCTCTTGAGTCGTATTTTTATGGGCCCTTATATTGGGGCCCAACACTACACTTACACGGCTGATCAGTTTCTCTCTCTCCCACTCACACACGCCCACACTCTTAAGCGCACACACACCTCACACGCTAACCACATGGCTTCACACCTACACACCCATCCTTTGCACTCCCCGCACACACTCACCCACAGCACGTAGCAGCCGCAGTATTCATCTCCTCACTGCCAGCTCATAATACGGCGATGGCAGTAGCACCGACTTTTCACTGCCGGCGTACAACACGGCGACGGCGGCAGCACCATTTCCGAACTCACATCGTGGCACAGCAGAGCCAAATACTCTGTTATTTCGGCCATATGTCGACTCTCACAATAATAGGAAAAGTCCCAACTTTCATATTTCATAAGTAACCCAATAAATTTTATAGAAAAAATTGTACTAATTATTATACCCGAATTCAGCATAAGCCCCTCGAAGCAGCCATTTCCACTGTTCCAGAGCCGAATGCTCTGTTTGCACCAATTTCAATTAACCACAATTTCTCACAAATCAAAGCATGAAAACAAAAATTCAATCATCATTATTTAACAGGTGATCTATACATTCAACATATTAATTATTTGGAGCCCAAAATCATATGCATTCTTTGGAAATTTCACGGTTGAGCCGAATGCCCGGTTTTTCCAAGTTTCTTTACCAACGGCCCATTTTGACTGAATTCCTCCAAATAAAAAGAATTGACATAAAAATTAGAGAAGGAAGGTCACGGATTTAAATCAAGAACTCAAATCAACTTGCCTGGAAAATGTAACGGCGGCGGCTTCGGTACTTCCGGCGACACTTCTTGGCAACGACAGCAGTGGAAGACTCTGGCTACGACTTTCTTGCTTCTGCTCTTCCAGATTTCGTCCGAATCGACCACCAAGAAGAAGAAGATTGAAGAAACAGAACGCACGGTTTAAAACAATGAAGTATAACTGTGGGAAGCGAAATCGACGCTGGCGACCGCAAGTGAGAAGGGGAGAAGTTATTCCTCACCGGTCAGCAGTGAAGAAAAAGGCGACGCAGGGATCGCCGGTCGCTTCTCCCTCATTTCTCTCCTTCTTCTTCGTTCAACTTCTTCTTCCTTATTATTATTATTATTATTATTATTATTATTTTATTTATTTATTATTATTATATTTTATTATAATACTATTTAACATTATTATTTATTAATACTATTATTTATTACAATTTATTATCGATATTTATTAATATATTATTTTTTATATTTATTGTAATTATTATTTATCATTTATTATTAATTATTTAATATTAATTATTATTTATAATAATTATTAATAACAATATATCATTTTATTTATTATTATATTAAGCCTATTACTATATAATCCGGGTCAAACTATCAGGGATATTACACAACATATATCTTCTATATCCTGGTGGATCGAGGTTGATTATTTTTGTGACGGGGTATTTATAATCATTTGACTATTATATAATGTGATATTAAAAGATATCATGGCATGGGGATATTGGGTTTTACAAGTTCACAATGTTGTGCTACAGCTAGTTCCTTCATCGAGAGTTATGGATTCTTTGATACTAGCACCTGGCACCTATACTTGGAAAGTTGTAAATTCACATGTAGGCATACATTTGATTGAGATATTTATACACTTGTAGTGATTAAGTCTCAGGAACTCATAAATTTGATTGTATGTCTAACTTTGCAAGTTGTTAGATAACTCATGGCAAGAACTTAGAGACAGGGGTGATAATACATGACTTTTGATTTATAGTAACAAAATAAGATTCGAATAGCTTGTTAAGGAGTTTTATGTAGTGGAGATCTCTGTTAATATATATTTGATAGAATTTATATTATTGTTGAAATCCAAATTCTGGGAAATAGTCATTGTCTTTGTGATGTACGAGTTTGATCGAACCCATCGGTTGATTGTCTTTGTTGTGGCTGTTGAACCATGAACATAATAAGTTATGGAATCTCAAATAGAGTTACTCGTTAAGTTTTATGTTGCTAATATCTCTTTTATATATGCTAATACTATTTTATCTAAAATGGTTATTGTCGTATTATATTATTGATTATACCATTTGTTGTAAGATTGGTCCACCCTAATATTTTATCAGTTTTAGATTAGGGCAAGATTGTAATACTAGTCTACAATCGTACATTTGCTATAGAGCTTATTGATAAAGTTTATTGGTCCACCGTAATTGCTTTTTATGTTGAATCATAAAATAGTCATTTACATGTTTAAACAAAAGTTTATATATTTATTTTTGGAGCTATATCCCTGAATGTATTCAAACTTTCACCTCAGTGTTTACAAGGTTATAGACATTTGTTATTGATATTTTTATTTGTGAAATATTTTATAATAATTAGTCATAATTTGAGGTTCCATGTGATTAGTTTGAGCCAAGTTCAAGTGTTTTGGATCTGAGCCATCACATATATTAATACAAAACTAAGCTATCTTACAAAAATAGCATGTGAGTGGCACAAAAATTGGGTCTTGCAAATCTTAAAATAAGTTAGATATTGAACTAAACATATAAAATAAATAAGCTCAAAAATAGATTCTACTATACTAAAATACTAAAATTTAAAGCAAAAACTAATGTTTTAATATTTCTCATAGCTCCTTTTCTCCCTCTTTCCTCCCTACTTTACTTAGCCATGTAGAGAGTTTAGACCATCTCTCTCTCTCTCTGCACCCCTATCTCCCTCTTCTCTATTACGCAACTGCAACTCCATGTAACAATGCCAAAAGTTAAAGCAAAACTTAATAGATATGGTTCTTTCAACCTCGTCGTTGGAGTGGTTGGTATAGTTTTCCTAAAAAGTTGGGCATTGTTCCTATTGCTCTAATAAAATTTTTATAAGAAGTTAAAATGTGAGGCGATTAAATTGATAACTATGCACAAATTATATTATAAAAAAATAAATATTCATATGACAGCATATTAGTGAATGCAGACAATAAAAAATAAAAGAATAAAAAAGTTACAGATTAGATAAATAATTATATATAAGTTAGATAACAAAAAATTAATAACTATATGCGGCACAATGCCAACTACATGTAATATTAAAAAAATAAAAAGGACCTAGAATGTTAAAGAGTTAGAAAGTTAGTTTAATGAAATGAAAAAATTCATAGAGTGGTATAGCCAATATAGAGGGTAAAATAATATATGAAAGAATACTAACTAAAATTTGAGATTAATTAACAGAGTAATCAACTACTAGAACATTAATTTCTACAACATAATTAAATATTTTAGTATCAATATAGCAACATGTTGACGAATAAATCAATAAAATATACATAAAATTGACATAAGTGAAATTTAAAAATGAAATTGGATGTGAAATATTTTAAACCTAGCTAATTTAGACTTAATTAAATGAAACATTCTAAAAAAACAATTTAATATAAACTAAACCAAGAGTAATGCAACTAAAAATTTAGTTGCTACTAAGATTGCAAACCATATAGAAGTTTTAATTAAACTTCATCCTAATTGATTTACTTTGCTTTAGATTAAGATGAAATTAACTTAAACTCTTAAAAATTCTTCTAAACTAATGTGAGATACTTCCTAAAATTTAACCTAAAACTACTAAATATGGTATCACTATGAATAATTTAAATATACATTACAATGACAAAGAAAACCTTATAATTGGTAACCCCAAACTTTAAAATTTGATTAAAATAAATATAACTAAACATTCAAATAAAATAAATAAGACAATAAAATAACTAACTTATTTTTTATTCCATCGTTTGATTTTCCCCTCCCATTTTCCCTTTTCACAATTCATGTCCAACTAAAATTCATAACTATTTTCACCTTGAATAGAATTAACTTTACTTTTTTTTTCTCTCTCTATTTTCTAATATGGTTGTATGGCTTCTTTCCATCTATTTATATGCCTTTATTCTAAAAGGTTTTCCTTTAGGAATTAAATCTAGGTAATAAATACATAATTTAATTATATAATTTAAATATAATTATTAGAAAGAAAATAACAGATAAATAAATAGAGATAAAAATATAATAACAAATGTTTATCAAAGTAAATGACACTATGACAAATACTCAAGCATTCATAGAGAATAAATTCAATGATTAAGTTATTTTTTTGTAGAATATCTGCTTATAAGTCAAATAAGAGCCTTTAAAGTGGAGTTATGTGACCATTGACATGAGTTCACCTTATTATGGTATATCTAGATTATTTTATTTAATATTATCAGTGTTTATTCAATAGCTAAATGCATAGAGTTATATTGGGTATAATGAAAAACACCCTGGATATAAAAAGAGTAATATAATAAATCTATCTACCGATTATTTATAATCGAATTGTATGGTCAAATATAATAGATATATTTGAAAAAAACTTTTATTGAGAAATACGGTACCTATGATTGTGATTAATTACAAATTTATGATTGAGAATGTTAATTACAATTATAAAATTAGAACTTCTACGTTGTGTAAAATTATTTTTTTGTTAAAAACGATAAAAAAGGAAAAAAAAAAGTGTGGGTGGTCACCATTTGTGCATGAATTGTAGGGGCTCTTCCCCATTGCAATGAAGGCTATGAGAAGCACCCCTGCTTCATTCTCTCCGTAGGAAAATTGAAAGTATAAATTTTTGAAATAGAAAATATTCGTTGTGTAATAATATTTAAATGTGTCATGTTATAATTTAGTTAAATTTACTTAGTTGATCATATTTTAAATTAGAAATTTAAAAGGACAAAACACAATGGAAAAATATGAGGTTATATTGTAAGATATTTTAATGAGATAAAATTTAAAACCCACAAGATCTTTATTATCATAATTCTTTACTAATTAATCATGTATAAAAAATAAATTTACTTACCTGAATCCATCGTCAAGATTTTATGTAATACAGTAATGTGTTCTTGTCTTGAAGATCCGGAAGATGATTTTTCTTTTATTTTCTTATAATTTGTAGAGTATTTATACAAATCTTATACATCTCAATTCTGATAGCCAATGATGTCATTTTATAGATGGAGAGATGATCATGCATAAATTACTAAAATACCCATTCTTTTGCCCAAGAGATGCGTCTTGAATAGATATAATCATTGAGAAGTGATATCTTTTCGTTCAATGTGTATATCTTAAAAAGACATGCCTATTTATTAAAAGACATACCGTTCCCATTAACTAAATTAAAGAGGCAAATACAGACTAGTACACCAAGTTAATAACAACTAAAATGCATCATTTGAGAAGTTATATATTGGCGGTGAGCTATTCCAAAAAAGATTAATTAAACCTGCAATCTTTGAAATTGCATTTCAGATTAATAAGACGTGGCATAACATGAAAATTTTCTTATGAAAATCTGCGATCACTACCCCTAGAAAACTACAAATACACAACGTGAAAATTTCTTAGCCAAACTCATTTAAACTCAGTTAAATATAAGAAAAGAAGACCACATTTCACAAAGCTGGGTTTTGTTTTCTTTTTTTTTTTTTTTTTTCAAATCAGTTAAATTAAGAAGGCAGTCTTAATAATTTTTCGTTTTTTGATAGAGAGGAGTTAGAAGCTCAATAGCATATCATTCTACTCTATTCTGTGAAGTCACCCCTTGCATGTAATTTTATTTTTTCATGAATAAGTCAAAGTTGGGTTTATAATTATCTCGTTTTAGTAAATTAATTTTATTTTCAGAATATTAAGCCATCAATATCCAATAAAAATCTTGTTCATATTGTTCCACACCCATAATTTTGTTTCTTTTCTTGATAGACTGCCTTCTCAGCTTAAAACAATAGATCCATATTTTTCGAAACAAACATAACCAATGAGAATAGGTCAATATTAGCTGAGATTTGGGTAGTGAATTTTTCATTTTCGTTCTGATTATTCGGGATGATGAGTTACACAGCCAATTAACTGATTTCAGAATTTTTCTCTCGTATGTCATCGGCTGTATATTTATATATATAGACAACAACCATGGCAATAGAATAGATACTGCAAACACTAACTCTTTCTCTCTCTACTGTATTGCTTCTTGATGGCTCGGGCATCAATGGCGGCCACTGCAAATGCATCATCCCTTTGAAGGTGATCACTGCACCGGAAAGAGGAAATCAGAAACCTCAGAGATCGGAAGGCCAACAAAGAAGAATAAGTTGGACACTTCTGAAAAGGCTACCCATCCGTACAACCTGAGATCACTTTCCAAGAAGAACAACCCTGCCCCAGCCATGGCTGCCGATGCAAAGGCGACTGCTGCAACTGCAAAACAGCCGGGAGTGAGGCAGAGAAAGTCGGGCAAATGGACGGCAGAGATCGGAAACCCGTTTGAGACGGGAAAAAAGATAAAAAGCTTCAAAGAATCTGCAAATGCATTAATGATCAGAAACTGAGGTTTAGCATGATGCTTGGCCTTATCGTTGCCATTGTTTCTGATCAAACTCAAATCGGGTAGTCCCGATTCTTCTGCCACATTTGTCTTTCTTTCTCAATGGTTGTAATAATTCTAGCTGTTGAAATTATATAATAAAATATTTTTCCTTCATATCGTTAATTTAGTCAATGCATATAATGATCAGAAACTGAGGTTTAGCATGATGCTTGGCCTTAGAAGGAGGCGAAGAGCTCCATTCTCGCCCCACACCCATCGATCGACCGATCGCTCTCGCTTCTCCCTTCGTGCCAACGCCATTGTTTCTGATCAAACTCAAATCGGGTAGTCCCTATTCTTCTGCCACATTTGTCTTTCATTCTCTTCAATGGTTCACGCTTTCTTGAACATTTTCATACACGCTTGGAGATTTTTGAGATCTCTCCGATTCAAACTAATAATTCTAGAACTGTTGAAATTATATAATAAAATATTTTTTTCCTTCATATCAGTGTTAATTTAGTCTATGCGTTGATATACCTAGCGGTACAATTGCGATAAGTCTATGTATTCTACACTGCATACTATTTTTGTAATTTTTTTTAGCTTAGTTTTTTATATGTTTTATCAAAAAAATTATATACATTAATATGATACAATAAAATTAAAATAATATCTATAAAAATAAAGTGAAAAAATATATCATATTTCGGTACTACCTGTTGCATAAAATATTTCTTATTTGATATTTTATGCACAATTTCTCAAATCTAAACTCTTTTGCCCAAAAATCAAGAGCTAATTACCACCAGCTTAGAAATATAAATTATAAAATCTCACGATTGGTAGCATTTAGCTTTTGATATGAAGTGATTTTTATTGAGAAATTAATTGAAATATTAGAGTACTTATTGATAAAAATTTCTACAAAACTCATTATTTAATCTATGAGAGAACGTAAAAAATCCTACCAAATTGTGCTCTATAAATTAATATGTTTTAATTGCTTTATGATATTTATAAAGATATATATATATTATCTCATTTAGTTTTATGTACTAATAAGTTAATTTAAAAATAAATAAATAAAAAGTATTATAGTATTTGTAAATATCTTCAAAATCTGTAAAATAATTAGATAATGTTAGCCAAATTTATTATTTTTATTATGGAATAAAATTACAGCTTTTTTAGTATCAAAGTATGCAAGAGTTACACCTTCAAGTGAGAAATGTACAAATACGATTAATTTATATTCAATTTCAGAAATTTTTAATTCCAAACTTGTTATAGAGATCGAGGTTCTCTTCAAACCAAGGCAATCAGATGAGATGCCATGAAAGATTAGAATTAAGAAGGCTTCTATTTTTTAAAGTAATAAAAATAAGAATTATTTTAATTTTAATTATTTATTTTTAAATAAATAATTAAAATATAAAAAATAAGTCAACTTATTCTTATAAAAAACAAAACTTAAACCACGAAAAACTAGAAGATATGCTCTAAGTCATAAAAATGATAAGAAAATAAATTAAAAATTCTTTTAAAAGGCTACATTGGTCCAATTGTGACGAAATTAAAATTCATAAATCATCAAAGTTTATGATTCCTAAAGAATTCTCCAAGCAAATTTATTCACAATTTTGTTGGCTTAGAAAATCAAACTTAAATAAAACTACAAATTTAAAAAAGTATGTGAACAAATTTATTCAAAAAAATACTACTTATTCCTTTTATTCAGAACCATTTTATAGCCTATTTTTTTATATATAGTGTCAATTTTTTCTCATTTAATTTTTTTATTTTTTTAATTTTAATGGGTTCTACATGTAAAATATTAATTATAAGATTACTTTAAATAAGTGAAATTATTAGCATCACTCATTTGTTGGAGAAATATTTCAAAATAAATTTGCAAATTGAAAAAAGGTTATTAATAATTTTAAAAGAGGATGAGAACCAGGAAGACTTGGACATGACAACAGTGACAGCCTACTTCATTGGCATGGGGTGCTTTAGCAAAAGAAACAACTTAATAATAAGGGCTTATTGATATCGTGGAGAACTTGTTTTTTTTTTTTTTAAATTTTATCTAATTGTTTATTTATTTATTTGTTTGGTGATAGAATAGGACATTGACTATTATAATTGAGTATGGAGCTAAAAATATAACAAATACACCACAATTGGGCATAATTGTACCATTTTGTTAAGTCTAGTATGCCCAGTAGATTAGACCATAAAATAATTATAAATAAAATTTGAATCTAACCCTAAAATCAAGCATCCTACTTGTATAAGTTGTGCATGTTTTTTGATAAATAAATCAGAGGCTAGGCAGTATATATCTTTGATGCATTCATGTGCTAATACCAAATTATTATAACATATATAATAGTAAATGGAAGAATTATAAGATATTATAGATGATGAAGATGAGGATTAAACTTTTGAAAGGAAAAAGTGATATTAGAAAATCGTTTATATTTTGTCAATAACGTTGCTCTTTTGTGCTCTTGCTGCAAGAAAAGGAAGATAGGAAAGGATAGAGACGGACCTTATGAATCGTAAGGGCTAACAATGAGCCGAGTAGTTATCTGTTGAACGATATTTATTTGAGCACGCATCAAATACAAAAATATGTATACCACTCAAGTAAAAATTTTGAACACATCACATAAAATAAATCACGCCTAAACCTAACTGAATTGATTAATTTAGATTTATAAATAAATCAGTTAAACGTTGGTGAGTTCAACAACAAGACAATCCGGTCCCAAATGTTAGAATCAAACTATCAAAAAGTTAGATTATCTGAAAGACCGATTATTAAACTTATCTATCTTACCAAAATTAGATTATCAAATAAGAAGATTGTCAACTCATTCCGTTTTATTAGAAACTAGATTTTTAAAGGAGGGATGTCAGATGGACTAATGGTTAGAACATGGTTAAAACAATATTGACTAACTATTAATAAGTCATTTAATTTAAAAATTTAATTTGTCAGAATATCAAATATCAATTTAAAGAAAACCTTAAACTAATCGTGCCATTGACTAAGTTAAAGTGGCAAATACAAATTAGCACACCGAGTTCATAACAACTAAAATGCATCGTTTGAAAAGTTGTATATACACGGCAAACTATTCAATCTTACCGAGGCTTGCTTTACAATTGAAATAAATATTTTAAAAATTATTTGTACTATTTGGTTAAATAAATAGATTATTTATAATAAATATCAACAAAATAATGAAATTTAATATATATATGTTTGTTTTTTCTAAAAATCTTATACCTGGGGCAATCTTAATAATTTTTCTTCTTTGGATAGAGAGAAGTTAGAAGCTCAATAACATATTATTCTGCTCTATTCAGTGAAATCACCCCCTATCTATGATTTCATTTTTCATGAATAAGTTACCGATATCCAGTGAAGATTATCAACACCCCGTAAAGTTAGCTTTATAATTTTCTCATTTTAATGAATCAATTTTATTTTCAGAAGATCAAATTATTAATATCCAATAAAAATTGTGTTCATATTATTCCACACTCATAATTTTATTTCTTTTCTTGAAAAATTGCCTTCTCAATAGATCCAGATTTTTCGGACTAATGAGAATCGGTCAATATTAGTTGAGATTTGAGTAATGAACTTTTCATTTTCTTTCTGATTTTTCGGGATGATTAACATAGCCATTTAACTGATTTCAGACTTCTTCTCTCATATCCCATCTGCTATATATATAGAGCACGGCCATGGAAATGGAATAGCTAATTACCTGGAAACAAACAATTCCATCCTCTCTCTCTCTCTCTCTCTCTACTGTATTGCTTCTTGATGGCTTGTGCATCAATGGCTGCCATTGCAAATGCATCATCCTCTCAAGGTGATCACTGCACCCGGAAGAGGAAATCAAGAACCTCAGAGAGTGAAAACCCAACAAAGTTGAATAAGTTGGGCACTTCAGAAAAGGCTAAACATCCGTATAACCTCAGGTCACTGTCCAAGAAGAAAATCTCTGGCTCAGCCATGGCTGCCGTTGCAAAGGCGACTGCTGCAACTGCAAAGCAGCTGGGAGTGAGGCAGAGAAACTCAGGCAAATGTACGGCAAAGATCGGAACCGTTTGAGACCGGAAAAAAAGCTATATTTAGGATCATTTGTAAGCTTTAAAGAGGTTGTAAATACATATAACGATCAGAAACTGAGCTTTATAGCATGATGTTTGGCCTTAGAAGGAGGCGAAGAACTCGTGCCAGTGCAGTTGTTTCTGGTCAAACTCAAACGGGGCAGTCCTGCACTTCTCCTGCTTTCCCAGTGCCCGTGGACTATCGCTTTGCCGTCTTCCTAATACTGTTAGTGCTGTTTAAATTGTGTAATAAAATAATTTATTATTTTTTGTGATATGTTGTGTTAATTTAATTGCTGTGTTGATTATCCAAATGTGATATTTAAATTAAAAAATAATAATAACCTTGAAATATTTTTTTTTCATTTTTTATTGAATAATATTAATATTAAAATTTTTTCAAGAAATATTTGTCTTTAATCTTTTTAATTTTGAATTCACAACTAATAAATGTCCATCGAAAATTAAAAATGAAGTCATAGCAGCTACTCGTTTTTTTTCTTTAGAATGTCCCGTTGAATATAATAAAAATATACCTAACAATTTACTATAAAAAATATTCCTATAAAATGAGGAGATAAACGATAAACGTTTTTAGAATGGGGCTACTAGAGGAGCACACAAAGGGAGCATGAGCAGAATTTCCATATTGCTCACGTGTGACACGAGCTCGATACTCGACGGGTGCTCTAGCATCATTTCTGATATAAAAGTACTTAACGTAATTTTAGAGTTACCACTTTTATAGTTTTGAAATTTTAAGGCGCTGATACTATAAGAAAAGGGAGAAAAAAAAGATTTGGGTATCAATTGAATTTTAAATCGTATTCTATTATTCACCTACCATAGGTACGTTATTCTTAAAGTAGAGAAAGACATTTTATAGGTCTTATTTATTTATTTATTTATTGTACTCGTTATTACTTGAACTCATTTACTATAAAGTATTGTGGTCTTGTGTTATTTGAGATTTTTTGTAACCGAACATATTACACAGTAATATATTTCGGATATGATGGGTACACCAAAAATGGGCTGGCCCAAGGAAAAGTCAACGGAAGCTCAGGAAGGCCAGTCAATGTTCTTGACGACCCACTAAGGAGATAGGCCCAGAAATCTGAAAGGCCCAAGGACGGTCAACATTGGCGTTGACCGTCCAGGCGGCCAGCTAGCTCAAAAACGGTCAACCCGGCGTTGACCGGTTTGTTGGGCCTCCAGAGGCTTTGCAACAGTGATGGGCCTGTTTCATTATGGCCCACGGCCCATCAGATGGTCGCCCGCCGCTCTCCACGAGGGCGGCCGTCACCCTGACGGTCAACTCAGGCGTTGACCGTCCGCTTCCCCTTCTATAGGAATGGGCCTGACTCGCTTCAGGCCCATAGTCCAAATGAAGGCTACCAATGCGCACGCTCAGCCCAGCCCAAGAGTTCTAGGGCACAGACCCACGATGGAGAAGGGCAACGGGAACCTGCAACGCATTTAATGCGGTCGCCGGAGACACGCAATAGAGGTGGAAAGGCTAGCCACCAGGGGCATGGCTGGCACGCCACCAACGCCACCTGCTTCCATCTGAAGGTGGCCACCCACTCCCCGCAGAGGGAGGAGCCAAGCATGACAAACGGCACCCAGAAACGTGCCGATCACGGCAACTGGGCAGCCGGCGTGACCAAAGAGATCCACGACAAGAACTAACCAGCAAAGTGGCCCAAACAACGATCACCTTGGTGCCCAAGGATCCAACAAGGTGAGGTGTATAAGAACCCTCACGCCCCACAGAGAAAAGGGGAGCTTTTTCTGAGATCTTTCCAAGCATCTTACACTCTTCACTTCTCTTTCAAGAACTAAAAAGACGAGCTGCCTTGATCTGCCTCCCTTTGAGCAAACTCCCAGAACTGCACGAGCTCTGGTCCCCAGCAGCCAAATTCCCAAGCACGATCGAACTTCAAGGCAACGAACGGGTCGATACACACGTTCTCTGCCTTCCCACCATCCAGATACGAGGAAGGATCCGCTCCTTACTGACATATGGAACTAAACACTCTTCTCTCTTCTCTCATTGCTCTTTCTATCTTTCAGTTCCTTCCATTGAAGGCTGTTTACTGACTTGAGCGTCGGAGTGTTTTCGGTGGGTTTAACTCCCGCCGTGAACGCTGACCTCTTGTTTGCTTTAGTGGTGCGCAGGGTTCGCACTCGGTGAACGAAGCCGGATCAGCTCATCCAAGAATCCGAATTGCGTTCAAGTCGGATCCAGTGTCTGATCATTGGCGCGCCGTCATCGGGAAGCGCTTACAAAAAGCCTACCACAAAAAACCCGCACTAACCTTCTCTGTCACCTTCTGCTTCTACAATGGTGAACACGAGAGCACAGGCTAGCGATCCAGCTAGAGAGATCGTTAACCCCGACCAGGACCATGCTGCTAATGTCCTGGTCAACGGGGCCACAGGTGGGAGTCCGCCACCTTATTTTCGACAACTGGTGGAGCAGATGCAGGCTAACAATCGCCTGCTCCAACTGCTCTGCAAACAGAAGGAGCAACAACTGCCGGTGGCTCCACCTGCCGTCATCCACGCTCCCGCCACTAAAAAAGGTGGCCAGAGGAAGAAAAAGCCGGCCAAGAGGCCTGCGAGAGCCGGGAACGATCCGGCTCCGGCGTCCTCCCGCGCTCCTGGCCAGAACAGGCCAACGGAGCGCTCCGGGAGTACGTCTCCTACGGAGAGCCCAGAAAGGAGAAATCATCGATATTCTCGGGCAAATGACCATCATGCAGTCGAGGAGCGAGCCTCCGGGACTGCCAGATCCACTGGTGGCAGCAGTCGACCAACTGCTGAACCCGCCGGGGACAAGACGGAGTTAAGGAATTTCCTCAACTCCAAGAGATCAGCCAACGCCACTCGTGCTGACCCACGAGTGGATCAAATCTGGAACCGCGTATTCCAGAACGACGAAGGCACCATCGACTTGGACAGGTCGCCTTTCACTGCAGAAATCTTAAGCCGCCCTCTACCGGCCCAAGTTCAAATGCCGCCCCTTGACTTATACGATGGGGGCGGTGATCCGGTTGACCACCTGGATCACTTCCACACCCATCTAAGTCTACAAGGGCTAGAGGACTCGGCAATGTGCCGTTGCTTTCCACTCACCCTGAAGGGAGATGCCAGAATCTGGTTTCACCATCTCCCTTCGTGCACGATCGCCAGCCTTAGTGAGCTCACGGACCTCTTCCTGGCCCAGTATGCATCAAGCCGGCGGGAAGAGAAACAGCCGTGGCACCTCTCCCACATAAAATAGAAACCGGGAGAGAACCCACGGCGCTTCCTGGATCGCTTCGTGGCTGATGCCAGGAGGATTCCCAGGATCACTGAGGAGATGAAGTTGGGCAGCTTCATCTCAGCGCTGACTTACGGTGACTTTTTCAAGCACATTGCCCACAAAAATCATCAGACTTTCCGCGAGGCGGAATCCATCACCAGGGCCTACGCGGCAGCGGAGGTGGCCAACGAGGCAAAACGTCCTGAGAGGGCGGACCAGCCTCGGCCGTTCCCTGGAGATGGGAAAAGAAAATACAATGGCGGGGAACACCCCCGCCAGAAGCAACGACGGGCTGGGCCCCCAGAACGCAGAGACTACGGGCCCACCACCTTCACGCCCTTGACAGACACACGCTCCAATGTTCTAATGCAGATCCGCGGAGAAAATTTTTTGAAGTTGCCAAAGACGCTGAAGAAGGACTCCGGAAATCAGTCTAAGTACTGTAACTTCCACCGCTCTGCCGGCCATTCAACTGAAGACTGTAAAGCGCTGCAGAAGGAAATTGAGGACTTGATCCACAGAGGACACCTCACCCGGTTTGTCAAGGGGCCTGGACAGAACTCAGGAGCGGCCAACGAAGAAGGGAAGGAGCGAACGCCTCCCCGAAACAGGATTGCGGCGGGGTTGGTCAACATGATCAACGCCCGACCTGCTAGGAGCCCAGATGGCAATAAGGGGCAGCAGACTGGGAGGAAGAAGCAACGCACAGAAGACAACATCATTAGCTTTAGTGATTGTGACTCGAACCATGTAATCTCCCCCCATGTTGACCCCCTTGTAATCTCGGCACTCGTTTCAGATGGTACGTCGGACTACTAGCTGAAGCGAGTCTTTATCGATAATGGAAGCTCTAAAGATTTGCTTTACTTGGACGCGTTCTTTAGACTAGGCCTAAGAAAGAATCAACTGAAACCTGTTGAAGGACCTTTATACGGCCTTGACAATGAACCGGTGCCCGTTCAAGGGACAATCCAATTGGAGGTCACCCTGGGCACTTACCCAAAAACAGCAAGTCGCACGCTAACCTTCCTAGTGGTTGACCTGCCATCTGTTTACAACGCCATATTAGGCAGGCCGTGCCTAACAGCGTTTGGGGCAATCACGTCGATTCCACATCTTAAAATGAAATTCCCAACGCCCTACGGCGTCGGAGAAGTCCTGGGAGATCAGGTCATTGGGCGGACCTGCTACATGGCCCAGATTGCCCCTGGCGGCAGGACTGACATAGCGGGAGAACTCGATCACCGAGACGAGACCACCTTGCAACAAGCACAGCCCGGTGAAGCCACGGATCTGATCCCACTGGACCCGGGGGAACCGGACAAGTGCGTCCAGATTGGCGGCTCACTCACCGGGCCAATAGATTATAATATCATAATACTATAATCAAGTAATCAATAAATGTGAGTCATGACGATTCTATATTACTATATGACATAATTCCTTCCATGTATCACAATACTTATAAACTATATGATTAAATCTTAAATGAAAAATATTCATACGGTCTAACAATAATATCTTAGTGAGAGACTATTTATATCATCATTAATCCAAAACTTCAAGTTCAAATAATATAAAATAAATAAAAAATATTAGAAATACATTATATGAGATCTCAAATGTCCAGAGTGATAGTATTACAGTATAAGTAACAACAAAGACCCATGGTATCGACATGATTTACAAAAGCCTTTGGAGGTAAACCCTTAGTTAATCGATTTGCAATCATAAGTTTGATACTAATATACACCATTGTTATTTTTTATTTTTGCATTTTACTTTTAACAGCAAGATATTCGATTTTCATATATTTAGCACAATTTGAATACTTATCGTTCTTTGAGAAGAAAATTATTACGGATTTATCATAATAAATTTTCAGTAGTCTGACTATGATGTCAACGATTCTAAATCCTAAAATAAAATTTCGTAACCATAATACATGTATAGTGACTTCAAAACATGCTATAAACTCTACTTCTATTATTGACATAACGATCACAAATTATTTTACACTTTTTTATAAAATTGCTCCTCCAACTAAAATAAAAATATCCAGATGTGGACTTTCAGGTATCTGAACATTCGATATAGTTTGAATCTGAATATCATATCACTTTCAAATGATCGCACTTCATATAAGTAAGTACGTAATCTTTAATTTTTTACAATTATCTCATCACTTTCTTTACAACCATCTAGTATTTCATTCCAGGATTACTTTGGTATCGTTGGAGCATACTAACTGTGAAACTTATATTTGGTCCGGTTTAAATTTGTGTATACGTCAAACTTTCTATAACGAACGCATAAAGAATATCCTTAATTTGATTTCAATCCAATTTATTTTGTAGACATTGTATTAAACTGAATTTATTACTTTTTTGGATTGAAGTAATACTCGCTGCACAATTTTCCATCCAAATCTTTTTAAAATTTTCTTGATATATCCTTTTTGAGATAATCTCAACATTCTATATGATCTATTTCAAAATATTTCTATTCCTATCATATAAATTGATTCACTCATATTTTTCAGATTAAAATTTTTAGAGAGATAACCCATAATCTCGTGTAACAATCCAAGATCACTGCTTATAAATAATATATTATCAACATATAGAATAAAAAATATAAACTTACTCTTGATGACCTTCAGATATATACACTAATTAATGGTATTTTCTGTAAAATTGAAGGATAAAATAATATTATAATATTTAAGATATCATTGTCGTGAGACTTATTTAAATTCATATATTAATTTATTTAATTTGTAAATTAAATTCTTTCATCCGTAGTCTAAGAATCTTTAAGATTATTTCATATAAACTTCTTCATCTAAATTTTCATTAAAAAAAAATAGTCTTTACATCTATTAGGTATAATTTTAAGTCAAAATGTGCCAACAATACCAATATGATTCTTAACGAGTCCGTTTTTGAAATTAGAGAGAATGTTTCCTTATAATCAACAACAACTCTTTGAGTACAACCTTTGGCCATAAGTTTAATTTTATATCGTTCGATATTACCTTTAGAATCATGTTTGATTTTAAATATTAATTTACTACTAATTGTTTTATAATATTCAGGTAATTTCATAAGATCCTAAATTTTATTATGTGTTACTAATTTTAACTCATCTTTTATAGTATCAATCAATTTAGAAAAATCATTTCTTTCTATGGCTTGTTAGAAAAAATCGGATCATCAAGTATTCCTATATCATACTCAAATTATTATAGATAAACTAGATAATCATTTGAAATAATAGACTTTATTTCTCTATGAGATCTTATTAATACTATTTTTTATAATTATTCTACTTTTTGTTTAATGGTGGTATTTTCATTATAGAGGATAAAATTATCAATTTATTATTCAATAGCAATTAGAATAATAATTTTTTTTTAGAAATTATGGGTATAGGGACTCATACTCTAATTTTCTTAATCTTTACTTTTTATAAAATATTCCTCCCACTAATTTTACCATTTTCAAATAATTTGATATTTTTGATTTTTATTATTCTCGTACTATAATTATAACAGTAAAATCTATACCATTTATATTTTTCTGGATAAAAAATAAAATATCTACTAATAGTTCAAAAATTTATTTTTTCTTAAGGATTATACATTCTAACCTCCACTGGTTACCCCAAATATGTAAGTGTTGAATACTCAATTTTTTTTTAATCCATAATTCAAAATGTATTTTTGAAACTGCTTTACTAAGAATTCAATTAAGAATATAAACAGTAGTACTAATGGCTTCCATCTATAAAAATTTAGATAAAGATAAATTACTCATTATACTTCTGGCATATTTATTAATGTACGATTACGCCGTTCAACAATACCATTTTGGTGTAGCATCCATGATATAATATATTATGCACATATGACATACTTTTCTAATAGTTTAGCAAAAGAAGCAAAATATTACTTTGATTCATCATATTTATTGTAATATTTACCATTTCTTTCAGATCAAAAGATTTTTATATTTTTTATTTAATTACCTTTCAACCTCAATTATGCATATTTTGAAAAATATTTACAGCTTGAAACTTTTTATGTAATTAATAAACATAATAATAATGTAAAAAATTATTAATAAAAGTTATAAAATATTTTTCTTTACCTAAAGATAGAGAATCAAAAGGCCCATAAATATTTGTATGGATAATATCTAAATATTCTGTACTTTTTGTGGCACCCTTTTTTGTATGTTTAGTTTATTTTTCTTTAATATAATCCACACATATATCAAAATCGGAGAAATCAATGTAGGACAAAATTTCGTTTTTTTACCAATCTTTTTATACGATCTTCAGATATAAAACATAATCTTTTGTGCCACAAAAAAAAAGTTCTCATTCATACAATTACATTTTATTCCTATATTACGATACAGGTGATAAGCGTCTTAACAAAATTTTGGTTAATATTTATTTTGTAAAGGCTATCAGAAAGAGTTTTCGAACCAAATAAGGCTTCATTTTTTTATATGCTTACTTTTCTATTTGCAAACTTTAAAGAGTATCGTTGTATATCAAAGTTGAAAATGAAAATAAGATTTCTAAAAATTGAAGGTACTTATAAAGTTTTCAGTAAACCCATATACAATTCAATATTAAGAAATAAACAAAAAATTTCAACAGTAGAAACAAAAACTTTTATATCATTTCCTAAGAAAATAAATATTTTACTTTGGTTTGGGATTTGGGTTGTAAGAAATCCCTATATCGATTTAGAAATATAAACGTTAGAGCCTAAATCAAACCACCATAAATTAAAAGGAATTTTAATTAGGTTTGATTTAAAACAAATATAAGCCAAATATTCACCTTTCTTTTCGAACCAAGTATTTCTTTTATATCAATCTTTTTAAAAATGTTTCATCTTTTTATAAAAATGACATACTGTATTATTTTCCTTCTTTTGAGTCCCTATATTAGAATAGAATTTCTTTTTTTGATAGTCTAGCTTTAATATTCTCTCTCTTTCTATTCTTCTTTTCCTTACCACTATAACTCGTTAAATTTATTGAACAAATTTTTTATTATTTAATCCTTGTCACCTCTTGAACTAACATACTTCATAATTTATTGACATTTAATTTATTTTTAATTATATTATAATAAATTAAAAAAGACCCGTATCAAGGAGGAAGAGAATTCATTACAAATAGAATGAGGAAAGATTCATTCATATCCATATTAACGGCTTTAAGTTTGGTAGCCAAATTGGTCATTTTAATAATGTGAGTATATATTCATTGAGGACTATCTAATTTCATAATAATAAACTTTGCCATCAGCGTTCTAGTAAGAGATTTATCCGGAAATCGAAAACTATTTTTAATAGTTTTCAATAAAGTGTTAGCATTTTTAGTTTCAAGAAATATTGACTTAATATTATTCGCTATGGTCATTCTTTTAGATATCATTCTTATTCTTTTCGATTTTTTTCATACTTTAAAATAAGGCTTTTCCTCATCACTGTTTGAACCAATAATAGTAGTGGGCTTCTCCGATTGTAATGTAATATTAGGATCCAGTATACCGAGATAAAATTAGATTTGCTCAAGCCAATTAAAAAAATTAGTTTTATTAAATATTGAAATAGAAGAAGCAGAAATCAGAGATTGGAAATCTATAGAGAGAGAAGCTCTGGCTTCTCTCTAAAATTCAAATTTGAACCTTCCCATTCGTCTTCCCTTTCCTTCTTCACCGGCGCCACACCCATGCTCCCCCTCCTCACAAAACCCTTCTACTGGCTGTGTACCCTCTTTGGGTCTCTCTGCCGTTATTAATGGAGGTCCCCATGCTCCATGTTCTCATTCCCCTCTGAATCCTACCCCTCCCCCAAACCTTCTGATGCTCTGTGGACTGTCCCACCCTCCATCCCCCAAGCCCCTCATTCATGCTCCTCTCTCTTTTCCGAAGCCGACTACCCTCCCATCATCGCCTACCGTCAGACAAGGACCAAGTGCGGTCTTCCTATTGCTTCTCAAAAATCTGAGGTTTCGTTTGCTCCAGTTGATGGCTCGTCCCCAATTCCAAAAGCTGCGGGTCATAAATCCTTCGCTTTTGGTTTCGATTTTTCGCGCTGCTCTCATTTGGCTGATGTGGCTCTATCTACTGATGAGACATCCTCCTTCTCTGATGTTCCCACATCTGCTCTATTATCTCTGGGGAATTTTGGCATATCCTCAGAGGAACTTCGTCCTGTTAAGACGATAGAGCATAAACCTTTGTGGGCTTCTATTGTCCAAAAGGATAACTCTAGTATAGGTTTTAACCTTCAATATTTTCCTCATCCTATCCCTAATGGTAAAGTTATTGAGATTACTCCACCGAGTGAGGTTATCTAGCAAGCTTATGATTTGTGGAGTTCTACTCTTGTGGGCTATTTCTATGATACGCCGTTAAATTTTTACATGGTCAATCACATTGCCTGTAACATTTGGTCCATGTTTGGGATTTCTCATGTTGCAGAACATGGAAATGGTTTTTTTCTCTTCCGCTTCTCAGACGACTCTAGGATGCTGGAGTGTTTGAACCAGGGGTCATGGGCCTTTGCTGGACGTACCATATTCCTAAACAAGTGGACTCATGGTATGGAATTATCTAAGGAAGACCATAAAAGCTTTTCCATTTGGATTAACCTGATTGATGTTTCGATCCAGTTCTGGACCTCCCTGGGCCTTAGTTGGATAGCTAGTGCTATCGGTAAGCCCCTTCAATTGGACGCTCCTACAGCAAAGATGGAACGCATGAGATTCGCTCGCATCTGTGTTAAAATATTGGTCTCCTCTCCTCTTCAAGAAAAAATCAGAAATCAAACTGGTGTAGTATCTGGGGTACAATATGGAGTCGATGTGGTTGTGGAATACCAGTGGAAACCCCTTTGATGTGATATCTGTAAAACCACAGGTCACAATAAGGATCATTGCAAGGTGAACCTTAAATATTGACCCATCGGTCGCTTAATTATTATCCCTCTTGTAGCCCAAACCAAAGTGGTAAACGATAATAAGAGGAAGCCTGGTATTGCGACGTCCTCTGCGAGCCCAGTTGCTCCTGTGTCCTCCTCCAACTCTTTTGCTGTTCTCCAAGTTATAGAAGGTATAATCCATCAAGCGCCGAGTGAGGGTAGGAGTATTGAAGATATGCATCAGGATCCTATTGAATTCAATTCAGGCAGCAAAGTTGCTTCTTTTGAACCTCAAGATGACTCTATTAGTGGGAAGGTTATACTGGTTGATCCTGTAGAGGATGAAGGGCCCCCTGTCCGTTCTGTAAGCAGATTAGAGAACCATGATACTACAGCTGAATCTATTAATTTAGATGACCCTTTACAGAAGGATGTTCCCAAGGCACATTTCCAGATTAGGGGTGAGGGTGCTAGCATACTACGAAGCAAGCTTGCTCAAATGAACATGAAACTCCCCCATATGGAGGCTATTCAGGTTAATGGGGAGTTGATTGAGGCTGACCCCGATATCATGTCAAATGAATTTAGAAGGACTTGTGAATTGCCAAATCAGGTAACCCAGGCTGTTGGTACTTCCAGCTTGCCAGTTTGTCCTTCCAGTGTCTTGAAAGTTAAGGCCGGAGGGGAACTTCTTCCAAAATCTATTTTGAAAAAACCAAAAGGGCTTAAAAAGAAAAATACCCATTCTCCCACGCCCCATGGTTAATGTTGCCTGTTGGAATGTCCGTGGACTAAATGGGGGGATCAAGACCCATGAAGTCAAACACTTCATTCGTTCATCTAGCAGCAATATTGTTGGTCTCGTGGAGACTAGAGTTAAAGAAAATAAGGCTATTCTGATTGCTCAGAAACTGATGCTAAATTGGAAATGGGAGATGAACTACTCCTTTACATCGACATATCACATTTGGATTGGTTGGGATGAGGATGTCACTGATCCGAACATTTTAACTAAAGCAGACCAAATCATCCACTGTAAAATCCTGAATAAAGTGAACAACCAAACCTTTTTTATCTCCTTTATTTATGCATCAAATTAGGAGATTGAACGCAGGGATCTCTGGGATAAGTTATGTGCTATCCATCAACATGTCTCTGGCCAGCCGTCGGTAGCTATGGGTGATTTCAATGCCATTAGAGCTTCATCTGAAAGTTCGGGTGGCTGCTGGCAGGTTAATAGTGCTATGAACTTGGATAAATGCCTCATAGACTGTGATCTGCAGGACCTGAACTATGATGGTGCTTTATTCACTTAGAATGATGGCAGAGAGTCAGGATCTCGTATTTATCAAAAGTTGGACAGAGTTGTTGTTAAAGGTCCCTGGCTAATGGAGTTAAGCTACAAAGCTTCTTTTCCCCCGGCTAGACTCTCCGACCACTCACACTGTATTTTGTTTCCGTTAACCATGAGGCATCCAAAAAAAGTTATTTTTGTTTCAACAATTTCCTCTCTCAACATCCTCAATTTCTTTCTATTGTGCAACAGGGTTGGCAGTGTAGTTTTCAGGGTTTTCCCATGTTCGAGATTGTATCCAAATTGCGGATGGTAAAGGGGTGATTAAGGACCTAAATCGAAACATTGGTAATGTCTCAGAAGAAGTAACTAGAACGCGTAAGGCCCTTGAGGATTATCAGAAGGCAGTTCTCCATACTACTCATCAGCCCATTGTTAATGATGAAGAGAATTATAAAGCTGCTTATTGTAGTGCTCTGAGGCAGGAACTAGAAATTTTTCAACAAAAGGCAAAAGTTAGATCGCTCAAAGAGGGAGAGCAGTGCACGAAAATTTTCTTTCGATCTATTGCTGGAAATCAGAACAAAAACAAAATCTTTTCTTTAACCGAAGAAGATGGTACTCCTACAGACAGCTTGGAGGAGGTTCAACATCTATTCATTAACCACTACACTCACCTCCTAGGATTTGGTAGAAAGAACGATCATTTTCATATGGAAAGACTCCAGCCGTTTATCCAACATACCATTCTCGACCACCTCCACCCTTGTCTCTATAGGCCAATTAGTGCCGAGGAGATTCGGCAGTCTCTATTTTCAATTGGCGATTGTAAAGCTCCGGGCCCGGATGGGTTCTCTTCTAATTTTTTTAAAGCGGCCTAGACTATTGTAGGGTCTTCGGTTGTTGAAGCTATCCAAAACTTTTTCCACCATGGAAAGCTCCTTAAACAAATTAATGCGACCATTACAAGCTTAATTCCAAAGGTAAAGTCTCCATCTAAGGTTTCTGACTTTAGACCAATTTCCTATTACAATATCCTGTATAAGATCATCTTTAAGATTATTGCCATCCGTCTACAATCCACGTTGCCTTACTTGGTCGACAAATGTCAAACTGCTTTTATCTCAGGTAGGAACATTGGGGACAATATACTCTTGGTCTAGGAATTGCTTCATAAATATCATTTGAACAAGGGTGTTCCGCATTGTGCTATGAAGGTAGATCAGATGAAGGCTTATGATTCCATTCAATGGGACTTTACGATGGTCATACTCGAATTGATGGGTTTTCCCCCTTCAATGATCATTTGGATCAGGCAATGCATCACCACTACTTCTTTCTCTATTAATGTAAATGGGGAGTCGGTAGGTTTTTTTCGAGGTGCCAAGGGCTTACCTCTTTGTATTGGCTATGGAGGCTCTGAACGGTATTCTGGAAGTCAAGGCTCGGCAAAACAAAGATTTCCAGTATTCATTGAAATGCGAGAAAACGAGAACCGTGATGCTTGGATTTGCGGACGACATCCTTTTGTTTTCCAAGGCCGATATAAATTCTGTAAAGATTATACTTGATTGCCTCAAAGAATTCGAAGACCTATCCGGGCTTTCACCAAATGAAGATAAAAGTAAATCTTTATCTGCTCTAGGAACGAGGACACCAATTCAATTATTCAAAGCATGCTCGGTTACGAAAGAGGTAAACTTCCAGTTAGATATCTGGGTGTCCCTCTCATCATCACCAAGCTCTCTAGCAAAGATTGCAAACCACTTCTGGATAGAGTACAGTAGAGAGTATCATCGTAGAGGAATAGATAGCTTTCTTTTGGTGGTTGCCTCCGGCTGATATCATCCATTCTCTTGACAATCCACACTTACTGGACCTCTATGTTCATCATTCCGAAATGCGTTCTGATGAGTATTGAAAGGTCCATTCGCTGCTTTCTTTGGCACGGTTCCATCGAAGGCAAATATGCAGTTAAGGTTGTATGGAAAGATGTGTGCACTACTAAAGAAGAAGGAGGCTTGGGTATAAAAAACCTTGTAGCATCTAACAAAGCCCTATTGTGTCGCCACTTTTGGAAGATCACCACAAAGGACCCGGCCTTTGTATGGGTGGCGTGGTGTTATACCTATCGCATCAAAGATAGGTGCATTTGGACTATAAAAATCCCTGATTCAACTCATTGGAGTTCGAAAAAACTCATGAAGCTCCGTATTATCCTGCGTCCCAAGATTTGTTACCATATTGATAATGGCGTTGACACAATCCTATGGTTGGGTTATTGGCACCCCATTGGACTACTTTGTGAACGGTTCGATGAGAGAGTCAGGTATGTAACTGGTTTGCCTGCTGATGCAAAAGTCAAGGATATCATCCACCAAGGAGAATGGAAGTGGCCTAATCCTTTTGACATGGAGGTTGTTGCAATTATGGAAAGCATGCCACATTATAACCCGGATACCTTCCGTAGAGATGTGGTTAAATGGTGTGACGGCAGCTCTGGTGTTTTCTCGACCAAATCAGCATATGTGTTATTCCATGAGTCCAAAGAAAAAGTGGATTGGTTTAATATTGCCTGGGGCTCTAAGTACAGTCCGGCTCATGCTTTTATACTTTGGCTGGTAATGCGCCAAAGGCTTAGCACCCTGGATCGTGTTAGTGCGTTCATTCAGCAACTATCAACCTGCATTCTGTGTAACAATGGAACTGAAAGTCACGAATATCTGTTCTTTACTTGCCCTTTCTCTTCTGAAGTG
The DNA here is from genome assembly GCA_033239525.1 of Nepenthes gracilis. Classification (NCBI taxonomy): domain Eukaryota; kingdom Viridiplantae; phylum Streptophyta; class Magnoliopsida; order Caryophyllales; family Nepenthaceae; genus Nepenthes; species Nepenthes gracilis. The sequence goes on from BSYO01000015.1 coordinate 10,477,425, forward strand.
TGGCGAATGATGCGCTACAAGGCTGTAATTAGCTAGCCATATTCAGAATGTCGTACCAACATTATCTGGGCTGCAAATATATGGAAGGGAAAAAACCTCAAAGCACTCTCTTTTCGCCTCACCCTGGGTGCAACTGTATACTATATCAGAAAAGAAACAAACCAGCGAATTTTCAATCAGTCGGCGCCTCAGAATGAATCCCAGGTGATAAAACTAATTACTTCTGCGGTTCGTCATAAACTGAAAATCATTCCTTTTGATAGGATGCAAAGCAACAGAGCTCTTCTGACAAGATGGAGCATTCCACTATCGAGCTAGAGGAATGCTAAAGCTTACTGGTCAATAGACTGTTAAAGTTGTGCTTATGGCGAGGACATTGCAGTCAGGACTGGGGACGTGGAAGTTTACCATTGCCAGGTAATAGACTGAGGTGATGCATACTGCTCGAGAAATACGTTGACGTGTTTTGGACAGTCGCCTTTCCAAATGGCCGTGGTGTTGTAAACGGCCGACCTAGACTTGTACACCTGGCATTCCGAGTTAAAAATGGCCGAGTCATCTGCTTGACCGAGTAGTCTCCTAAATGCCGATATGCACATAGCTGTTTTTGGCCGAGTAGTTGTGATGTAAATGACCAAGAAAAATGGGCCATGTTTTCTGCAAAGATCTGGGATGTTAATATTTGAGCTACTTTTGACCGAGGTATATGCTAAATACTGTGATACAATCGACCAAGGTGAATATGGCCTTGTTTGCGGCAACCGACTGAGATGCAAACGACCGTGATGCAAATGCCGAGATGCTTAAGGATCTCCTTTGGGCCGATTACTCTGGCTCATTGCCGGGTGGGGTCGGTTTAGATTTGAGTCGCTGTTCTGACTTGCTGAATTAGAGGACCTTTGGCACATGTAACATTTTCAGTCTTTACCATTATCTGGCTTAGTGATATGTTCCACGGCTCCCGGGGGATGCATCGCGTCTGTGCTCTAAATCTAAGTCGGCATAACACTTGGAGATAAAATATTGATTTTGTACTTTTTTTCTTATTTATAAAATTAATTATTTATAAAAAAAAATAGAAGAAGCGTAAGAATATAACGAAATCAAAACAGATATTGTAATAAATTAATATGCTTAATATTAATATTTTGACTTTAACAAAATAGGAGGAATATAAAATATAAATAGTATCATTATAATTCACATTTGGATATAATTATAATACACTAATTAACTATTATAGTGAATCCCAATCACTTATAGAAATAATTAATAATATTTTAAAATTTAAATAAGTCTGTTACTTTAGGTATCCGGCATCGATTTGAAATAATGGATACTTATTAATTATCATATTTAATTAATCAATCATATAGAAATTGGTACACTTTTGGGCTTACTATAATATTCACTACTTGAAAAATTATAACTCTTTAAATTTATAAAATAATTAAATTAATATATATGATAACTATATCAATTTTTTATTTCACGATTTAATATCTATAAAACTATTTTGCCAGACTACTTTGACGACTATGAGACTACTTCATTACATAAATATTTAATTACAATTACTTTATACAATATTATAAATAATATCTGTATAAATCTAAACATGTGGCATTTAATTATGATAAAATGACAAATTTAAATTTTACATTATATAAACAAATAATTAAATGACAGATATTAAATAAACAATTATCAGGTATTTTATTTCATTTACCCTTATATATAATATAAACATAATAAACAAAAAAAAAATATATATTATATTATATTATATTATATTAATATATTATATTATATTAATTATTTTACTTTTATTTCACTATTAACATTTTATTTTCCCAGTTTACGTTTCTCCTCCCTCGTTCCTGTTATTTTCCCCTGCTTTCCTTTGTCTTTCGACTCCAGTAATGGCAAACAATCGACGCCACTCCCACGGCCGCTGCCAACCGTCGACATTATCGGTTGCAATCAATCCCTATTAGAGAGATAATGGACCGATTGCCAACCGGTGAGGTTTCGACGTAAGTTTTGGCGCCTAAATCGGCAACTGTTCATTTTGAGCAGCAATCAACGGTGATGGGTTTGATTGAAAACGATCGAATCACGGGCGGCCAATCGACAGGCTCGACGGAAGCGGTCATGGACTGCAGCAGGTGGCGGCAAGCGTATGAAGCCATGAATGAAAACTATGTAGTGTCAGTGTCACTATGCTGCCAATGTTTTCTAAATTTCTTTTACGTTTCCTTTTTTATAAATGCAGTAGATAATGGCGTGGGAGAAACACGGCCATCGTCGACGGCAGGGGCTTGACGCGGGAGCATGAAAGCAATGAACGAGGGATTTATCATATATCCGCTGTACATATTAATCTTCTATTATGATGATCAATAAAACAATACAATTGGAAAAAAATATAATAATTAGAACTAATTTTTTAATATTACGTGAAAGATATTTTAATGAGATAAAATTTTAACTCATAGGATTTTATTTTTATAATTTTTTACTAATTAATCATACATAAAAAATAAATTTACATATCTGAATTCATTGTCAAGTTTTTTTACAATATCGTAATATATTTTTGTCTTGAAGAATTGGAAGATAATTTCTCTCTCTTCTCCTTATGATTTATAGAGTGTTTATATAAATTTTGTATATCATAATTCTGATGGTTAATGACCTTTTTTTATAGAAGGAGAAAGGATCATTATCAAATTATCAAAATGTCATACTTTTGCTTAATAGATACATTTTGAATGGATATAATTATTAAAAAGTGATATCCTTTCGTTTAACGAGTATATTTTAAAAAGATATATCTATTCACCAAAAGACATACATATTAGAAAATAATATATTCTTTTCATCAAATGATAGGATCATTATCAAAAGTATCTATTTATTACATATAAACTAAAGGATCATATTAATTTAATCAATATAATAATTTATATATCACGTCATGTGAAATATATTTCTAATATATATCATTTAAAAGTTTTAGGATTGACGATTTTTATTAGTTTGTTTGAATGAAATAAAGTGAATTATCATGAAATAAATTAAAATAATACTAATATTTTAATGTCAAAGTATAATAAATAAGACAAATTAAGACAAATAACAAGCTTTTTACTCAGAAAGGTTTTTTAAAATCATATTGGAATAAAAGTAAATAAAATAGAAAAAAGTAAAAATATTTTGGAGATATTATTTGAATATTTTGGTATATTTTTCAATAGTTTTGTAATTATTTATTTAATTTTATATAGATTTGTTAATATATATGACTTGATTGAATAATACATAATATATAATTGATACGTTATGGATTCAAATTTTAAACAAATTTGGGTCATGTTGTCTGTCTAAGTCTGGCTCCATCTATTGAGTTTAGATCTTACACACCACAATTTCGAATAAAAGGTCAGGTGACGACGGTAGGATATCTCACTGAAAATAATGCAACGCTCAAGTCAGTATATGGCTTTTAAAGTAAGAATGTGGATGCAATGATATGCAATATGAACGCTGAGAGTATTTGTTTTGTGGGGGTGCTCTTGTAGGTTGAGAGGTTTGGGTTGCTCACGATGAGTAGAATCTTTAAATATTGTGTTTGTTCGGAACGTAATAGTAGAATGAGAGCGCTAGAATGTTGAAAGCGTGAGAGCTTTTACAATAGAAGGCTTTTTGTAGGTAAGTGAGAACGTGCCTTAAAGTGTGAACTCTATGGCTTTTTATAGTCATTGCGTTGGGCTACCTTCATTGTGCAGAAGGGCTTGATACATGTACTTTGTTAGGACCGTTGCCTTTTCTAACGTGTTGCCTTTATTGTTGTAATGATTGTTGAATTAATTACTTTCCTTTTACGTTCCGTAACCGTTAGGGTTTTCAACAGACAGGAAAATGATTCTTGCACTTTCCTTCAAAGACGCGCACTGATTCTGGAAGTAACCGTTATAATGAAGATTGCTTTCTATGGAGAATGTGAAATTAGGGAAGAAGACTATTGCTACACAAAGACGGACGCGTGGGTCAATTTGAGTTTGGGCCGCGTGAGGCCTGGTCTTCTACGGGTCAACTTGTCAAACTTTCAGTTAACGGAAGTATTGAACGTCTTGTATACTTCCGATCAACGGAAGCGTTGACCATCTTAGACCCAAGTGGGCCGTCCTATTTTTGGACTTTGACTGACTCATCAGCCCTTCGTTCGGTCAACGGCTGACGTTAACTTTTCGGGTGCAAATGGACCATTGTGGATTTGAGTCGTTGTGAATCTGGGCCGTCCCTTCTTCTTAGGCCAACCTATTACTGACGTACCGATCAATAATATATAATTAGGAAAGATAACTAATATGCTGCTCCTCAACAAAGTCCCTAAGTAAAATTTTAGTTTATTTTTAACTATTTATTTTTGAAGAAGCTTTTACAACTTTATTTTTCTTTTTTGGTGACGATTTAAAACATAAATTTATCGTCCGATTCAAACATACTGAGTTTCTGGTAGGGTTTTAGACCTTTGTTCGGTGACAACTGTTAGAACCATGGCGTCGAACGCAGCAAAGTGCAGAGAATTTGGAGAGTTCGCAGAGAACGAAGAGGATGAATCATCATCAGAAGAAGAGGCCGCCGACGGCTGGGATGACTGGAACGAAGATGAAAATCAAGAAGCCAGCGAAAACACTGAGTTCAAGTGTTTGTTCTGTGACTCGGTGTACAGTTCGTGCGATTCGCTGTTCGAACATTGCACTTCGACTCACTTCTTTGATTTTCGAAGTATCAAGAAAACCCTGGCCTTGGACTTCTACGCTTCTTTTAAGCTTGTCAACTATGTCAGGCATATGGTGCGTCCCGAATTAGGTGGCTGTATGAATTTGCAAATTGTGGCTGTTGTTGGCTTGAATTACATGCTTTTCAATTGAAAAATTATGATGTCAGTTTGGAGGAATTTCCTGGTTGCGGCGTACGGAGGAATAGACTGATTTTAGGAAATGTAAAAATTATCACTTTTGGATAGTGGTACATAGACCAAAGATTAGTCCCAAAGATATCATATTGACGCTGCCCGAATTTCCCTGTATCTCCCTTGAGGCTACACTTTGCTATAGGCTTGCATTATGCCACCTCAATAAGGGATAATTTGGGATGTGATGCGTAGCTGGAAAACGGATTTGACCCAAGAATCTCTGGAGTAAGCTCTGATCAAATAATCTGGATTCTGTATATCACAAATATAAATAAGAGTTTATAGGGTCGGGATATCTCTTTGGAAAATCCTCCGGTGGGTAAAGAATGACTGCATCTTCCGTAGCAAAAATGGATTCAACCCAAGGATCTTTGAAGTAATCTCTGATCAAAGAATTCGGATTCTGAATATTACAAACATAAATAATAGTTCATAGGGTTGAGATATCTCTCCGGAATACCCTCCGATGATTAAAGAATGACTACATCTTCTGTAGTGAAAATGACTGTCTCTAGGGAGGTGAAGAGTGTTAGAGTCATCTGAGGATTAGTTCCGTGCTCTAGAAAGAGTCCTTGAAGAAGGACAAAGAAGAGTGGTTCTTGAATAGTCTTGGAGAGGTTTAATAATGCTCTCTTAGTTGAGGTATCTTGAAATTGAATTTGTGGGTCTCTCTTGAGGAGGACAAGGGAAGAGAAGGAGAAGATGAGAAGTCCTCTGCTTTGGAATATTTCCTGGAGTGTTTGAACCTTGATGGACTTGTTGTGATTTGGACTTAAGCACCTGTTGGCTTGTTCATTTTTGCAGAGGAGCCTCATCTTTATAGAAGCAACAGGCCTATTTTGCAAATGGACAAGTAAATGTATTATAGTGGGATCATGAGGCGTGAGAGCAGTTTCTCTAACTAGTGAAATGTGGCCTTTATGCCTTGATTAATTGATGCCGTGCTTAGCTGATTTCCAGGGCTTGATTGCCAATATTAATCAAATTGTGGCCTTAGTGGAAAGACTGCAATTTGCTAATCGAATTGACTAACTTCTGATTTATAGTTACCTTGCTGATATTAATGTGTTGCAATAATTATCCAGGACCCCACTTTCATAGATAATAGCCTCTTAGTGAGCGGACACTCTTGGCTCTTCTAACAATTTGACATCGGATTTCTTCTCTCCCGGTGATGTACTTTGGAGTCCCGCTAATTTCCAATTGACTTTTGGCAGCTAACTATCAATTGCTTGTGGCTCAGGTTTCATCATTCATGTTGTCATGTCGAAATAAATTCTTATCCTACGGAGGTAGGTTACAACTCACTGACTCCATCCTTTCTAATCTCCATGTGTTTGGGCGTCTTTTTTTGTCCTTCCCAAGCTGTCGTCAAGAGTTTTGGGTAATTGCGTATTTACAAAATACCGTCTCAATTCATCCTATTTTATCAAATCCGAGATGTGATATGATGGCCTATTGTGAAGATTCCTTTGGCATGGGGAAGTTGATGGTGAGTCCTTGGCGGAAGTTGAATGGGAGGATGTGTCTACTTCAAAGAGTGAGGGTGTGCTTGGTATTTGAACTATCGTGTGGAGCAAAGCCATGATGGCAAAACTGTTATGTTCAGATGGGGACTCTTCAATATGGGTGGAGTGGGTATGGCTATATAGATTGAAGGATAGGTGTATTTAAACTTTGAAAGTTCCACCCAGTATTCTTTAGAGCTACAGGAAATGCTCAACCTTCAGGCTGCTATTAGAGGGTTTGTCCTGATGAAGGTGGGAAATGGGGTGGATTCCTTTCTTTGGTCCGATATTTGGCATCCTTGGTGGTCCTCTGATTTTGAAATTCCCTAACAAGCTTACTAGGTGCACTCGGCTTTTGCATGATGCTAGTGTGTGCTAAATCATCTTGATGGATTAATGGGCTTGGCCGTGAGCTTGTACAGTGGAAATAGGTGCCATTTGCAATAGCATGCCATTGTATAGACCTGCTCCTAACATAAAGGACAGAGCTTGTTGGACACTCGGCCATCATGGTAAGTTCACCGTGAAATAGGCTAGGAGGATCTTCCAACGTCAAGGGATATGGTCACATGGGCGAATCTAATCTGGACACCTCGGTTCTTCTGTTATCTGCTTTCTTACTTTGGTTTGAGATTAGAGGAAAGCCCAATACATGGATCGCATCCACCGGTTTGTTAATAGGGATCCGGGCTATATTCTGTGGTTTGCTACGGAATCTAATGCCCATCTTTTTTTTTAATTGTCCTTTCTTTTCATGGATCTAGAAAGAGGTTTGTTGCAAAGCCCGTTGTTCATGCTGTTCACTGATTGGTGTTTGAACATTGGTGGGCTGCTCTTAAGTGGAGAGGCAAGAATGCTATATTAACCTGATTTTGACTTACCCTAGCTGCCTTAGTTTATTTCATATGGTGTGTGGGGAATAATTATATGTTTTGATTCTAGTCCTATGAGGTCGGTGGAACAATTGGCTTTGTTTGTATCTGACTGGGTACATGACAAGCTGTTCACACCCATGTTTTCCTAGATTTTGAGGGGGCTGACACTCTGGGGCTTCCCCCACAATTTGATGAGGTCTTCGCATGTTGACTGAATCTCCTGTTGGAGAAGGGAACCTATTGGAGATATTTGGATGCCTTAGAAATATTGTGCTCTATGTGGTCACATTCTGAATTTTGTTTTGGTTTTGTTGAGACAGTGTCGTTTTTCTTTGCCGCCTCTTTGTATAGTTGTACTGATGGTATTGATTTCGCTTGGGGTTGGACAATGCTAGATTGGTTCATAATCTGGATTCCTGGTGTGCTTTGATCTGGGATGGAACCGGTTCATTGTGTATTTATTTTTTTAAAATTTTATTTTCAGTACAAATAAATGTTTTTCCAAAAAATAATTTGGCATCTCTGACATCTCAGAGGTATTGGGCATCCTGGATATCTTGGATGTCGATGTTTTTCTGACAGCCCGAATATTTGACACCCTGAGTTTCTAACAATTGGATCTCAAATTTCATTGGTTTGATCTCCTGGTTCTGGATCTTACTATAAGGTTGCCAGACTCATTAGGGTGGAAATTCTTTTTATCATATAGCAAATCTTATTATTTTATTTCTTGATTCTCATTTCAAAAGAACTTTTAGGCAACACCGCAACTTTACTTTTCTTCAAACAATTACAATTCCGAATAAGAACATGTAGTTCAGCATTTTTTCTTTTGTTTTGCATTCTTTTTCTTTCTTGTTGGGTGGTTTTAACAGTTAGAATTGGAATTGGAAAGGCACCTTATTTTGTTCTAGTTGGCAATGGAAATGGATTTTTTAGTCAATTATTCACTTGGATTACTTTTTGGCATTTAATTAGTCAGTGCTTTGGGATAACCACTACCTTGTTGTGAATGAACATTTATTCCTTAGTCTTTTGGAGTGATTGAGTAATATATTCATACGGAGATGAGGACGTTAACTGAATTAATATGGAAAACAAAGTACTCCAACTTCATCCCTTCCTTGGGCCTCTGAGAAATGCCTTTTTCTTAATTTGATATCATTTCTTGTTGGATTCCTACTGCATTAATGTACACCACATTGGGGATAAATATTTGATGGAATGATCTTATTGCAATTTGTTTTGCCAAAGAAAGATACTCTGGAGTTTTTTTATTGTCATGTTAACCATTGCTCCAAGAGAATAAAGAGCTTTGGAAACAATAAATTAACAACTTTGCTTTATCTTTTCTCTTCTTTTAGCCCTCAAAAGCACAATATGTTGTTTTCTAATGATTTTTTTTTAATTAGTGTCTGGTGTTCCGTTCAGATGATTCACTCAGGTTGTTGGCGGTTTTTTTCTTTTATCCAATGTACTGAAATGATTTCTTATAATATTTCTGTTTTGCTCACAGGTGGCAGGAAATAGATGTTGGAGTTGCCACATTCTCTGTAATTCCAATCAGGACTTGCAGAATCATCTACATTGGGTAGATATTAGGAAGGATTTGAAGCTTTTGTGGGAAAATGATAAATATCTTCAACCATTCATGCAGGAGGATCCACTACTCTATAGCTTTGATGCTGTTGAAGATGGTGAAGAGGACCAGTGTATGACATTAGTTGACAAGGAGGAATTATTGAGGGATTTGAGAGAGACAGGAATTGTAAGTAGTGATGATGAGATAGTTAATGATACATATGCATGTTTGTCATGTGCTACAAAAGAAAATGGAATAAAGGACCTGACTGTTATTTCCAGTGGCTGTCTGAATGTCCTTGGCTTGTCCAAGAATGTGGTAGTCAATGGTGACGTTGCTAAAGAAGTTAATTGTTCCTCCAGTAAAAAGCAGAGAGATAAGACTGTGAGAGTTTCTTTTGCAAATGTTTTAGCATCGGGGATCAGCAAGGTGAACGAGCATTACTTTGGGTCTTATAGTTCATATGGCATTCACAGGGAGATGTTAAGTGACAAGGTACTGAATTTCATACATATAAGCATGTGTTCTGCCATATCAGCCACTTACAGTGGTCTGTTTAATATGCAGACTTTGTGTATTTTTGTATGTAGGTAAGGATGGATGCTTATAGACAAGCTATCTTGGAAAACCCCTCTCTCTTGAACGGTGCAGTTGTTATGGATGTTGGTTGTGGGACTGGTATCCTAAGGTAGGATTCCTTTTTGTACTTATTTACATCCTCTAACCTTCCATTCCAAATATCATGTATTCTTTGAGATATACTCAAGAATTTGGACTTGTGCACATAGTAGTCTCTTTTAAAGATGGTTTTCAAAAATAAATTTATGGACATGGGTAATTTTAACAGTCCTTGATGCAAGCATGAGTCACTATATGTAGTAGTTTTTCTATTTTTGCCTTTTCCATTGTAAGGGTAGACTTGTAAAGTAACATGCAGTACCTTGTGCTAAGTATGTCACTGGACATGTTATAGGGTGTTCTTTAGAAAGCGGTCTACATTGCTTGAGACAGACGAAGGATTTGGTTGCATTAGCTTCAAATCCATGTGACTTCTATCACTGGTTGCTTAATTTCTTACCTTCCATTTGGTTGGGTGTTATTGAGTGAGTTGCAATTGGATCAAATATATATTACAATAACAATGACCAGATTTTCTGTTGTGCTTTATTTGCATTACATTGCATTGCATCTAACCTCATATGCCATATTACTTGCACAGCTGTTCTTTGGCTTTGGATGGCTAAAGTTTTTCAGATGAGGATTGAAGAGGACATACGTCATTGTACCTGAAATGTATAGATCCAGCTAGGTTCTGTAATGTTAACAGAGTAATCCCAGCTGGGATGCCTTTAAACATGGGGCTGTTATTGTTTAAATTGCTTGGAAACGAACTTTGTATTTTGCAGACAATTTTGTGTGTGTTTTCTTTGCATTTGAGCATCGGTTGCAGTTCCCTTAATAGAGGTGTTTCTTGTTCATTTTTCTTTGATTTATTAGTGAAACTCCTTTTTTTTCCTATTCCCAAATTAGAGTTAATCAAAGAGAAGAAAAATAGATTGTGAATATGATCTACAGAATAAACATTTTGAACCATGTGTCGTTGAATTAAGCTGGCTCTGTCTTAAAGGTAACAATTTCTGCTCATATCTAGAGGTGAGTTTGGTGTGATGGTAAGCTAGCTTTATTGACTGGGATTTTTGTCAAAAAAATAGCCTGTTATGCAATAAAATAAATTTGTACATCCAATTTTTCCCTGATTTGCATTGCATGATTTTAGGCATTGATTTTTGTTCTTTACTTTTCTGGATTTTTTTTTTTTCACGAAAAGATTCTGTAAGCTTAAGCTTGTTTTGTGTCTCCTCTAGTCTCTTTGCTGCTCAAGCAGGGGCGTCTAGTGTTATAGCAGTAGAAGCAAGTGAAAAGATGGCTAGAGTGGCAACTCAGGTTAATTATAAGCTTTATATTTTTTGTTTGAATGTTTATTCGGTTTTTCTAGTTGAGCTCTTTTCATGCCTTGTGTTGTGTCTAATGATGCAGATTTGTAATTTCAGGTTGTGAAAGAGAATGGACTTTCATGGAGTGAGAACTACAAAGGTGATGACCACTACACAGGTATAGTTAAAGTGGTCCATGGCATGGTTGAAGAGCTGGATAAGTCCTTGCTAATTCAGACCCACAGCATTGATATCTTATTAAGTGAGTGGATGGGATATTGCCTGCTTTATGAATCAATGCTTAGTTCTGTGCTTTTTGCACGGGATAAATGGCTGAAGCCTGGAGGTGCCATTCTTCCAGATACAGCAACTATGGTGGGTTCTCTACTTGCACTCTTTTTTTCCTTTTCATTGCATTGATCTGTTATCTTCAATTAGGGCTGATGCACTTCTTTACTGTTTTTCAGTTTGCTGCAGGATTTGGGAGGGGTGGTACCAGTCTTCCCTTCTGGGAAAATGTCTATGGTTTCGACATGTCTTGTGTTGGCAAGGAACTTGTTGAAGATGCTGCAGAGACTCCTATTGTTGATATAATTGACAGTGGTGATATAGTAACTATGACTGTGGTTCTCCAGGTTTGTGTAGTTCCATCAATTTTTCTACAAAAGAAACATGCTTGTCAATATTATTTGAAGAACAGGCATTCATGGTTAGTTGTAGTTTACTTTCTGTTTCTTTATTTTGTCTCTCTGAAGAATGGAGCACCTTCCAAAAGTGAGGAGGGTTCTCTGAACCTTCTGGGTAATGCAAATGATTTCTTGATTTTGATGAGTGAACCAATCTTTAGAGGCTGAAGCTCTATTATTGTTTGGCATAGGTGTAAATGAGGGAGGGAGAGAGATGAATATGAACCAAAATTTTGGTGTTGTTGGTCCAACATTGCCCCCTCCACATGCACACGCACTCACACGCACACTTGACATAGTGCACCCTTCTCGCAGACAATAAAATGAGAATTTGTCATTGACTTCGTAAAAATTGTGGCTAATTGATCACAAGATTTCACCTGAGGCTTACTGATTAGCTTCTGATTTATCCTTCCTTTATTGACACTTACAATGTTCTTTGTCATATCATATTGAATAGGACTTTGCACAATATTCGTAGTTGCTTTGTTGTCCTTGTCAGAATCCTGGGTCTAATGTTGATCATATCCAAATGACACAGGACGAACAAGGGCTAGTCTTGGCAGGTTTTTGTGAGAGGTAGTTAAGAGTTTCAATAGTACGAATAAATCTTTAAGAAAGGGACTTAGGGGTTGTGAAATGTGGGAACAAACAGAAGTGTAAATTGTCTTCAAACCACAGATACGTTCTCAAATCTGGCAGTGTGTGTAGAAAGGTGGACTGGTTTAACTGGTTTGGGGAATGCTGTCCCATTTGAAGGTATGTGCTGTGCAAACTCACTTGTATGATTTCATAACAACTAGCAAGTAGTAAAAATGCTTGAGTATCGTAACCCGAGGGATTGAACTTTCATTAAGTATTGAAATTAGCCTTATCCTAATATTATCTAAATAATTATATTAAATGTGAGAATAACTAACTAACTGAATATCTAAACACTGTAATAAACAGTACGAAATAAGATGAAATTCAATAAAAAAGAATACTAAGATATTTTAGATTAGAACTAGGTATTACTCTATAATGTCTTTGATTACTCATATATAATATTCAATTATAATGACAATCCAGATATTTAATGATTCATCTCGGGTTACATTGAAACTATAATCATATATCTAAACTATATCCCTACGTGAACAAAATATATAGCCTTGCATTGGGACAAACTTATCTTTTTTTAAAAATTATATAAGTTCATGTAGTATATTTCTATCTATAATAAAACTCATGTTACTTCTCTCAAGATCCATCATGGATGTCTCTCCTATGGTCTTAACATACATTGTCAAATCATTCAAACAATGATCAAGCATTGAAAATCATTAAGAATAAAAGGAAGTAACCATAAGAGAAAATGTTTTTGCGTAAAATAATTTCAAGAGTACATTGTCTTCAAACCACAGACTTGGTCTCAAATTTGGTGGTGTATGTAGAAAGGTGGACTGTTTTAAGTGGTTTGGGAAGGGTGTTCCCATTCCAAGGTATGTGTGGTGCAAAATCACAAGTGTATGATATTGTAACATGTAATAAAAATAAGTATTGTATCATAAGAGATCAAACTTGTTCTAAATGCCAAAATTGGCCTTATCTCAATATAATCGGAACAACCGAATTAAACTTGATAAATAAATAATTAACTAACCAAATATCTAAACACTAAAATAACCGGCACAAAATCAAGATGAAATTCAATAATCATCTTATATATATATATATTTTAAATTATACAATTTCATATTTCTATCTACAATGAAACTCATGTTACTTTTCTCAAGATCCATCATGGATGTCTCTCCTTTGGTCTTAATATGCATTATCAAATCATTCAAATAGTGATAAAGTATTGAAAATCACTAAGCATTAAAGGAAGTAGTCATAAGAGAAAATGTTGTTGTGTGAAATAATTTCAAGAGTACATTGTCTTCAAACCACAGACTTGGTCTCAAATTTGGTGGTGTATGTAGAAAGGTGGACTGGTTTAACTGGTTTGGGAATGCTGTCCCATTTGAAGGTATGTGCTGTGCAAACTCACTTGTATGATTTCATAACAACTAGCAAGTAGTAAAAATGCTTGAGTATCGTAACCCGAGGGATTGAACTTTCATTAAGTATTGAAATTAGCCTTATCCTAATATTATCTAAATAATTATATTAAATGTGAGAATAACTAACTAACTGAATATCTAAACACTGTAATAAACAGTACGAAATAAGATGAAATTCAATAAAAAAGAATACTAAGATATTTTAGATTAGAACTAGGTATTACTCTATAATGTCTTTTGATTACTCATATATAATATTCAATTATAATGACAATCCAGATATTTAATGATTCATCTCGGGTTACATTGAAACTATAATCATATATCTAAACTATATCCCTACGTGAACAAAATATATAGCCTTGCATTGGGACAAACTTATCTTTTTTTAAAAATTATATAAGTTCATGTAGTATATTTCTATCTATAATAAAACTCATGTTACTTCTCTCAAGATCCATCATGGATGTCTCTCCTATGGTCTTAACATACATTGTCAAATCATTCAAACAATGATCAAGCATTGAAAATCATTAAGAATAAAAGGAAGTAACCATAAGAGAAAATGTTTTTGCGTAAAATAATTTCAAGAGTACATTGTCTTCAAACCACAGACTTGGTCTCAAATTTGGTGGTGTATGTAGAAAGGTGGACTGTTTTAAGTGGTTTGGGAAGGGTGTTCCCATTCCAAGGTATGTGTGGTGCAAAATCACAAGTGTATGATATTGTAACATGTAATAAAAATAAGTATTGTATCATAAGAGATCAAACTTGTTCTAAATGCCAAAATTGGCCTTATCTCAATATAATCGAACAACCGAATTAAACTTGATAAATAAATAATTAACTAACCAAATATCTAAACACTAAAATAACCGGCACAAAATCAAGATGAAATTCAATAATCATCTTATATATATATATATTTTAAATTATACAATTTCATATTTCTATCTACAATGAAACTCATGTTACTTTTCTCAAGATCCATCATGGATGTCTCTCCTTTGGTCTTAATATGCATTATCAAATCATTCAAATAGTGATAAAGTATTGAAAATCACTAAGCATTAAAGGAAGTAGTCATAAGAGAAAATGTTGTTGTGTGAAATAATTTCAAGAGTACATTGTCTTCAAACCACAGATTTGCTCTCAAATCTGGCAGTGCTTGTAGAAAGGTGTGCTGGTTTAATTGGTTTGGGGGGTGTTCCAATTCCAAGGTATCTGTGGTGCAGAATTAGTAGTGTTTGATATTGTAACACGAAATAAAAATAAGTGGAGTATTTTATTGTGAGAGATTGAACTTGTAATTACAAGTATCAACATTATCCTTATCCCAATATCATCTAAACAATCAAATTAAATGTGAGAAATAACTAATTAACTAACCAAATATCGAAACACTAAAATAACCAGCACAAAATCAATATGAAATTCAACAAAGAAGGATATTAGGTTATTTTCTATTTCACATAGGTGTATGTAACACTTTTTAATGCATAATATTTAATCATAATGATAATCAAAATAAATTTATATTTAATGCTCCGTCTCGGGTGACATGAAAACTATGATCGTATATCTACCCATTATATCCCCATGTGAACGAAATGTATAATTATGCATTAGACTCCAATTCATTTTTTAAAAATTGTATAAGTTCATATAGTATATTTCTTTTTACAATGAAACTCATGTCACTTTTCTCAAGATCCATCATGCATGTCTACCTTCCCAGTCTCAATATGCATTACCAAATCATTCATATGTTGTTTAAGTATTTAAAAGTATTAAAGAGAAGTAATCATAAAGAGAAAATATTGTTGCATGAAATAATTCCAGGAGAATGTAGTTCAACCGTAATCTACATTTCTAATCCCTAGTTATGAAAACTTAGTTCATTGTTGAATTGAGAACAAATATGAACATATTAAAGTCCATCCTTCCAACGGAGGAACTAAGAAAAGAGGAAGAAAGATAGAAGAAAACATTCCTCTGAGTTCTCTGCTGTTGGCTGCGAGTCTTCTCTTCTCCAGGAGAACTCCAGTTTTGCCGTGCTGCTCTTTTTCTTTCTCTGCAGCATTCCACTTCCAGAATAAGGCTCCGAAGATTAGTAGAATTCCCGCTTTATATGTTGAATGTTACCCTTGCTGTGCTGTTCTAGTTTTTCTCTTTTTTTGACTGAAATCTTGGTCTCCAAGTCGGTCATATTACTCTCCAAATCTTCCAATGAATTTAAACTTCCCAATTTTTTTGGATCCCCAAAATTATCTTATTTTGCACATATATTTCTTCCCAACATCATCAAAATGAAGCACTTGTAGAGACAAAATTGTACAGCATGAATCAAGCATTTCAATAACAGCAATTAAGCTTAGGTATGATAGAATGGCCATTTTGCTCCCTCCCTTTAGTATTTTTTTCTCTAGCCAAATGAAATAAACAAAAGTTAATTAGAATTTGCTCAAGTAAGAGGATTTAACATAAATTGAGCTTGTAATGTTTATAATTTAGTTGTATTTGATGCATACATAGAAAAGGTTTAACCGAAGGGTGGCAATCCAATACGGGATCTGAACCCAATGTCTCTATCGGGGTACTGGGCATCACAAACAATAAAGTAAAGGGATCTAAGCATTATTCTTAGGGAAACACATCCAATGTTTAAGTTAATTAATGCTTGAGTTGGAGAAGAGGGTTAGAAAATTATGGACTCTTGGAATGCGACTGCAAGACTTTTGTGCTAGGCTATGGCGGCCGAGAGGCCAAGCTTGTTAGAAGGGCTTGATAGGAGTAATGGGCCTATGTGATAAATATCCGTGGTGGCTCATGTTATTGAGGTATTTTGGGTCTTTATGCGGAGAGGACTTCCTTAGGATGCCATCCCCTTATCAATTATAGCGCCATATTGCACTATGGGTTAGTTTGGTCTTCAATGGGGAGCAAATGCTTCTTTCTATTATGGCAGCTAGGTAATGGTTAAGTCCTCAAGTAATATTTCAACTGAGTAACCTTTTCCCAATCAATAGACTTCTCTCTCTGAATAATTTTAATGGGATCCCTTTGGCATTTGGTTAGCATACTTATAGGCAAAGGGCAAAAAAGTGCCATTGGGTGGGTGACCATTCTTGATTGGTTGCGTGTCTTGTGTTAGGAGGCAAGCATACTTTCTCCATAATTTGCTTTGGATGCTGTTAGCCACCCAATCAGGTTTCGTTTCATCAACCCATTTTTCAGACTTGACAGGTGCCTTTTCGACACCACAGTCGTTGTTGGACGGCATTGCAGACGTGTCACCTGGTTGTCCAGACGGGCTACCAATGGTTTTTGTCCATGGTCAGGTGTTGACGTATCTACCTACTTTGATCAAAGTAACTGGTGCTGATGGTGACATTCAGATTGGTCGGCACTAGCTTGCATGGGTTTGTTGTAACCACGGAGTGGCCTTGGTCTCGTCATTACTTTTGCTGGGTCCAAGATGCATACAATCCCAACAATATTAGATGCCCCGAAATTTAAGTTTCACTAATCCCGAGCAAAATAGGAGAAACACTAAAATAAACAACAGACTAATAAAATGACATATGAAAGTTTAGGTTGGAGTTTTTAAAATCTGTTTTAGAGATTATGTAAAGTCTGTAACTCTCAAGAAAATTCAGTTATTATAATGTAGGAACCTAACTCTATAGGTTGCCTCATATCGCATTAGATTCTTTCTTAGTGTGTGTGAATAGCCATTGACAACATCGATGATTCAACCTTGGATTAATTTATGTCAACTAAGAACGTGATATATTTCTAAGTATGTAACTCCATAGGCTTGCTTTTTATATAAACTCTTCAGTAATGTAGACTAAAGCAAAATTAAAGATCAAAGGGTCTTTCAAGCTTGTAAAGCCAGGCTTAACCAAAGGAGGGCTAGGATTCACAAAGACAAGAGAACTTTGAAGATTTACATAATGGAATGCAAAGAATTTTTATGCAATATCCATTGATCCAATGCGCCCGGAATTTCTCAGTTCCTTCTTCAGCCTGACATTATTAAGCATTTGGCTAAAATGTCCTGAGTTAGGATTGTCCTAGCACGACAACCCTATAATTTTCTTTGTTTAGGTTTTTTCTTCAACTTTGTTTTTGATTTTTTCACAATGCCTTAGCTATTGATTTGCAGGGTAAATATTTTTTTTTCTGTTTTTTAAGAGTAACAATACATAATCAACATATCATGTTCCTTTGTTCTGTCACTTTGCAACTTGAATAATCTGTGAAAGCTTTGAGCTCAATATCATGATATTGAGAGTTGGACCACCCGTGTGCATCGACATAAATATGGAAGTAAGAAGAGGCAGTACAAAGAGTGTGAACTATAAAAACAAGTCATTATTTGATCAAGGGATCAAAATTTTTAAGGCATGGAGGCAAAAAGTCCAAGTCTTGCATATCCTTAAATCATTTGGCTCATACTTAAAAAAATTCGTAGTATCAAGTCCGTTCATGTCAGTGTCGTCAAAGTTGTTAGGTGAGCTGAGGCGATAATACTCCATATTGCTCGAGATGCTTGTTTGAGACAAGTGAGATACTAATTGAAATATAAATATTGTCTACAAGTCGTGTAAAAAATACTGATTAAGTCTTAAACAACAAAAAGCAACTAAAAATATACATATATAAATAAGTATTATGTTATTACACATAGCACGATTAATAAGGCAGTAGTACATACTATTTATATTCTAATGAATGCACAATTCATCATCAAAATCCACCACATTATCCATATCACCATTATAATTATCAAATAAGCCCTTATCAAATTAACACAAGATTTGTAACCATTAACCTTGTCATCTATTTCCTCTAAATTAGTTTCTTCCTCCACTTTTATTGCTCTAAAACTCGAAAGACTTGCACCTGCTTTCTAAAACTCGAAGCCTTTGCCTTCACTTAAGATTTGTTATTTGTGACCTCAACTAGTAGAAAAATTAATAAAGATGGTGATCTTGTTTGGTGTGAACGAAATGACAGAGAGAAGGTTGTGTCATGCGGATTGTGGTGATGAAAGAGAAAATATATTTAAAAGAAGTACAAAATGGAAAAATTTTTAAAAGGCTACAAATTTTAGAAAAAAAACTATCAAAAGTTGTTCTACAAAAAAGCAGGCGCCGAAAAGGCTATTTGTCTTGTTTCAGGTGCTCACCTTGCCATTTTGACTTGCCAGTGTGCATGGGTGAGCACACAGAACACCTTTGAAAACATTGATTTTTGTTAACTATGCATAATTCTAAGTAATGGCATAATCCATGTTAATAATAAGAAGCTTTCTAAGCTTGCCTGGGAAAGTATCGAATCAAGCATTTACTTAGCTTGAAAAAGGTTATCACACCATTTGGGTTATTTTTATATTTTGATGACTTAGAACATGGTTATCTTCTCCTTCCTATTTGTTTTTTTGACTTAATTGTTAAAAACACTACGACAAGGGCCACTGTGGGGTGTGTTTTTTCACATAGTCCGTCCAATGCAGGCATTCAAATTGTCTCCTCTATTCAATCTCTGGAATGTGCTAGCTCTCTTGGCAACTCTGGGATTGATGATGTGGATTGAGCAGCTTTGATAGGGGTAATTCCTTCCATTATGAGGGCTTTTCGATTGAGAGCCTTTGAACGGGATTGATGCTTTAAGGAAACTCCATTGACATTGTTTCCCATTTGAATTGAATTCTAGCAGTGTGGGTAAGGCTCGTTTGATTCCTTGCAATGTTATGGATTTTGGGGAGTGTTCACATTCTTTGGGAAAACTTTGGTAGGTAAAGTCTGGGGTGGAGTTCATATTGTGTGCTAATTAAGACAATTTGAGGAATGAGGATAGATTACTATTTGGATCATATAATGTTTAGGAGAGTGTTAAGGGAAGTGATGGGATTGCGTAAATTTCTTGTATTGTCCGTTGCTTGAGATGAACTGTGGTCCATGAAGCTAGTTGAAGACATTGAGGCTAGATGGCTGGAGGTTGTTAAGGTTTTCAGTCACGAGAACCAAAGATCGGGAGAGTGAGAAGGGTTAGAAAATTTAAGAAATTTTAATGTTGCTCTATATTTGAACTTTGTTTGGTGATTGAGATTATGATTTTGTTTTTCTTTGATACCCTCTTGTTTTCTTTTGAATTCATTTTGCTTTCTTGTCAATCAAAAGGTCACATGTTTAGCCATCAAACATCTGTATAAGTCTTTGACACTGAACTTCTATTTATTAATTTCATTTGCTCATTAGTTTGGGGATGGAAAGAGCCGGAGAATTTTGGTTTTGTATTCAAGAGGTTCCACAATGTTTTCTGGATAAGTTGATAAATTTCACATCAAGGCCACTAATTGGGGTTGGGAACCTCAGTTAGGGTGCTAATACGAAAGTATCAAATGGGGTACATGAAATTGGGGTGCCTAGTAACCGTGTGTGGTATTTGAAACGTTTTCCTAATTATCGCGTGTTTTTTAGATAAACCTCTTAAACAATTAGAAGGCTTATTGCACTTTCACGTGTGATTTGATTGAAATTATTATTGTTTGTATTTGAAATGAGAAACTTTTCCATTGAATCCAATTGGGATGCCCCAGCTTTGACGTCTCTTGGGAGTCGAGCTAGGGTTGAGGAAAGCATACTAAAACCTCGTCATGCCCTGTCTTTTTCTTTACTAGTAAAGGTGCCTCAATGGGTTATCCAAGGGATGAAAGGAAATTGGTTAATTCCCAAGAATCAACTAATTTTCATGTTCCATTGCATTAAATCCATGGGATATGGTAGAATCCCTCGCTCAAATCTCTCGAAAGTGTGGGATTCAAAATACCATGAGGGCATGACATTTGCTGAATTTCCCTCTGAAGGGAGTTGATAAATGTTAGTATACCAAGAATGACACCATAAGAAATAAAATTATGGGGTTGTAGTTTTAACTCTGTTGAAAAAAATCTTTACAAGGACTTTGATAATCATAAAAATGGGATTATTTATGTCACATTTGGATATATATATTTTTTGAATGGAAATCACATCCCCGTCAAGTGATGAGAGCTTTCCATTATGTCTCTAAAGGAAAAGAGTACAATCAGCATTTCTTTGTAGCCATAGGCTACTGTTGACTTATTGAATTTATTGAATGACCCCTTGGATATTGCTTGAGTTGATGGAGTATTTCTTTTACCCAGTGGGATACCTTTCTCCCGGTTTCTTAGCTTGATAAACCCGGAGTTATATGCTCGTATATTCCTCTATCATGTTGTGATGGAGAAGGCATAATCCAAATCAATTGTTCGGAATTTGATGCAGGGAAGGAGAAATGGGGGAAGGAGAGCAGAAGAAATTGGGAAAAGATGAAGGAGTAGGAAACAAGACAGAGAGAAGAGAAGTAGGGATCACTAGATAGAAAACAAAATCACAATTACTCAAATTTATCATTGTCTCAATAATGGACTTAGGGTCCTTATATATATTGAGGGATTCTGCTCCTAAGTTAATTAAGAAATAAATATAAATTTTTAATTAACGATATATTAAAATAAGAATTTCATATGATGTAATTTTGTAAAATAAAATGAAATCCATATCAAATAAAATATTTCAATAAAATAAAATATATCAAATTAAATAAAATGAAAATAAAATAAAATAAAATCACAATAGAAAAATAAAATCTCTTTTAATTTGGAATTCTCGTGATTTGGAATATCAATGATGTCCGCATCAACTCTCTCGGGGTATTTGGGACTTAACCTTGTCGAGTAAAATTCCTGTTGTCATTTTCCTAACCATAAACTGAGTGATTATGCAATCCTCTGTCGACGCTTGTAGACATGTGTAAGTGGGGGTTGAAATCTGATAGGGCCTTCAACTCCTCTAGAGTGAGAAGAACTCGGGTTTAAAGATGGACGATCCTACTGGCTCTGATAAAATTTTAAAATATTTGGATCTAACTGTTGGCATGTATCTTGAGAAATCCAAGTATTCTCAGACTCTAGACAGTCATCCCAACGATCAAGAAAGTGCGAAACTGTTCCATCCTTGGTAAATATAATCTGTTTATTTAGAATACTATCAATTCTATTTGTGTGTTGGTAGGGTGAGAGTTGTGTAGGAGTGGGTGAAGGTGCAATATATGGCATATCTAGGGATATTTCGAATGGACTATCTAGCGGGTTGAAACTACCATTGTAAGCGATTAGATCCTTAATATTAAAAGTCTTATAAAAATTGAAATGAGATGGAATATCAATGACGTATACATTTGATCCAATGTGTTGTAAAATTTTAAATGGACCAACATTACGGGCCTGCAATTTAGAAATGGACCTATATGTGCACCGCTCTAGCCTAATCCCAACCATAATATAATCCCCAATATTAAATTCAACATGTCTTTTATGCACATTAGCTGAAAATTTATATGTTGCATTACTTGCTTCTAATTATTTATTGATATCGTTATGTAAGTCGTGAAGATATTGTACAAAAGTTTTGGCCAACATGAACGCACTAACATGTGGAAATATTGTGATAAGGTCTAAAGGTTTTTGAGGTTTGTAGCCATGCACAATTTCAAATGGGCTTATGCCTATTGATCTATTGATGGAGCTGTTATATGCAAATTGGGCTGTAGGAAATATCAAATCCCTATTACTAAGATTTTCCTAAATGAAAAAACTTAATAAATTGCCTAAACTCTGATTAACAATTTTAATTTGATTGCCAGTTTAAGGATAGTAGGCAATGAAAAACTTTAGTTTGGTACCAATCTTGTATCACATGGTCATCCAAAAGTGACTGGTAAAACGAACATTCCTATTAGAGACAATAGTTTTAGGAATACCATATAATTTGATAATCTCGGCAAACTTAAGTCTGGCAATTCGAGAAGTATCAGTAGTTTTACTATAAGGAATAAAGTGGCCCCATTTTAGAAAAAAATGATCTACAATAACAAAAATGGAATCATACTTCTTAGGGGGTACATGGGAGTCCTAATACAAAGTCCATACATCTTGTCAGGGGCAACTACGTACAGGCATAGGGGTATAGAGGCCAGTGTTTTGCTTCTTGTGCTTCACTAGTTGGCATATTTGACAAGTATTGAGGATCTTGGCCACATATTTTTTCAGACTAGGCTAGTAAAATTGTCGCTCAATCTCCTCTGTTGTCTTATCACGTCTGAAATGGCCAGATAGACTATCGGCATGAACCTCCTAGACTATAAAATCTCGAATAGACGTATTAGGGATGTAAAGTTTATTGAACCAAAATAAATTTCCATATTGAATGCGAAAATCCTTTTTAGTGTTTCGCTATTCGTCTTGTAAAGTTAGGAAGAGTTTGTTAAAATTAGGGTACGACTCGTATTCTTCCTTAAAATTTTCAAATTTAGCAATCTTAACTTTAATGATAGATTACAAGGACAATTGACAGCTCAAGGTATTGGCCATTGGTTTTCAAGTTCTTTCTTATATTTTAAGACAAAAGAATAGGCTTTTAAATATTTAATTTATTGACCATGCATATGATTTAATTTCTTTTGAGAGTTAAGAAAATAAAGAGCTTCATTGTTAGAGTAAAGAACAAACTTCTAAGATAACAAGTAATGGCATCAGTAACGTAAGGCATATACAAATGCATAAAGCTTCTTATAATTAATAGAGTATTGTTGTATAGCATCATTTAACTTTTTACTAAAGTAGGCAACTAGATGATGTTCTTGGCTATAAACTCTCCCTATTCCTATGCCTAAAATATCACACTCTATTTCAAATATCTTAGAGAAATTTGGTAGCCATATGGTAGGGGCTTTCGTCATTCTCTTTTTTATAATTTTAAAAACCTTAGCAGAGTCAAGAGGCTAGTTGAATTTACTTTTCTTCATGACTCAGTGAGAGGAGCCAGGATTGTTTTTAACTCCATTATGAACCGATGAAAAAAAATAGCTAAGCTGTGAAAACTTTGAACATTATGGATGGATTTGGGTTTAGGCTAATCCATGATTGCCTAGATCTTTGTAGGGTTAGTAAAGACACTGTCAGAGAAAATGATAAAGCCTAGGAAAACAACCATATTGGAAAGAAGGAGCATTTTTTAAAATTGGCAAACATGTTCTGTCTTCTAAGAATAAGGTAGACCTGTGTGAGTTGTTCTAAGTGTTGTCTTTTGGTCTTACTATAAATAAGGATGTCGTCAAAATAGATGACTAGAAAATGTCCCATGAAAGGCCATAAAGCTTGGGTCATGATCCTCATAAAAGTATTGGGTGTATTATATAGCCCAAAAGTATGACCATTCTATCATAAAGGTTGTCCTTCATCTTAAAAGGCATCTTCCACTCATCCATTGGATGAATTTTGATTTGGTGATAATTATTATTTAAATCTATTTTAGAAAAGATGTTGGCACTAGCCATCATATCTAATATGTCATCAAATCTAGGGATGGAAAATGATATTTCACAGTGATTTTGTTGATGGTTCTAATATCCACACACATCTGCCACGATTTATCTTTCTTAGGTGTCAAGAGAGTGGGCATCGCACATGGACTTAAGCTCTCTCGAACAAATCCCTTGTGAAAGAATTCCTCAACTCGCCTCTTAAGATGAATGTGCTCAATGGGTTTGTCATATAATGAGATAGATTTGGGAGAAATGTATTCGAAACAAAATTAATAGCATGTTGAATGTCGTGTAAAGGTGGTAAGTGAATGGGGAGGTCATCGGAAAAGATGTACTGAAAGTTTTGTAGAACTTGATAGGCCTTATCGCGTATTAATATGGAAGAATCCGAATAGGTCAAAAATAATAACAGCAAATACAATAGACTCGACTATAGTTGTACGTTCAAACACTATAGGGTTAATAATATGTAATCCTTTTGTTACTACCATAGCCCTTTCTTTAGTGGGAGTCACCGGTTTTGAGGATATAGGATAGAGTTGAATTTTCTTTCCATTGTGAACAAAAGAGTGGGAATTGGAACAACCTTGGATTGTTACCTCCAAGTCGTATAACTTAGGTCACTCGAGATGCCCATTGGAGTAATATCACACTATGTATGATCTTTATACTTTAAGAATTGAGTGGGTAATGTTCCTTAACGACTATAGAAGATGTGTCAATCTATTAGGTATTGTATGAATTAGGATGTGGGACAACTTTTAATCCAAACGAGAAATAGTATTAACCGAGATAGTATTGATATAACTACTGATGTCTACGATAATCTTACAAGCTTTCTAGTCACTTTGATATAAGTGTGAAAGATATTATGATGATGCCCATTATTAGCTTCTTTAGATTTTGTTAAGGCATGTCGTACAACGCCTAAGAATGGCATATCGGGGGTGGAAGAATGGGAACTTAGGTTTGAAGAAATAGTCATGATGCAGCCCACGAAGGTGTCAATATCATTATAATCCAAGTAATCAAACTCTTCTAGCTTGGGTTCATACACTTGTTTTCAAGAGGTTCTTCATTTATTCTGTTTTACCATTCAACAAATAAGATTTTACTCAGACATTTTAAAGAAATATATCCAAAACCTTTACAGTTAAAACATTGTAACTACAAATTTCTTCTCGGGGTTTCAATACCCTTTCCTCTAGCTTCTCTTTCAGGGAG
This sequence comes from Nepenthes gracilis, assembly GCA_033239525.1. Classification (NCBI taxonomy): domain Eukaryota; kingdom Viridiplantae; phylum Streptophyta; class Magnoliopsida; order Caryophyllales; family Nepenthaceae; genus Nepenthes; species Nepenthes gracilis. Next base: position 10,502,685 of record BSYO01000015.1, read on the forward strand.
AATTGTAGACAGAGGAGGTCCTAAGATAGACTTAGAGTTGGTGGTGGGGGCATTCCATGTTAATGGACGACTGTGGCTATGTTTTCTATATGGTGCTCTGACAACTAATTCATAGTTTAGGACCAAATTATATGCATGGTCCAGAGTGGTAACTCTCTGACGGACAAGCTCTCTCTCCTAAGGTCTTTATGTAGTCCTTGCCAAAATCTACTTAATATCATAACCTCATCTTTGATGATGTGACATCTCATTTAAAAATAATCAAATTGAGTCAAATACTTAGTTACAGATTAATTTCCCTGTAAAAGGGCATTCTATTAGTTTAGTAAGTTGCTATTGTATGAGTGGGGTAATTTTTTCTCTTTGATGCGTCGTTTCATCTCAGTAAACTCCCGACAAGGGTTGCCTAACGTCTAACAAAAAGGTTCTCAACACTTTTCTAAAATAGATGGGCATTTTCGATCAATTTGAGATTGGCAAATTGAATTCTCATATCTTCAGACACGTTGTACCGCTCAAAGAAACGATTTATATCTCGGTCCTGTTAAGTAAAAGCTCGAGGGTCTAAGCAATCATAAAAAAATAAGGGCATCTAATTTGATATTTTTAGAGAAATTTTCGTCGTGATCCCGCTATTTATCATTAATGTCGAGGCTTGTAGTCGCGTCTATATGGTACTCGACTTCTTGTTTTCGCCGGTGATTTCTATTATGGGACACATTAGCATTGTTAGTATCTGATGATTGAGATCCTATTTCTAAAATGGCAACCCAATTTGCTAAATCTAAATTCGTTTGATGGGTAGTGACCAGTTTAGCTTGAATGACAATTGTATAATTTTGTAGTTGTTGTTAATTGGCAGCTAATTGGGCTAATTATATACTTTAGTTTAAAATTAGTTAGAATCCATAATTAGGTTAAAAGTGTTGTCCGAAATAATGCGACCACTTTGCAAATATATGCAACGCCAAGATGATTAATGGGGTTGAGATTAATGAACAGTTGAGGCAATTGAAGGACTGTTTAAATGCATGCCAAATTTATTTATTTATATATATAGTTTTTTGGGAAATTTGTATGATTCAGATAATGTAGACAAATATTGCTAATATATAAATATAATAAAGTAAGAATCAATTATAATGCGATTATATATCCACTATAAAGGTAGTTGTAGGAGGTAAAATGAATAAAAGATAAGGGCCTTTGTTTATGAGGAATAAAATTAACAATTAGATAAAACTAGGTACTACTAAAGAAATGCAAAAATATGTTACCCAAAATAGAAAGGCACTGCTGCTCACTGTTTCCTTTTTCTATCTACAGCCGCTGGCTTTTTTTTTATCCTTTTTTTTTTTAACAAAACAACAAAACCGACAAACAGGTTTGATTAAAAGAAAGTGCAGCAATGGCGGAGCTTCTACTGTTCTCTTGTCACTTGCACTCTTGCTTTTGTTGGTGACGGCGACGAAAACGAAGGCAAAGATGAATTGATGCAACCCCATTCGTGGCTCCCTCTCTCTTTGTGATTATATTATTTCTTTTTCTATCTCTCTTTCTCAATCTGAAGAAAGAATGATGTGGTGGATATTGGGTTGGGCTTATGCTCGAGAGTGTGGGTTAGGGTTTTATTTAATTGATGGTGGTGGAGCTTGGTCGCTGGATGGTGGTCTATTTTGGTTTTGGGGTGATTTGTAAGGTTGGTTTCGGCGTAATTTGGCTTGGCGGCGAGGGCAGGGGTTGTGGTGGCGGCGGTCGGTACTGACGTGCAGGATGGTTCCAGTGAGTTGAAGGGGAGGAAGATAACGTGCAGTGATTTACAGCGAGTTTGGCCGCTGCTACTCGTCTTCTTCCTCCTCCTGCTGTTGCTTTGTCTTCTTCCTCCTGCTTTTGCTTCGTCTTCTGTTGCTACTTCACCTCTCCCTCTCTCTCTCTAACAATTTTTTGGTAGAGATGGTTCTTTTTTCTTGAAAAAACAATTATTTTTTGTTGTTTTTTTTCCTTGCAAAATAAATATGAATTAGAATCGGATAAGATTTTGTTTGCCAGAAGAGGGGCTAAATTGCCTTATTGAGGTATGGGACGGCAAAGCAATGGAGTTGGCGATGATACTAATGTTGTTGAGTGCACGGGAAGACAATATAGAAAAACATAGAGATTTAGTCTCTGATACCAAATTTAATACAGGGAAGGGGAAATAAGAGAAGGAGGGAAGAAGAAATTGGGAAAAGAAGAAGGAACAGGAAACAAGATAGAGAGAGAAGTAGAGATTATCAGAGAGAGAACAAAATTATAATTATTCAATATTAACTCAATTCATTAATATTCTAGCAATAGAGTTAGGGTCCTTATATATAAAGGAACATTGCTCCTAAATTAATTAGAGAATAAATATAATTTTCTAATTAACATCTCAAAATAATGAAATCATATGACGTAATTTCTTAAAATAAAATAAAATCCATATCAAATAAAATCTCTTAATAAAATAAAATATCTCAAATAAAATAAAATAAAAAAATTAAAATAAAATCACAATTAAATAAAATGAAATCTCTTCTAATTTGGAACGTTCGTTAGAATGTCCGTGATGTCCGCATTAGAATCCCATAGTAGATTCGCAGGGAAAAGGGTGGATTTGAACCTAGTCCATCTTAGCTAATGGAGATATTGATGGGAAAATCAATAAATGGTGAGGTAGGGGACTTATGGCAGGGAAATATGACTCTGGCTGAACTAGATTCAGTGCTTTACCTTGGGTAGGGGTAGGATGCACGGTAGCCTTTTTCCAATATTTGTTAACTTTGTTTTTTGTATTTGCCATTTCTCTATCATCATTTGTTCTTACGACAATTTCATATTCCACCTCTATATTCCATCTTCTCTATCCTTTTTTCCTCAATATTTTTCTTTTTTTCTTCTGCATTTTCTTCCTTTTTACCTTTTCCCCCTTTAAGAACATTAATCCCAAGCGCACATAGAAATCCATAAATCTCAGTCTCTCCCCTCCCCTTCATCACGAGTTCTCAATCTAGTCTAGGTTGAAAAGCTACTTGGCTAGGAGTTCGAAATCAAGAACTGGGGGCAAACATTGACACATCCTTGGAATAGATGTTGTTCTCTCAAATAAGGGAGTTTTTATTCTTTCGAGGAAATTTATTTTGGACCTATTCAAGGAAACTGGCATATTCAGTTGTTGGTTTACAAATCATACATTACAGTGAACTTCTGGCTCGGAAATGGTGATGGGAAGCAATTAATGAGGAGAGGTGTCAAAGTTTAATTGAAGATTGATTTACGTGTCTCATGCACAATCGAACATTGCCTTTATGGTTAGTGTCTTGGAGTAAATACTTATACCATCCTTGTTCATATCACTGAGATGTATTTTCATATTTCTAAGGTGCTTGAAATTTGCCTCGGTTGCTTGCTCCAGTGACCAAACACAATTAGTTGCATATTGAAGCTTTTGCTACACAACAATGGGGTAGCGTAAAGCTCTTCACAGGCAAGGGTCCTGGGTAAAAGCCGGCCTCTCTCCACCATCTCCTGCGAGCGGCTGTCTTTGCCATTGAACCTAAAAATAGAGTATCTTTTTCCGATGATGATTGGATGAAATCAATTGATTGTAAGATTAGCAACAGGTTACTTAACCCTTTTTTGGCGGAAATCTAGTTATCTAGCGTGATAAGAAACAAAACTAGTGTGGTAAGAAATAAAGTGTAGCTGCTAAGTCTAATGCAACGATAGAATATAGGGCTAAACATGTAGCGATTTTAAGCTTGTATTACTTGAGAAGCTAATGAGAGATCTAGGTATGATAAGCAAACGTTCTATGATTATTTACTGAGAGCTAAGCTGCTGTCAACACTCAGCTCAGTCCTGTCCAACCTGGTATGCACATCTAAAGGGACTAGAATTTTCTTAAGGAAAACCAGGTTAGATGCTGATTAGTATTATTGAGAAATCTTGTGATCAGTTATTCATTTGGTAATTATCTTGTGATTAGTTACTATGTCTCTGTGAAAGCACTTAGTAGTGTCTCCTGTCATTATATTGTTGGCAAGACAGGGAGGGGAAATTTATACTCCATTTTAAGGAGGAATGTTGAGAACTGCTTCTCTTTGTCAGCTAGTGTGGGAGTATTTATGGAATTTTATACGAAAAATATATTTCTATGTCAAACAAAGGGTGTGGAGTCAAATTTCAGTCTCTCTTGCTTGTTCACCCGCTCTGTTTTGCCTCTAGACTGGTTGACAAATCAAAGACCAAAAACAACTAGATTACTAGTAATTTGCAGTGGAATGAAATTTAACATGGTTTCACTTGAACCTATTCCCACTTTATTGAACATGAACCTGATAATCAAATAGATCCTTAACAGCCTCTGTATATTTACTTATGCTGAAAGTTTGTGACTGGACATTGAAATCTTTAGGAATTGGTAAAAGTGTTGTAGATATTATTATAGTTTAGACTAATTTTTTGTTTATTGTATCTTTGGAATATTTGATTAGAATTTTCTAGAAATGATTGTATTCTTAGTTTAGATAATAAAATCAAGAAAACAAGCTCAATTGTTTCCCCTTTGGTGGTTATCTGGTTTGTTTGGGTTGAAAGAAATAAGATTGTGATTCAGGAGGGTGATATCGAGGCTCTTGACTTTTATTGTGGATGGTGTAAAATGTCTTTTCTTGAGTTAATTGTTCTTCCTTTTCTGCTTTTTGCCTGGCTGGGTTCCTTGATGATTTGTTGATTGGTGACTAGCTTGCTAGACTTTTTTTCCGTACATATCACCTTTGGTGCCTCCTCAGTACTTTTTCAGTAATTTGTTTTCTATTAATGATCAAAAAAGGTTTGGATTTACCTTTTATTTATCAGGGTTCCAGTTAATTTAGGAAACTCAGCTTAGAAATTCTTATTGATTGACTTTTTATTTTTGGAGTTTCAGAATAGAATTATGTTGTGTTTGGGTTTGTACCCGGTGTGAGGACTTGGCCCTGCATCAAGTGGTAAAGAGAATTGCTGCCACCATGAATTGCTGCCTGATTATTTATGCACGTGTGTTAATCGTGCAAAGACATCATGACTCACATCTGAGGCCATGCTTTTACTGCATCATGATCTTAATTGATCTCTGTCGGACGAACAGGTATAATAATCAAATAGTGTTTTCTTTTCATGGGCGTCTCAACATCCAGACATTGTCTTTTGGAATTGGTTCTAATTCTCACACCGTATGGAGGCCTGTCATGATCCCATATAATTCTTATGGTAAAGCTACTCCAAACCCAAAATAACGAATCCAACCTATCTTTAGAATGGTTATTCAAATCTTTTGGTTTCATCACTTCCCCTGTTCCTCAACTACAAGGTTTCCATTGAACTTCTGGACTCTTACATTGAAGTACAAAACCTGAGGGAAATGAGAAAGACAGCAGGACGGAAAGAGCAAGAGAGATTCCACAACACCAAACTAAACATCAACAGACTGGGGAGTAAATTTTCTATTCTGTTTCTTTTATCTCATTCTCATCTACTGGAGATACTTCGAGTCTATATTTCTTTTTCAACCTCCGAATTTTGTTTGCGCTGCTGAAGAACTTATCTTGGTCTTGCTTGTGCCATGCCAAAATGTCAGATTGTTCTGCTTGCCTAACCCTCTCCCACCTTTCTATTTCAGGTGATTGGAGGGAGGCAGAATTCTTATCATTAGTAATCTCCTCTGTTGCATGTTCTCCATCCTATTTTGTTTCGTCTTTAGGGTTAAGCCAAATACCAAATTGTATAGGAATATAACTATATATGTTCTCTGAATTGCTGGCTTGTAAAATGTCACCAAACATGCCTGCAATATGAACAATTTATTGGTTTGTGGCCTTGTAGGCAGCTGAGATGAGATTCTCTTACAAATTTTTCATGATAGGTAATATCATATAGCTTAAGTTTTATTTTATTATTTTTATAGTTGCTAATAAAGTTGTCATTACTGCCTCTTGACTTTGTCAGAAAATTCAGAAAGGATTTTATGGCACTACTGTTTACAGTTGTACCATAATATGCTTATGTTCCTTTTTGGTTGTTTTCTGTGCTCCAGGCATTCTATTAAATCATGACCATTGGATCCAAAACATGTCTGCATTATAATTTGTTGGCGAACCCATTTCATATTATGGTTTGTAGGATGCAACTTTTCTATGCAATTTTCATCATAGGTGGTGTCTCTTTGGTTCTCATGTTATTGAATGTTCTCTCTTCCTTTGGTAAGTTTCATTGCATCAAATTTTTTACATCTGCCAGAGGCCCATATGGAGTCACTCAAAAAAATTGAAACATACTGTCAATTGGAAAAGGAAACGAAGCCAATCAATACTTTGGTCTGATTCTGTTGCAAGCAAATCAGCTTTTTATCCCTTTCACTATTGCATTTGCCTGCTTAATTTTGTTGCAAAATATCCTCTGGTTTCCTTTCCTGCCACATACCATGAATTGCTGCCGAATTAGTTCTTTTAATCTTGTTTTGGTCACCTTTCCTCTTCATTTTCCCCCTTAAACCCTGAACTGCTCTGGAGTGACTTTGTGTGGTATCAATGAAATTTTACTAGCATAATGATTTTTAATAAATATTTATGTGCAAGACTGTTGTATGCTTTTCTGCAAGTGTTTATCCGGATATTGGGAATATCATATGCCATAAATTTATTTGATGTGTCGAGTGGCAGTGCTGTCATCAAATTCATATTAACTGCTATGAAACGTGTTAGTAAGGGATCTTGTTTTGTTAAGCTTTGCTTCTGTGCTTGTTGCTTACACACGAATAGTTCCTTGCACCCAAAGTTGAACCTTTTGATATTTGAATTTTGCTCAAGGATGGCTATATTTTTATGTTGTCATGTTCTTTGCTTCAGACTTTTGATCTTGCGACGATGAAAGTTGAAGATATGGATTTCACTGCATGCATCGAGCTGGAACCAAACTCAACTACTCCTATGGAGTCCACTGTTTGGTGCCACGGAGTAGTTTTGTGGTTTGAGACAGCCTTCACCAGCAGGTTCTGCAAAGAAAAGCCTACAATCTTGTCCACATCTCCGTACACCTCCAAAACACATTGGTCTCAAACTATCTTCACTTTAAAGGAACCAATAGCGCTGTCATCAGAAAATAACCCAAATGCTGCAAAATCGGCCACAGTTGGGACTGATTCCCGTGCTGCTGCAAAAATTCAGCTGCGCATCAGTGTTGTTCGTGCTGCCCAGCATCGCTCCATTGACATTTCTCTTGAGACCACAGCAGTTGGTCATGATGGCATGAAACATAGCTTGCCGGTGCAAATGTTTAATCTTTGCTAGTGCCAAAGTGTTTGCCATGATGGTATAATGTGAAGGTAATTAAGTTGTTACTGGATTATTTTACGATGTGAGCTCAGCTGCCATGTTTTTTCCCTGTTCACACTATGTTTAGGAATGATGTGAATTTCTTGAAAGAAAGCAAAAGTTAGTTAGAAAGTGTGCTATTCATGAATAAAAAAATTGGCCAATGTTCAATAAACTAGCCTATATGTAGCAATATCAGAAGATATTGTTACTGGTTGTTAAGTATAGAGAAGGGAGAGAAGTAGAGGAGAAGGCTTAGTGCTCAGTGAGCACTAAAATTCCATGTTTATAGAATTACGTAGTTATAATTACAATATTACCCTTTACCCAATCAACACTCTGGTGCATATATATGTGTCGAGCTTGTTGTAGATATATTCAACTCTAGGACCCCTTAAAGATTTAGTAAATAAATCAGAAAGTTGATCATTTGAACTGATATATGAGGTATTTATCTTCTTTATTAACAGTTTTTTTCGTACAAAATGACAATCGATCTCGATATGCTTCAGCCGTTTATGAAATACAGAGCTTGAGGCGATGTGCAAGGTGGCTTAATTGTCACACATCAAATTTATTGGTGAAGAACAATCCACTTTGAGTTATGGGAGAACTTCTTTTATCCTAAATTGCCCTCCATCACCATGGGATCTACCATGTCTTGTCAAAGAGTCAATTTTATTGCGATTAATGGAATGTGTCACTAGAGCTAAATGATTGATTGGAGATGGTATTGCATTAGACCAGGGACTTCCCCACAATCCTAGAGAATGCCTCGGTTAGGGTAGGAAGCATGGGACTGTGCAAGATCTGGACACAAATGGGCTCACACTCGAAAGGAAGGGCTCAAATAAATAATAAATAACTACTCACGTTGTGTCTATAAGGTGCAGATGTTTGTACTCAATGGAAAGATCTCATTAAATTCAATTGTCAAATGCCTAATCTGCCAAACAAGTCTTGTCAAGCCACGGTCGTCTAATTATAACCGACTGAATACATTAATTACATTATAAATGCGAGTAACATTACCATTATACATATTTTGGACAGTTGACCATACAGATTGACATGATCGACAAATTTGGAATAGATCCTATAATTCATTGTCAATAGATTGCAATAACAAACTTAACAATTGTGGATCAATACGATTCCATAACTTGCTATCAATAGGGGATATGCCATCAACAAGTTCAATAGAGAGGTGATATTCTAATCCTTGACCAATAAATGAAATTTTAATGGCAGTTGCTTGATGTGAATAATTATTGCCATTTAGTTTTGAGGTGACAATAGTTTAAGTGCTTGAAAAATTGGGAGTGACAATTGATGTTGTCATGTCACTTATCGTAATATCAATAGGAGACTTAGAAGTGTCAGTGGAGATAGACACCTGAAATAGAGCACCCACAATACATAATGAATAATGTGTAGTCTCTTGTATTGTTATTGATCACGGGACAACTGCCAATTTTGAATAAATATGAAGTAGTTTTGTATTTTTTTATGGGTGCCATTTTTTTGGTGCTGTGCAAGGAAGAAGGACGCAACGGTGGTTAGCGACGGCGGCGTGCGGCGAAGTCGGTGTGGTGAGGTGGGTCATCGGCGGTTAGAAGTAGGTCGCTGGTAGTACTTGGTGATGAAGCTATCGAAGTGGTTGACAGCGTTGTCGGTAGCAACTGCAGCGGTGGTGTACGAAGGTGAAGCAGCGGTGGCCGTTAACAGCTAGTAGTGGCATGCCGGTAACCGGCGACGGCTGCCGGTGAGTCGTGGCTTCGCGGCAAAACTGTGTAGAGAGAGAGAGGCCTCGGGTGCGACGCGGGTGGCGCAAGGCAGTGGAAGGAGCGTGCGATTCGGAGTCTCAGAGCATCTATTTTTTATATCTGCGGAATATAAGGTTGAGGCAAGTATCTGTAACCTCTATTCTTAGTTTGATTTAATTTTTGATGTATTTTGGATACTGTTTAAAATTTTTACTAACGGGTGTATATTCTTATACACCCGTTTTGTTATTCTAGACATGCATATATAGTTCATTAACAGATTTTAGGGGTTTTGGATACGGGTTTATGATTTTAGAAATTTATTGTTTTTCTACTTCGAAAAATTTATTGAACAATGTGTATATTTATATTAGTATGCGTAATAAAAGTGTGCACAAAATTTACATAGGCCGTGCATTTTTACATATACGTGTCGGGTTGTGTCACTACATTGGATTTGAATATTGGATAATTTAACCAACTCTTGATGGGGAGATATTTATTAATTGAAAATTCTTTTTTTCCGATAGGAAAGGTTTGGATTAGTGACTCTTTCCATTGGGATGATTTGATTTGACATTGTAATATATTCGGATTTTCTAATATATCCAATAAGCTTGCAGATTGCACCCAAAAACCGCAAGTGAAAAATAACAGTGAGCAGCTTTATCCATGGGTATAGGGTATATGGATGTCCATTCATACTAGTTTAATTTGTGTTTGATTTGGCCTAAGGTTATCAAAATTATGTGTAATTTTTTCATCAAGTTAGTCATTAAATAATAAAAATTTAAATTTGATGTATGATTTTGTATCTCTACATAGATTTGTATAAGACTTGGACTCTTGGATATGGATTTAAGATTCGCCGATTTTGTCTACAATTAAGCTTGGTATGTCTTATATAGATCATTTAATTGTATGTTTTGATCCGAACAATTGAAAAATTTCTTGCTATGTCGCTTCGACTTTTGTACATATTATTGGATCATTTGGTTATTGGATTCTGCCCCAAATTACGAGCTGATCGGGCCTTAGACTTGGATTAGACATTGGCATTTTTGAATCGGTTCGAATCACCTATGTTCTATATATATATATGTTCCAACGAGGGCTGTTTTCTAATTTAAAAATTTCTTTGGATTTGAATATTTGATTTGAGTACGAGATTACCATTGAATTTTATATTTAAACTTTTTATTTATTTATCGGTGATTTGGATTTATCTATTTGACTCTCCTTCTGATTTTTTGAACTTATTTGTTTATTTGTGATACTTGCTGAGTTTTGATCTCATTTTTTGTTTTATCCTTTCAGAGTAGAGGCTTGGCTTCATCGCAGTAGCAAGAAAAGTTTCGACGCGGCACTGTACACCTCTTATGAGTGTGATATTTTTGGACGTTGATATTATCGACCATGTATCGTATATGAATAGATTTTGCTTGGATTATTTTGGGATATTAGAATCTGCTGAGCGTAGGCCATGGTATTCTATATTAAGAATTTGTGGGGTCCATTTCTTATATGGATGAGTTGTTTTTATTTGGTTATTTTCTTACGACTGTTTGTAGAGCAGATCACATTTATATTGTCTGATAAGGTTTTGTGTGGATTATAAAATTTTATGGAGTTTTTGTATATTTTGTGGTTATATCCTAAGTTAAAAATTATAAGAATAATAATTGAAGTATATTTAATTATTTAATTGACTTACGTGGTCCGAATTTGTGATAGAAGTGGTATCAGAGAAAAGTCGTAACAGGAAGTATTTTGGGTCAATTTTTTGGAAAATTATTCACTAAATCTTTATATGATAGGTGGATATTATGGCAGACTTTAGAGATCTTAAGAGATCATATACGAGTCGGGAAGACCATAGGATTACAAGATCAATGGCGAGTTGAGAGGAGGTTAGGAACAAAAGGTCAGTGGCAAGCCGTGAAGAGGCAAGAGGCAGGAGATCAGTCTCGGGTTGTGGAGATGACTATGCTACTATGCAAAATTTGGTGGACCAGATGATCTAGTGGTAGGATCAGGACATGGTGGCTTTGAGAAGAATAGCCGAGAAAGGTCAGGGTCAGACACCATACGATCGTTTTAGAAGCGAGTACGTTTCGGAGTTCTTGGGGGAGTCTGACCCGATCAAAACAGAAAATTCGCTAAAGAAGTTAAAAATGGTATTTGATATTATCGATTGCCTTAAAGAAGATTAAGTAAGATTTGCCGCTTACAGATTGGATGGCGAGGCCATGAGATGGTAGGACTCTCGACGCCATATTCTCGGCCAAGATAATAAGAAAATTGAATGGGAGATTTTTCGGGAAGCATTTTTAGATCGGTGTTTTCCATCCAACATTTGAGAAATTAAAGGAGTAGAGCTTGGTTGACTTTGACAAGGAGACAAGATAGTAGCGGAGTACGATTCCCAATTTACGGAGCTCTCTCTGTTTGCTTCCCATTTGATTGCTAATGAGACTCTGAGAGCCCAGATGTTTGTTCAAGAGTTACGGGACACAATCCGTAAGCAATTAGTGTCGTTTAGGTTGTAGTCGTATCGGGTAGCTCTAGATCGGGCCTTATTGCTTGGGCAAGAAGAGCTTCGGGGGGAAGTATCTTCAACGGAAGTCCGAATAGCGAGGCCAGAGCTCGAAAGGAGGAGTTTTCCATTGGAGTTCTTGCCTGATATCGGGAAGTAGTGATAAGGGCAAAGCAAATAAAGATAAAGGGAAAGCTGTTGAAGAAAAGGTTTCTTCCCCAAAGTTTCAGTTCACAAAATCTGCCTGTGAGTTATGTGGAAAGAATTACGCCGGTCGAGTCTGCTTATCGTCGAGTGGAGTCTGATTCAACTGTGGTGAGATGGGCCATTTGTTTAAGGATTGCCCAAATCCAAAGCGTCTAGAGAAAAGGCCAACGGTTCCAGGCAGAGCCTTTGCGACTTCAGCTCGAGATGTTAGGGCTAATTCCTCTGTTGTGGAAAGTAATTTTTAGATTTTTAACTCTATGGCACATGTTTTGATTGATCCTGGAGTTACACATTTTTTTGTGTCCCCTAAGTTTGTGCATAATTTGTATGTACCTTCCCAACATTTTGATTTTGTATTAATAGTGTCTACCCTGGTGGGTAAGTCTCTTTTGGCCGATATTGTGTATCCTTGATGTTCGATTTGGGTTGATTGTCATGAATTATTGGTGGATCTAACTCTGCTAGATATGCCAGATTTTGATATGATTTTAAAAATGAATTGGTTGACGTGTATCATGCTACCATAAATTATTTTCATAAGGCAATCATATTTTGTATTCTAGGATATGAATCCTTCGAATTTCAAGGAACGATTAATAAGGAGATTTCATGGTTGATTTCGGCGTTGCGCGCTAGTCATCTAATTGGAGACGGATGCCAAGCTTATTTAGCATACATGGTGTCATTTGGGAGCCATTCTGTGGCTGTAGATGTTATTCTAGTTGTTTGTGAATTTCAGGATGTTTTCCAGAAGAATTGCCCATAATGCCTCTGGATCGAAAAATTGAGTTTGCGATCAATGTGATGTCGGGTTCTATGCTAATATCAAGGGTGTCGTATAGGATGACCCATCTGAGTTAAAGGAGTTGAAGCAACAATTATAGGAGTTGTTAGAGAAAGGATTCATTCGGCCAAGTGTGTTACTATAGGGTGCTCCCACGTTAATTCGTAAAAAGAAAGATGGATCCATGCAGTTGTGTATTGATTATATGAAGTTGAATAAGATTATAATCAAGAATAAGTATCCCCTCCCGAGGATTAATGACCTGTTTGATCAACTGCAAGGAGCTGAAGTTTTCTTAAAGATTGACTTACATTCAGGGTATCATCAATTAAAGATCAGGCGGGAAGATATTCCCAAGATAGCTTTCAGAACGCGGTATGGTTACTATGAATTTTTGGTGACACTTTTTGGACTGACGAATGCAATCATTCATGGATCTGATGAATTGAGTTTTTCAACCATACCTAGATCAATTCGTTGTAATTTTTATTGATGATATCTTGATTTATTCAAAGAGTTTAGAGGATCATGAAGCTCACTTAAGGATTGTGTTGCAGTCATTGAGGGAGAGGAGGTTATTCGTAAAATTACAGAAGTGTGAATTCTGGTTAGAAGAGGTAGCATTTTTGGGTCATATCATTTCAAAGGGTGGTGTGTCAGTTGACCCAAAGAAGTTCAATGCGGTGACAAATTGGGTAAGGCTAGCAAACGTCGCTGAAGTGCGGAGTTTCTTGGGTTTGGTAGGGTATTATAGGTGGTTCATTGAAAACTTCTCAGGAATTGTGATGCCTCTGCCCCACTTAACCCAGAAAAAAAACGACGTTTGTTTGTGATGATGATTGTGAAGAAAGCTTTGAGGAGTTGAAAAGAAGATTGACGTTTGCGCTGTATTGTCGATTCCCGGATGGATCGGGTGGATTTGTGGTATATTGTGATACTTCCAAGAAAGGTCTAGGCTATATTTTAATACGTGGTCAGGTGGTGGCTTATGGATTAAGATAGTTGAAGGTTGACGAGCAAAACTATCCCGCCCATAATTTGGAGTTAGCTGCAATGATCTTTCACTTGAAAGTTTGGAAGCACTATCTGTAATGGGAGAAATTTGTGATTTATTCCGATCATAAAATTTTCAAGTATTCGTTCTCCCAGAAGGAATTAAATATGCGGCAACGGAGATGGATGAACTTGCTAAAAGATTATGATCGTGAGATCCAGTACCACCCGGGGAGAGCAAATGTTGTTGCCGATACTTTGAGTAGGAAGTCTTATGGGTTGATGACTCATCTAATGATTAAGGAATGGAAAATATTAGATGGAACGAAGAGCAATACAATTCGGTTGTAGTCTCAGGGATCAAGAAGGATGCTGTTATGCCTTCAAGTACAGCTGAAGATTTTGAAGAAGATCAAAGATAATCAAATGTTGCATCCATATCTTGTGGAGATTGTAGGAGAATTAAATCAGGAATCACGAGCAGAATTTCATTTTTGATAGGATAGGATTTTATATTTTTGAAATTGAATTTGCATACTAGATCTTGGAGAGTTGAAGGACGAAGTCCTAAAGGAAGCCTATAGATCGAGATACATAATTTATTCCGGTGTGAATAAGATGTACCAAGATATGAAGAATGCCTTCTAGTGGCAGAACATGAGAAGGAAAATTGCAACTTTTGTGACTAGATGCATTGTTCATCAGCAAGTAATGATAGAACATAAGAAGTCTCGAGGACTCTTATATCATTCGCAAATTTTTAGTTAGGAGTGGGAACACATCATGATGGATTTTATTTTAGGATTGGCGAGAACGACAAAGAATATGGATGCCATCTTGGTGGTTGTAGATCAACTGACAAAGTCAGCCTATTTCTTACCGATTCGAATGACGTATTCCAAAGATAAATTGGCTCATTTGTACATTAATTAGATTGTTCGGCTGCATGGTTTTTCGGCTTCAATTGTATCTGATCAAGATCCTAGATTTGTATCGAAATTCTGGGAAAGCTTGTACAGGGAATCGGGTACTAGCATTTAGTTCAATTTAGCCTTTTACCCGCAGATGGACGACCAATTTGAAAGGAATATTCAAATATTGGAAGATATGTTGAGAGCGTCGGTTATGGTGATGGCAGGCTCGTGGGATAGTTATTTGTCTCTTGCTGAGTTTGTTTACAATAATAGCTATTAGTCAAGTATTAGAATGACCTCGTTTGAGGTTTTGTATGGACGAAGATGTAAATCTCCAATTAATTGTGAAGAAATTGGGGACTGTAGTGTGTTGGGTCCTGACATTGTCTAGGACTCATTGAAAAAGATCAGAATCATTAGGGATCGGTTAAGTGAAGCCCAAAGTCATCAGAAGAGTTATGCCGACATGAGGAGATCAGATTTAATGTTCGAAGTAGGTGATCATGTGTTCCTAAAGGTATCCACAAGGAAAAGAATTTCGAAATTCCGAGTGAAGGGTAAATTGAAGCCAAGGTTCATTGGACTATTTAAAATTTTGGAGCAAGTCGGAGAGGTGGCCTATAGATTAGCTCTGCCTCCGAACCTGGTAGGTTGGTATGACGTTTTTTATGTCTTTATATTAAGGAAATATGTGTAAGATCCTTCCCAAGTGATCGAATTTGAGCCTTTAGAGATAGATGAGAATATGTTATATGTTGAGGCCCCTGTTCAGATTTTGGATCAGAAGAATTAAGTATTGAGGAATAAGGTTATTCCGTTAGTTAAAATATTGCGGAGAAATCATTTGGCTGAAGTGGCAACCTGAGAACGCGAGGAAGAAATTTGGGAGAATTTTTCTTATCCGTTCAACGATTGATGGACGTGAAATTTCGATGACATTTTTTTGTAAGATAAGGAAAATGTAATATTCTAGACCTCATTGAAAATATTTTAATATTTATTGTGATTTTGGATAAATTGGATGCTTTAAAAATTAATTTAATATTGTAAAATTTTGAAGGAATATCGAAATTTGTGGCTTGGCGCTTATTATGCATTTGAAAGGGATTCGATGGATATATATATATATATATCATTTGGTTAAAAAAACAGAGAAAAGATAAGATAAGATTAGAGATAAGATAAGGGATGTGGGTTGTTTGAAGATAAGAAAAATAAAATAAAACAAAATTATCATTATAAGGCGGAAAGGTTCGGCTCTAGAAACGGTAGAGCAGAGAAAAAAAAGAAAAAAAATAGTGGAATTCGTACCGAGGGTTCGAATCCCTCTCTTTCCGTTTTTGTTGATGACTTCATATTTTGATTTATTTTTCGAATTTATCGAATTCTTTTGCTTTTTTATAGTTAAAGGAGGAAAAGAAAAGCGAGGAGAGAGTAGAGAAATCGGGGCGCCATGTTTCTGGTACTGAGCAAGGAAGAAGAAGCAGCGGTGGTCGGCGACGGCGGCGTGCGGCGAAGTCGGCGTGCTGAGGGTGGTCATCGGCTGCTAGAAGTGGGTCGGTGGTGGTGCTCGGTGAGGAAGCTATCGAAGTGGCTGACGGCGTTGTTAGCAGCAACCACAACGGCGGTGTACAGAGGTGGAGCAGCAGTGGTCGATGACGGCCGGTGGTAGCACGCCGGTGACTGGTGACGGTTCTGTGGCAGAACTGCGTACAGAGATAGGGCTCGAGTGCGACATCGGTCGCGGCTGGCGGTGGAAAGAGCGCGTGATTTGGTGCCTCGGAGCATCCATTTTTTACATTTGTAAAATATAAGGTCAATGCAAGTATCCATAATCCCTATTATTATTCTTATCTAATTTTTGATATATTTTGGATATTGTTGAAAATTTTTATTAACATGCATATATTTTTATATACATCCGTTCTGTTTATTCTGGATATACATGTATAGTTCATTGACTGATTTTGGAGATTTTGGATACCGATTTTATGATTTTTAAAATATTCTATTTTTCTGAAAGTCTAAAAAATTTATTAGATACTGTGTATATTTATATCAATGTGTAACGAAAGTGCGTACGAAACTTGCATAGGCCGTGTATTTTTATGTGCATGTGCCGGATTGTAGTCACTACATTTAGCTTTGGATATTGGTTAATCTAGTCAGTTCCCGATGGAAAGATATTTATTAATTGAAAATCTTTCCGCTGGCAGAAAATGTTTGTAGTGACCTTTCTATTTGGATGATTTGATTTGACCTTATAATATATTCGGATACCCTAATATATATCTGACAAACATGGGGATTGCACTCAAAGTCGTGGGTAAAAAATAACAGTGATCAGCCTTATTCATGGATACAGAGTATATGGGTGGCCATTCATGTTAGTTTAATTTGTATTTGATTTGGCCTAAGGTTATCAGAATTATGTGTAACCATTCCTCGAGCTAATCTTTAAATAATTAAAATTTAAATTTGGTGTTTGATTTTGTATCTCTGCATAGATTTGTATTGGACTTGGATTTTTGGACCTTGATTTGAAATTTGTCGATTTTGCCTACAATAAGGCTTGGTATGTCTCGTAAAAACTATTTGATTATATGTTTTGATCTGGAACATTTGAAAATTTATCGCGATGCTATTTTGACTTTTACATATGTTATTGGATCATCTGGCTATCGAATTTTGTTCCATATCAGGAGCTAATCAGGCCTTAAATTTAGACCTGGATCAGACATCAGCTTATTGAAATCGGTTCAGATCACCTATATTATATATATATATGTCCCGACGAGATTTTTTTTTTATTTAAAAATTTTCTTTGAATTTGAATATTTGATTTGAGTACGAGACTACTGTTGAATTTTAGATTTTAAATTTTTATTTATTTATTGACGATTTGGATTTATTTATTAAATTATCATTCTGATTTTTTGGACTCATTTGTTTATTTATGATATTTGTTGAGCTTTAAACTCATTATTTTGTTTTATCCCTTCAAAGTAAAGACTCGGCTTCATTGCAGCAGTAGGAAGAGTTTTAACGCAGCACTGTACACGTCTGGTGATTATCATAATTTTGAACTTTGATATTATCGACTATGTATCAGATATAAATAGATTTTACTTAAATTGTTTTAGGAGACGGAGTCGGTCGAGCATAGGCCATGGTATTATATATTAAGAATTTGTTGGGTTAATTTCTTATGTGAATGAGTTGTTGTCTTTATTTGGTTATCTTCTTACGATTATTTGTAGAGCAGGTCACATTTATATTATCTGACAAGGTTCTATGTGGATTATAAAATTTTATAGAGTTTTTGTGTATTTTGTTATTACACTTGAGTTTGAAAATTATAAGAATAATAATTGGAATATATTTAATTATTTGATTGACTTGCGTGGTCCGGATTTGTGGCACTATCAACTTATGTAAGGAGTTACTTAACTCATTCTCATAGATGAAGGAAGTGATCGAAACCTAGGATCTTGATCCAAGTTAGAGAGATTCTAGTTTGGATTTTTGGACATTTAACTCGAGTCCTACACACTACATTCCATCACAAGAGTTCAAAGTAATTGGGAGAGTAATTGGGATTGACTCATATGCGATCATATGACACTTAAATAAATATGCAAGGGGCTTCCAATAAATAAGTTAAGAGAAATGTAGGATGGGGCTCCAAATGATTATTTTGTGGGAAGGATGAGGTATTTTGGAGGGTAAGATTTGAACTTCTTTTATGTAAGCTCAGTGTTGCAGGGTAGACAGTAGAGATCATTGTAATTAGGTGGTGATCGAATATTCCAAGAGTTTGTTTACTTGTAAGGGCACAAGATGCTCCAATCTTGGGATTCTTTGATGCCCATATTATGCTATGGTGCTTGATATTTATAAAGATGTGAAGCCAATAAATGATAAGTTTTTCCCATAGTGTGGTTAAAGGACATGATCTAGAAGTGTCGGGTTGTTGGACATTTTGGTCAACTATTACTAGGCATGTTCTAGAGCATAAATCATGGGAAAAACTCCTTATGTTGAAATGTATAGGTTATGATGGATGCATGTTTCTAATGGGTTATCATGTAAGGATGTAGAATTTTGATTAAGTGTGGAGAATTGGCTATCCGGTGAAGCAACTTGATTTTCTTTAACTTGCTCCTTTGGAGCAGCTTAAATGGCTTCGAGAATCATACTTTGACACCAAAGTTTTCAATCACTTAGCAACCTAACCAACTAATCAAAGTCATTAGGATTATGGCTAGAATTTATTTATTGGTGTTTTGTGCTCTTGGGTCGGCCCTTAGTAAGTCCATGTTCAATAATCGAGACTCTGTATTCTATCAACGTATCAAGTTGACGGGGTTACAACCTTAGACCAAAGAAAGTAATAAATGATAATAATAGAATCAGAATAATTATTTCCTTATTCATAAAAAAATCCAATTAAGAGGACTTAAAATTGGGTCAAACTTGACAAATCAAACTATTAATGATAATTATGATGCATAACAGTGGATACGGGCTAATCTGAACTATCTATTTAGTGCTCGAAGCACCAGCAATAACCTACTTACTTAAACTTGCAAGAAAAATGATAGTCTAATACTGTACAACCACAAGATCCAATTTGTATGACTCTACATAATGTCATAGTTTGGTATATAATAATTCGAAATAAAATCTCTAAATGACATAAAATGCTATTAGTAATATATACATTGCTCTTCAAATGTATTTAAATCCAAGTACAAATTAAGATATATCGAATTATAAACAAAATTTTCTTATTAATCTTATTCAAACTCTTTACAAGTGATCCATAATCTTCTAATTCTAAAGCGTTAAAAATGGCATAAAATTATGAACTAGAATTTCAGCAAATATATATATAGTAATAAAACATGTATCCATAAAAAGTAATGTAGGGCTAAAACACAATAAAACACTTGCAAAATTTTGATATTTCAAATAAATCAAATGCTAATAGTCTAAATTTGTAGTCTAAATACAATTACGTTCACAAAATTTATAGTCTATATACAAATGCCAACGTAATTCAAAGTACAAAATCGTTCAAAAGGTTCCGAAGTTCAAGTCCGAAATTGAATAAATTTGAACATTGATCAAAGTTGCAAATTTTCAAATCACACATCATAAATACCTAATATATGTAGGTAAAATCTCTAAAATCAAAAGCATATTAAAGTTTGAGAATCAAGGGGTAAAAGGTTGACTTTCAGGAAGTATTATACGCATTGTCGATAATTTTAAGACATATTACTATTATTTAGACTTATAGTTGAACCATTTACAATTTTTTTTTATAAATAGAGCCAAATATCACTTTTGTTTGTTATCTGCGGATAATAGATATAATTTTTAAGTTTGTCTGATATATATTATGATATTTAAATATATTATTTAGTTCAATTCCTTACAATGATCCTAAAAAAAAAAAATTAAATTAAGAAACTCTATATAAAAGGCTCAAAATTTTTCCTTTTTATAGAAAAAGTATAAATGTTTACTTCACGAAAGTACAAATATAAATTTTTTTCATATAAAAAGTACAAATATCAAAATAAATAGCAAAATAGATTATGATATGAAGCACATATCTGGATTATTATATGTAAGATTTAAATGTACATATTTGTGATTTTTTCTTTGTAAACATTTATATATACAAATATAATATATCAAAATATTCACTTATGAAGCGATAAATGAACTAGACTCATATCTTTCAGCAAAATCAAATAAATTTTCAAAACATTATGTAAAATCAACTTTCATACAACATTGCTCAAAGTAAGAAGATAAAATATAGCATGCATGTACGGTGAAAAGCTAAAACGTAAACAAAACTAGAAAAAATTTGAAATAAATTAAAGATCAGGTTTACAAATATTTGTATAACCTTCCTATGTACTTGATCCGATAAAATAGAGCTTCAAAATCTATTTCCTCCTCTCCTCTCTCTTGTTTCTCATCTCTCTCTCCCTCTTTTGCTATTTTTCCGGTGAAAGTGGTCAAAAATAATAGACATACTACTTATATAAACAAATTGATACATAAATGCTAATCAGACACAATTAGACGTCGCTTAAACCCTTAGGCGTGCATGAATGCTGCATCATGTGTTAGCAATCTGCCATATCACATGAGTATTGCAAAGATGCACAATGTGTACCATAGAATTTGTCTGAAACGTACATAAGTGTCCAGAGGCGTTATTTGGGTGCTCATGTCTTACCTGAGATGCATATAGGTACAGATCAGTCATCAAACTTAATTATGAAATTAATTTTTCTTTACATTTTTATCATAAAATTATTTTTTAATTTAAGTCAAAAATTATTTAATAACATCATAATTTACAAATGGGTATATATCAATTTGAATTTTTATTAGACCCAACAAACCCCATACAAATTGACAGTAAGTGGTTCCTCAGAAAAAAATTATATGTGGATTTTCAACTCTAACAAATTGCATGTGGAAAAATGCAAAAATTGGAATATGATCCCGTCATAGAAAATCCTATCTCGGACCAAATGAGCCCTGCCAAATCAAAGTACCACTTAAAGGCCACCCCGCATCTCCAGCCACCCAACCCCTCTAGAAACCTCCTGCTGTTGCCACACACACGTAGAGATCGAAAGGAAGACTATCAATTTTACCAATTTCAGTAGTAGAAGAAGGGATTTTGAGAGATTTGTGAGTTGAAGAAGTGATTATCAGGCTCTAAGTATTTATTTATTTACACCAAAATAAACTTCGTAAAATACATATAAAATTAACTCACAGTTTTGTAAGTTCGGAGGTTAATCGCTCGATTATCTTCACCGATCAGTAAATCATAGCATTGGCTTGGACAATATCTTCCATGGCGTTTCATTCTCAGCGATTCAAGGCGTTCCTAGGGCGTTTCAGCGTAGCCAGGTACTCCTTATCTCCCAGGACTTCACCCTCTTCACTTGTCTCATTTTTTTCCACGAACAAGCCACGAAGTTTTTCTTCAACTGTCCTCGAAGAAGAAGATCTCCCAATCGAGATTGCTACTAACTCAACTAGAGTATTCGACGAATCTGAACTCTTACAAGAACTCTTCGAACTATTGCCTGTTCGATATAAAAACTCATCCAGCAACAGCTCCGTCCCATATCCACTGGAAAAACCAACACAAATCGATGCGGGGGCCGATGATTTTCTGCCGGTTGAAGATAAGCTTAGAGGCGTATTTCTTCAGAAACTCAAAGGGAAGGCCGCAATTGAAAATGCCCTAACGGCTTCTATCACAAAAGACCTGGAGTTGACAGTTGATACTGTTGGCAAGGTAGTGAACAGAGGGAATTTAGGTGGCGAAGCGATGGATGCTTTTTTTACTTGGGCAGTTAAGCAGCCAACTGTTCCTATTGATCTAAGTACATATCATGTAATTCTCAAGGCCCTAGGAAGAAGGAAATTCTTCGACTTAATGTTGGATAAGTTGCATGACATGCACGCGAAAGGGATATGTCCCAATTGTGAAACACTTGAGATTGTGATCGATAGCTTGGTTAGGGCCTCCCGTATAGCTAAAGCGATAGATCTGTTTGAAAAATTAGAAGATTTTGGAATGGAATGTGGCACAGGTTGTTTCAATGTGCTTTTGCAGTGTCTGTGTCGGCGACGCCACGTGGGAAAAGCGAATTCACTTCTTAATTCAAAGAGAGAGAAGATAGAATTTGATAGTATGACGTATAATATTGTAATTGGTGGATGGTCGAAAATGGGGAGGGTCACTGAAATGGAGAAGAGTTTGAAAGCAATGGTCGAAGATGGATTCACTGCAGATTGTTTGACATATAGGTACCTTATTGAGGGCTTAGGTAGAGCTAGTCAGATTGATAATGCTGTTCGAATTTTTAAAAGAATTGAAAATGAGGGTTGTACTCTTGATACAGGTGTTTACAATGCAATGATTAATAATTGTATTTCAGTTGGAGATTTTGATGAATGTATGAGGTATTATGAGCAAATGTTGCGCTTGAATTGTCTCCCCAACAATGATACTTATGTTAAATTGATTGGTGCTTTTCTCAAAGCTCAAAAAGTGTCTGATGCACTGGAAATGTTTGATGCAATGTTGCATCGAGGTATCGTCCCTACTTCAGGTATTCTAACTTCTTTTATTGAACCTTTGTGTAGATATGGTCCACCCCATGCTGCCATGTTAATTTATAAAAACGCCAAAAGAATTGGATGCAGAATATCCATGACTGCTTATAAGCTGCTGCTAATGAGGCTTTCTAGATTTGGTAAATGTGGAATGCTTCTGCAACTGTGGGAGGACATGCAAGAAAGTGGTTATTCTTCTGATAAGGAAGTATATGAGTATGTTATTAATGGTCTTTGCAATAATGGACAGCTGGAGAGTGCGGTGCTTGTTGTGGAGGAGTCTTTGCGCAAAGGTTTTTGCCCAAGTAGGCTTATATACAGCAAGTTGAATAACAAATTGCTTGCTTCAAATAAAGCAGAGAGAGCCTATAAACTGTTCTTGAAAATGAAAGATGCTCGTTGGATTGATAATGCAAGGAGATATTGGCGTTCTAATGGTTGGCACTTTTAAACCTGCTATTTGCAAGGTAATAACTATTAAGGGCAAAGCATTTGTTTGCCGCATCACTAAGCTTCTTAACTAGAGTTGTGCTTCTATTGTAGTACTCTGGAGTAAGGTTAAAGAACTGGAGAACCTATGCTCTTGAAGTGTTGAGAAAACACCACCATGTTTCTTGTGGAACTGTCAACATCAATATGTAAGGTTATTGGGCATGATAATTTTCCTTCAAATTTTATCGACATCGAAAAATTTGATTTATCAAATGCATATTACATTGCCCTTTTATGATTGAAGAACATGTTCTGAATGGATGAAGATGTTTATGCTGATTGTCCGAATGTGCAATCAGCTACTCAGCATTAGTACGAAAGGTGGTAGAAGTTGAATTGATTATGTTCGTGCACGGCGTTGAAAATTCATTAGATCAGGTATGTTTTTTTGATTCATTATGGTAATCTTCAAGTTGCGTAAAAAAATGAATTGGAATCCTTTTCTTTTCTACTTATAAATCATTGATAGTGAACTAAGAAACTAGAAAGAAAACTTCTATCCTTCAGGGTAAGTGGCATGGTTCCTTGTTGAATATCCAATTGTGGCATGACTGAAGAATTGCCTTATATTGCTTAGGAGTAACTCTACTTTTCATTCCTCAAATTGGTTGTTGTGTGACTGTTTGTGTTTTGGGTAAGAGGGAAAGGGTCTGTGGGAAGTATTGGATATATTTTAATAGCTAACATTTGGGTGGGGATTGAGCATAGAGCACACTAAATTATATTGTCAACTAAATCTTAAAAACTTCCTGTATAGAAGAAATATTCTATGATGAACAACATTCTACTAGACTGAGTTTGCAGTTGGAACTTATGCTGTTTATGCATAAAACATGAATATACTGATCAATTTAAGTTCAAAAGTGTCATAAATTATTCAAGCAATAATTGCTCTATGCAATTTCATGGATAAAACTTCAGCCACATCCTGGGATGGGATTTATGTCGCAGGTGGAAGTGAGGGCATTTTTGCTGTTTATGCTGAAACATTTATATGCGGGCAGGAACTCTTTCAAGTTTCATGACATTATGGTTGTGCTCTTCATGGAATCCCCTGAAAATGATAGACATTGATGTACCTTTACTGCAATGTAGCTTGTCAAAGCTGAAGAGGTCATTGTCATCACTCATATCTTACATTTATATCTGACAGAGAAATTTTTATTGACAGAGAATTATGAACTTGTTTTACGTGGGAGGCCATGCATCTCCTTTACGTATCAGTGCGATAGTTGCATCTAAATGTGCAAATATCATGTCAATAGATGATCAACAAATTGTATGCCACTGCATAAAATGCTTGAGTCTAAATTATGGACCACAAACTTATTAGCAAGGTACATATAAAGCAGGCGGTTCATATACTGTTATTCTAATTGTTGAATGAATAAATTTGGAACTTTTCCTGCGGTGTTTGTGTACTTGATTTATTTAGGAACATCCAAATTCAAACTTAGAAATTTTGCATAAAGTATTCGTATATTTCTATTATAACTAAGTATTGAATATTGGTTATGCAGGAAGTATGACTGTCGGTTCCATTTCTTTAATCCTGCATGCTTAGAAGTATGGACATCAAAATAGAACACAACCACGACATGACATCGACTTGTCAACATGTTATTTTTCTAAAAATACGGGCAACGTATACTGTAGACACACCAAATAAAATTCATAGTTTATTCGTAGAAATAAGAATATAATTGATTAAGTCCACTATTGTATACTAATTATCCGTAAAAAAATGATTATTTCTAGTTTCATTATCAAAGCAATTGAAAAAGCACGTTTTGTGCTAACGTGAATAATCAAGTTTCGACCCCGACAAAATATAGCGGAAGCAATATATATAAATATCCGATACACGTAAAGGATATTTATTACTAGATGCTAACGAGATAACAAGTATGCACGATATAAATAATTATGAGCAATAAAGATAAAGACACGATTTTTGGTGACGAAGTGGAAACTCGATACCCACAGTAATCGAGAAAAAAACTCCGGCCTTCAACGGCTAGGGAAGAATTGCACTATGAAAATCAACTTACAGACCGGGTGGTAACGACGCGCTAGCCTAGCCGACTTACTCCCGTCACGTGATCCCTACCAAGCAACTCCTTGGATTTGCCCGCGGCAACAGAACCGGACACCTTCCGGTCTTCACATCAATCTTTCTTCTCGTGCCACTTGAAGTGCCAACCACGATCGGATCTCCTTCTTCACGAACCAACGTCTCCCATGAAGGTAGAGGGATGTAAGAATTTAAATAGAAAATAGAAACGAAAAGAAAAACCGTTAGAACATGAGGCACAACGTTGTAGAGCGTAGTAGGTTCGGTTTTCTCAAATGGAGCAAGATGAAATGGAAGAAGAATGCTCTTCTCTCAAGTAGAACGGCTCCAACATTCTCAAAAGAGGCTCTGGCGTGCTTGGGGTTTCAAAAACATAAGGCATGTATTTATAGAGGGCGCAAAAAATCGTTCGAAAATTTTCCCTGTTGCACCGCTCGAGCGCGCGGCGGGCGGACGTAGGGTTTCGTGAGAAACCCTGTTAGTGCTCGAGCGGCCAGAAGGCGAGCAGTGAGCGGGCACCCTACTGGATTTTCTGCTCGAGCGGATGTCGAGTTCCTGGAGGGCGGGCACCCTACTGTTTTTTCGGCTCGAACGGGTATCGAGTGCCAGGCGGGGGCGGGGGCTTCGGATGGGCTCGAGCGACTGGAGGGCGGACAGAACAGACCTTAAACCAACAACCCACAACCCGACATTGATACAATAATACATATGGTCACGAAATATGCCAATTAGACAAATGTCTCTAACAGCAATAATAGGAAGAGCCAATATGCCAGTGATGCAAAATAGAAAAATTGTTCTATTGCATCAGAACTTTACGTTTTAATTATTTCTAAATTATCAAGTATCCCCTCTTTTAGTTTATACTAAGAAACAAGTAAGTTTTCTTTTTTTTTGAAATTACAAAGTAGTGCAAGATGTCTAAACCTGTTGGGGCACAAATAGAAAACTAAAAAAAGTTTCTCACACATGTCGGAAAGTGTCGGCTAAGTGTAGATATCTGACATGTGATGCTAAGCTAGAAAAAGTGCCTGTTCTATTCATCCTCTCAGGGCAAAATTATCTGCAGCCTTATGAAATGGAAGGTATTTGGTTGAATTTTAATTCGATGATCTACACAATGACTATTGAGATGTTCTGTGCTTGAACCTCACAATGAAGATTTTTTCATTGTTTCTGTTGGTCGTTGCTATATAAGTTATGTTTGAATAAGTAAACTTTAGTAAAGGATATTTTAGTCACTATACAAAGTTTGTACACACACACACACACACATATATATACACACATGTCTCTTTCTCTGTCTATCTTCTTAATATAATATGGTATCAGAGACACTGTTATCATGCCGCTTTGTGGCTGTCCCTAGATGAAATCAATGCGTCTTGTCTTGCGTATCCGAAGCCCAAGATGGTTTTCCCGTTTGAAGTATTTGACCCATCTATTTTGAAATCTCAGTGTTCTTGGTCCTTTCATCAAGTCATGGCTAGAAGTCTTCAATTTCTTGTTCATTTGAGGGTCACCTACATCTGCGAGAGGTTGTCTGCATGTGATTGAGGCAGATAGTCTGGTTTATCTTCGATTTCCTGCATCTTTTGGTTTGAAATAGTGTCTGGAACTCTTTGGTGTTTGATTTCCTTTGAACAGTGTCTAGTTTCCTTACGATTTCCTTTGATTTCTTTTCGATTTGTCTAGGCCTTGGTGTTTGACTCCCCTGGTGTTTGATTCTTTGGTGGGGTGACAGTGGTGTGAGCATTTTTTAGTTTTGTTTTCTTCAGTGAGCATGGACAAGTGTGGACGGGCTCAATTCTCTTTAGTGTGGTAGTTTTGATTAGGTCTTGGTGCGATGAGTTCTTTTTTTGTGTGGTGATACGTGTTTGGGCCTTCATAGTGTTTGTTTCGGTTTGGTGTGTAGTATTTTTTCATATATTTGTTACACAATATAAAAATCGAAAGTACAATTGGTGGCAATGTTCCTACTCGAACAAATGAAAAAAAAGTGGCTGTATTTGAAAGTGTTACAATCATGTTTTCTTGAATTATGGATCAACATCTAGATGAGCGAATTATCATTATTGGAGAAAAATCATGTTATTCACTATTTGAGGACTTAATAATAAGGACCATCTCACCGATGATCCTTCCGATTTTGACATAGGTCCTCTTAAGGCTCGAGCATGGCTATATGAAGATACTCGTCTATACACTCAGTTGATTAATTTTGTGGAATAGAGGGTGGCTGTTTTGGTCACACATATAGATATTGTCTAGGAATTGTTAGATTATATGTTGATTCTTTACTTTGAGAAATATAACATGTCAGTGATGTTTGATGATGCTAAGTCTTTTTTCCGTGTGGATCAGAATGATTGCAGTATAACTTATTTTTTTTACTGCCTTTAAGAAGCTCTATGAGGAACAGAATATACTTATGCCCATCACTACTAATGTGAAGCAAATGCAAGAGTAATGTGAACAATTGGCTATTTTGTTCTTTCTTGCTGGTCCAAAACCTAATTTTAAACTCAATTTCAAATTCTAGTAAGCTCGAAGGTTACTTCATTGATTGATGTGTTTTCTTGGTTTTACAAGTTGGCTATGAGACCTCACCATAAATTACTACTAGTCTTGTTGATCAACGGTTTTGGTGACCCATTACTTGTTTACTGGTCGAGGGTGTGGATGTGGAATGGGTAGAGGGAATCGATGTAACCTAGTGGTGATGGAAAACTGACATGGTTTTATTGTGGCGGAGTTGGTCACATTCGAATTAAATGTTAAAAGTTATATGGGAACCCGTAACGTCATCTACACAATATGCTACAATCGCATTTGGTAGTAATAGCGGTGCCTTATTTGCTCTTTCTGACCCTTTAATGAAAGAAATTGTTACTCTATTTGTGGAGGACTATTCAAATTTACTTGTTGGCACGACTATATCTACTGCACTTCTTGTTCAGGCAGGCAACCCCATATCTTGTTTCTCAATATTCTCTTGGACTTGAGTTATTGATTTTGGTGTGTTTGATTATATGATGGAAACCTCAGGTATATTATTTAGTTATCAGTCATGTTTGACTTTACTTATAATTTAGCTGATGGCTCTTTTGTGAAAGTTGCGGGCATTGGTTCTATCTTCTTAACTCCAAACCTTCACATTTCATCGGTGTTACACTTACTGACCTTTCCTTTTAATTTATTATTAGTAAGTAGGCTCATGACTCAACATAACTATTGCATTATATTCTCTTTTACTGGTTGTGACTTTCAGGATTTTTTGACGAGGAGGATTATCAGTAGGAGTCGTTGCATGTTAAGAGGTCTCTACATGTTGGATGCATGACCAACTCCTATTATTTGTTCAAGTGTTCCTCCTACGACCCTGTAGCTCCATTGTTAATTGGGTCATTTGTCATTATCAAGTTTGAAAAAACTATATCCGAGCCTTAACTATGGAACAAATTTATTTTGTGAGCCTTATTAGTTTGCTAAATACCATCAAATGTTAACACTATCTTAGTGTCGATAAACAAGCTTCTGCTCCTTTTGAGATTGTTCATTCCAATATTTGGGATCCTTGTTTAGTGTCATAAAAAATGGGCTTTGGATATTTTGTTACTTTTATTGACGATTATCACAAACAACTTGATTATATATAATGAAACATCATTTTGATTTACTTTTCATTTTCTGTGCATTTTGTGCTTAAATTCAGAATCAGTTCTTTAGTTCTCGGTGCATTCCATGAAACGACAATGCTTGTGAATATATGTCCACTTAGTTTACTTTATTTCTGTCCCAACATGAGATAATCAGTCCTGTTGTCCTAATATTCTGTAACAAAATCAGATGGCTGAATGCCAAAATAGACACCTTTTAGAAGTAGCGAGAGCCCTTCTATTTCACATGGGAGTTCTAAAATATTTTGGATTGAGGCAATTTTAGTCGCATGTTATCTTATCAATAGTATGCCCTCCGCTGTGTTTTAGGGGGATACCCCACAATGTATCTTGTTTCCTTACAAGTTGTTGCATTTAGTTCCTTTGAGAATATTTGGTTTTATTTGCTATGCTCATGACATTCGGCCTTATGTGACTAAATATGATGCCAAGTCACTTAGATATAATTTTCTCGGATACCCACACACTAAAAAAGTGTATATATGCTTTGTGTCCTTTGATATTTTGTTTTAGGAATCAATTCCTTTCTCTTTCTAAAAGTTTCCTTCCACTCTCACATATAATATTACCCATTATAATGAGTTTCTCGTCTATTGTGTTGCCCATCAGATTGTTTCTTCACCTCATATACCATCTAATTTGGTGTTTCATACTTATTTATGGTCCTCATAAGGTGTTTGGGTCCTTTCCTATAGAAGCTGAGTTGATCCCCTCGCCAACAGATCCATTGTTATCTGGTTAACATCTGATTTAGGCTTTTCAATTGCACTTAAAAAGGATCATCACAGTTGCACTCAATATCCTTCATCCGTTACTATGTGTTATATTTGTCTTATCTTTGTTCTGTGCTTTTGTATTTGTTTTGGACTTATGTTCTATACCTTGATTGGTGTCTAAAGCAATCTCTCATCCTGGTAGGTGGACAGTTATGGAGGAAGAGATGTTGGCACTCGACTAGAATCACACTGAGATCTAATTCTCTTGCTTGTAGGGAAGAAATCAATTGGTTGTAAATGGATATATATGGTAAAAGCTAATCTGGATAGTTCTATTGGTCGACTAAAGGCCCATTTGGTAACTGGAGAATATGCCCAAACATGGTGTGGGTTACAGTGATGCTTTTTCTGCTATTACAAAATTGAAACCTATTGCCTTTTTATGGCTCTTGGTGCTAATCATAACTGGCATCTATATTAGCTAAATATCAAATGCCTTCTTATATGGAGATCTTTAAAAAGAAATTTATTTTGATCAACCAATTGGGTTTATTACTTAGGGGGAGTCTGGTCTCATTTGCATACGTGAGAAGTCATTGTATGGCTTAAAATAATCTCCGTAGGCTTAATTTAGTAGGTTTAGTAAAGTTGTTCTTGCATTTGGTCTCTCTTGTTATGGAAGTGATTATTTTATATTTTTTTGATATTTTAGTGTCCAGTATATTCGCCTTGTTATATATGCGGATGATATCATGATTATTGTCAGTGATAATAAGATATTGCATGCCTTAAAGTGTTTCTTTAATGTTGATTTTAGACTAAGGATCTTAAAAGTTTATGGTACTTTCTTGCAATTGAGTTTGCAAGGTGTCATTACAAAATGTTTTTCATGCAAAGAAATTACACACTTGGTTTACTCTGAGATGCAAGCATGCTAGTTGCAAAATCGTGTAGTGAATCCATGGATTTTGGAGTGAAGCTTTCGTAGGATGATGGGAAAATCTTTGCTAAGCTGAAGAGATACCGTCACCTAGTTGGAAAACTGAATTATTTGACAGTGACCCAATTAGATATTGCATTCTTAGTAAGTATAGTAAGTCAATTTTTGTCCTCTCTTTATGTTTCATATTAGGAGATTATTATATATATAATTAGATACCTAAAAATGTTCACTAGAATATGGCCTACTTTGTAGTGATCTTGGCCACACTTGAGTAGAACGATTTTTTGACACTAATTGGGCTAAATCACTGTATGACCACAAGTCTATTACCGAATATTGAATGCTTATTGTTGCAATGTGGTATCATGGAAAAGCAAGAAAAATAATATAGCTGCTCTGTCAAGTGCTGAATCTAAATATCATGTGCTAACCCAAGTTACATGTAAAGTGATGTGGCTCAGATAGTTATTTGAATCACTTTGATGTAAGAGTTTTGGGCCATATTAGTTGTGATGCTATAATCAGGTAATGATTCATATAACATCAAATTTGGTATTCGACAAATGTAGAATGTATATAGAGGTAGATTGTCACTTTGTTCGTGAGACTCTACAACAAGGCCCTGTGCATGTTAAACACGTGAGAATTGGATATCAATTAGCTGATGTGTTCAAAAAGTCTCTAATTGAAAGTCGAGTAGAATATATTTGTAACAAGTTAGGCATGATTAATATCTGTACTCAAGTTTAAGGAGGAGTGTTAAAAAAAGTAAACCTCTGTCAATGGTTTTTTAATCACTATACATAGTTTATATCTATATATATGTATATCCTCATAACCCTTAAAGATAAGGGGTTCCTTAACAAGATAGTTCAGTACACGTGACCGGCACTGTGATGTTTGGGGAGATTGCAAGTTGTGTTCTGGTCCGGGGTTTTAATGAATTTTTTTCTAGTTGGACCTAGGACATTTCTTCTTGAAAATCAAACTGCACCAACCATCATTTAAGCTATTTGGTGTATTTTGGTTTATGTTTTAATTGTAGAAACAACAAATGTATCCTGTGAAAGTAGAAGCACTTTCTCTGAATTCTCATCCACCAAATATATTGTAGAAACAACAAATTTATTTTGTATATCTTGGTCTGCTATTTGAATTCTCATCCTCCAATTAACTTGGTTAAGGGCAGTATCCTCTGAAACTAGAAACAAATTTAAATGTCTTTTATCATTCCTCTTTTAAGTTTTTTGTGCTTACCTCTTCTTTTCTTGTTACCTCTGAACTGATTCTAGTAACCTTTTCTTTTCCAGAGAAAGCAACTAAGGTGATTAACAGGTTAAGTAAATGTACTATGGATGTGACCCATTAACATCCACAACTTAGCATTTGGATTGTCTACCTATGACTATCTCTCCACTTCATTCCTTGATGTTCTCGTAATGGTGCATGTCATTGCATGCTTGCATGTCCAGAATGTCCTCATGTCCAGATCTTCCCCAATGACTGTGCCTTATCTGGAAAACAAGTAAAGAAAATCTCAAAGAAAGCAACCAAGCCAGCTAACCAAGTAGTTACTGTATCAAGGATGTGATCCATTAGCATCCAACTTGTCAA
Organism: Nepenthes gracilis; assembly: GCA_033239525.1. Classification (NCBI taxonomy): domain Eukaryota; kingdom Viridiplantae; phylum Streptophyta; class Magnoliopsida; order Caryophyllales; family Nepenthaceae; genus Nepenthes; species Nepenthes gracilis. The sequence goes on from BSYO01000015.1 coordinate 10,534,946, forward strand.
CAAGGATGTATCCATTTGGTGTAAGGCTGTGCACCAAGCACTGGGAACATAGTTTTGAAAATCTTGATGTTGCTGTATATAATATTGAAAAATGACTTGGAGTCGGTTTGGCTTGGTTTGGATGATCTATGGGCCACAGTAAGGATTCCAGCCTGAGTAACCGGCGTAAACCGACCCAAATAATATGGCATATATTCTCCATCTGACCCAACCTAGGCTTGATTATATCATCTTTAGTAAATGGGCAATTCGTAATCAGGGAATTCCAATTTTAACTATCTCGCTAGAAATTGTAAATAATTCTCCAACATTTTTAATTCCAATTAACTGGAGCTTGGAATTGAATTTCATTTCTAAATGGATACCAAATTGCAGAATTTGAAGTAAGCCTGCAATTACAGTACCAATAGTACCAGGCCAATATCAAGCTGCCAAACAGGTCCTAAATCTTTGTCAAATAACAGAATTGGAATTAATCTTGGTACTTCACTTCCAATTCCAAATTCTAGGCCTATTTCCTGCTGCCAAACTGGATCTTAACGTATTCTTCACAAATAAATCCAAAATAAAATAAATAGTCAATAGTTTCCACATCCTTGTCTCCTGCCCATCGTTGAATAACTTATAATAGGTGCCTCATACCAAACACGAGTGATCTGTCACTCATTTCCATGACATCCCAATCTGTAATAAGGGTGAGATTGTGACCAAGGCATGTATGTTGTTGTTGTTGTTGCCACCATTGACTAGCATAGCCACATGGCCTATAATTACATGAAAAACTTTCTTATCCCTTGGTATACCATGGTAGGAAAAGATGCTATGCATATGCATGAACCTATCAAGAAGCATGACTCACTCACTGCTATAAATTCCAGTAGTCTGTTTTGACTCCATAATCCATTTGGTGAATAGTGAGATGAGTAGTTGGAGCAACTGCAGCAGACATGTTTTGAATATGAACAATGAAGCGGAACCATAAGCTGCATTGAGGTTAATTGGTTGGTTACCATTGTCATCATCTGGTCTAGAAAATTCCATGCGTATTTCTTTTAAAAGATTATTTTGGAGGTCCATTTCTACACGAGTACATCATTGAGGAATTACAATTCAATAATTTGTCACTTGGTTTTTCTATGGAATCACTCAAAGTCTTTAAAAGAGGAAACAGCTTTGTTGAAAGTAAGAGAAATTAGTTTTGTTTTGGGGGAATAATCAAGAGGGCAAATTGGTGGTTAGATTGGCCCTAAAGGTTCCATGTGTCATGGTCCGATTTTTCTAACTGCTAAATTGTGTGGAGCATCCGTTCCTATTGGGAGTTAGACGCTAGCAAAGTTGACCCCGAGCACACTTAAGTGCGACGGTTGATAGTAAGTAATCAGTGTTGAGTATGACGAATGCAAATAGCTCAATAGTTGCAAGTGTGAAAATATTAGTAAACAATCAATAGCAATATATAATAATCAAATATAGAAGAAGATTTTGGAATTTATTCTTTAATATGGAGGGCTTTGGGCTTTTTGACATTTTTTATTAGTATAATTAAAAATTTTTAACTTTTATAATGGGATATCTAATTTTTTTAGAATGCTAAAATTCAAATAAAATTACCTAATTTCATAAACGAATTCAAGGAATCGAGAAAAATTATGTAAAAAATTACAGGGCTCCATTTGGATTCTAAAATCCTCCATTTTCTAAGCTACCGATGTCTTTGTTGATTTGATCTTCAATGTAGTATATGTTTCTCACCTCTTCAGTCTCATATTTTTAGTAAGTTCTAGCATGTCTCTTTTGGTGGTCTCCCTATCACTTCACTATCACTTCTTTCATCCTTTTTTTAGTTGACATTATCACTTCTCATTCAACAATGATCTTCGACTTCTGGTATTGGCGATGGCTTTAGTCTAATGTTGGTCCATTGTGAAAGGTTGCAGGGTCTTTTATGTTAAGATGATATGGCCTTAGATTTCTCACATAGAATACTAGGTGGACCTTCATTTGTCCTGGAGGATCTATCTTGTATGAAACATTTCTCACATAAGTAATGATCTGAATAGTGTTTTCATATTTTTGAAGGAGGCACTTGTCTCTTCCTTTAAGAGACCGTATTTGCTATTGGAACAACTTCACCAAATAGGCCACTTTTTTTGATCAACCCATTTTTTTCATTCGGTGAGATGCTTTTTTCAAGTAGGTTTTGGCAATCTTCTTGTTTTGTTTCCACTATTGTGCAAAGTTTTAAGTGTTAAAACACTTTACTTTGTATAGCTCGTCCACAGTGTGTAGAAGAAGCGACTATTGGATAGTCTTCTTGTAATAAGACCCCTCTGATGGAAAAATATGACACGTTGGGCAGCACCTTAAAATGTTTGGTAACGTTATTAAGGGTTAACATAGGCACCTTTATTGCTGCACACTTCAGCTCTTTGAATACTTTTCGTCATGCCTTTGACAAGTCTCACTTCCTATCATTCTTGAAAAAATCTCTCAAAAGTGAAACTTTTTCTAAGTATCCTTCTATAACGCTCCAATGGTAGTTAACAAAGCCAAGAAATGAGTGCAACTTGCTCATACTTTACTAATCTAAGATGACTTGCATCTTTATTTGGTTAATCATAATTTGACCTTGTCCCATGAAGTGTACCAAAAAGTCAATCTTCTCCTAAGGAAAAGATTACTTCTCACTTTTCGTGTAGATATTATTCTCTTTCAACTTCTTGAACACTAGTTTTATATACGTTAGGCTTTCTTCTAGGCTTAAACTATATATCATAATGCCATCTAAGTAGACTGTCATATTTTTATCTCAGTATTTATGGAATACCTAGTTCATCAACATATAAAATGTTGTAGGAGCATTGGTCAAATTGAAGGGCATCATGGGCTATTCAAAAGTTCCATATCTCATAACACATGTAGTTTTTGGCTCATCTCTCTATGCAATTCTGACATAGTAGTAGTTCTTCATGATCACCTTTTATAGCCCTGTAATCTCTACAAAGATGTAGACTCCCATCGTGCTTCTTTCAAAATTGAGTAGGGGCTCTGTAGGTGCTTTCGATGGCCGAATGAAACTTGAATGGGTCAAGCCATCCAATTTTTTTTTTTTTTTTGAAGCTTTTCTTGCTCTCCATGGTGGGATTACATTGGGTAACATCGTTGGCATCATCTCCTTGAACTCTTCTAGGAGTAGGCTGACTTTAGGTGGTGACAACCCCACCTTGACGTCTTCTATTGTTGACAAAGCAAACAAGGAAGGTAGGCTCACTTCATCATATCATTTTTAAGCTAGAGTGCGGGCAACACCTTATCCTTACCTTTGTTCTCGAGTTCTTGCGGCCTTTTAAAGGTGTTCACCAGACACAGATTGTCACACATCAGGAGTTCCAAGTTTAAGTGAGGCATGGGCACTGTCTTATTTGTGTTGAGGAAGTCCATCCTCAAATTCAGATCAAAATCATCCATAGTTGCTATGAAGTTCAACTTTCCATTTCACTTTCCAAGTTGTGCTGGCATAGATTTGGTAATACCAAGGGTGGGCTTTGCGTTTTGAGTTTATAGCTTTCATGCTATCGGCATCCTACTCTAGTTGCATAACCAATCGATCTAACTCAGTCTTAGCTACCAAGTTGTGAGTGGCACCTATGTTGACTATAGCAAAGGACACTCTTGCCATTCCGTCGGATTTCAACATATATTAGGTTTGTGGACTTGGTGGATGCCTCGGCATGCTTTTCTATGGCATGTAAGAGATGGAGTGCACTTATGCAGGTTTTGTCTCCATCGTTCTCATTGTCTTTTGACTCTAGTTGATCCTTGCTCGCTTAAAGCATGCTTAGAGTTCATTTTTGTAGACATTTGTGCTACTTTATACAATCTGTCGCATAGGAAACACCCACTAGAAAATGCCTTCTTACTTGCCAATATACTGATGCTTCCCTTGGAACTCTAGGAGTTCACTGGTAACGAATTTTTTTGAAAGTTACTTCCTCCACTTTTGGCTTTACTTTCTAAATTGTTTACATTAGATGCACTTTGCGTTTGCTTCTTCGTAGGATTACCATTGTCCCTCGGTTGCAGTTTTCCCTCTCAATGGTGTAGTCAACAAGTCTTTTAGCTACATTTTAAGTGAAAGTTAAATCTTACACTCATCTAAATAACTCCTTCTAAGCCTATGGTTGAAAATTATTGATAAAATGAAATAGCCAATCCTTGTCAGACATATTTCAGATGTCCAATATGCATACTTAGAAAGTTTTGACGCAGTTTTTGATTGTCTCTGTGTGCTTAATTTATTTTAGCTTTTTTTGTGTCATGAATTCAATGTTTTTTAGATATACCTGTTTCATCAATTCTCTTTTGAGATGTTCCCGTAAGTTGATGTTCAATCTTTCCAAAGCAATTCCTTCATATTTAGTACGCCACTAAAGTTTTGCATCACCATTCAGGTATATTATTGCCATGGATATTTTAACCTCATCTGAATCCATCTTCGTAGCTCTAAAGTATTGTGCTAAAAAGAATATGAAGTTTTCAAGCACATTAGAATCTAGCATGCTGCCATATGAGTAAGGTTCTGAAAGCTTGATTCTACTATTGTTGAAGGCACTGCCATCAGTTGCGGCATTGTGCATAACGACATCTAACAACCTGAATGTCCAAAAAATAACACAAACTCCTAAGATCTTTGGTCTATAATTGACTCTGGAGAACAATTTTAGATTAATGATAATGTTGTCCATATAGACAGGGAGAATGTGCCCAATATTAGAATGACAATTGAACATAGAGTGATCCTTTTCGCAATTAGAGATCCCAAACTTATATATGGCTTCATTGAATCCACCAAATTACACTCGTGGGGACTGTTTCAAATCATTTAAAGACTTTTGCAGTTGGTAAATATATACATACGCCCCCTGAGGACAAACATTGGGGGTTTCTCGAAATAAACCTCCTCTTAAAAATCACAATGTAAGGAGCCATTATTTACATTTAACATGTAAAAGCTAGCAATGAGTAACAGCCAATGAGATGAATAGCCTAATCAAAGTTAATTTGGTGATAGGAGAAAAGATATTTGTGTAGTCCATCCAATAAGTCTAAGCATACCCTTTGGCCACTAGCCGTGCTTTCAATTGAGTTAAAGAACCATTTGGATAAACTTTCATTGTATAAACATATTTACAATCGATGGGCTTCTTTCTTGGAGGCAAGGAGATTAGGTCTCATGAATGATTATGGTTGAGTGTAGCTATTTCTTCCTCTATAGCTGCTTGCCAATTAGAATGGGAAATAATATCTAATATAGATCGAGACACACTGATTGAGTTTCAAGGTGGTCAAGATTAAACACCAACATTAGATAATGTAGTAGATAATAGAAATTGAGCACAGTTGCGATCAGAAGTCTTAATCAGTTTCCTAATTAGGACTAGTATCAATAGTTGGAATAAATTGCTCAATAAAAGTCAGCTCCAAATCCGCTCCTGAAGAGGAACCAAACACTTGACAAGGGCCACAAACATATGTTTGAGTGACGAGGGGACAATGAGGTACATCCAACCTTATGAAAAATGTCATATACAATAATATTGTCCTTAGGAGGGGATACTAGATGATAGATTTGTTGAAGATACATTAGGATAAATACGTGTAGACTTATAAAATATGACATCAAATAACTCAAGATAATGCCCCAACTTTGGAGGGAAATATCAATACCCATTATGAGTACGAGGATATCCAAGAAAAATATACCGTAAATATTTGTGATCAAACTGTCACTTGAGGTCAAATATTACGGACGTAACATCTACAACCAAAAATCTTCGTGGGAGAAAATATAATAGCTTGTCAGGATATAATACACAATAAAAAATCTCCTCTGAATAACAGTTGATAGTATCAGATTGATAAGATGATAAGTTGGCATTGCTGCATCACTTTAAAAGGTCTTTAGAATGCCCATTTTGAATAAGTGAGCTCTAGCAACCTCCATCAAATGCCTATTTTTCCTCTTAGCCACTTTGTTTTACTGGGGTGTATTGAGACAAATTAACTCTGAAGAATCGCATGTTAGGATAGGTTTGATAAAAAAAAGTAGAAAAATATTTGCGACATTGTCATTCTACAAACTACGCATAGAAGTAGAGAAATAGGTCTTGATTTCAATATAGAATGCACATATTATGGAGCATAACTTAAAACAATTCTTCATCAAGTATGTTAGGTAAATTGTAAATAGTCATCAATAATAGTAATAAAGTAATGAAGTCCAATCTTAGATGGAATTGGACAGTCCCTTAATACCTGAGTGTATTAACTCTAAAAGGGCAAAGGCGGTGAATTTATACGAATGGAATATAACTTATGATGGTGCTTAACATACTAACAATGACTCATAAAACAAGTGGATATTGATGTCAGAGTTTGATAATTGTTTTTCAAACTAGAAAAGGATAGATGACCTGTCTATAATGGAGATCAACGGGTATAGAAGTGTCAAATGAACAGGCAATAAAATTGTGTTAAAGTTATGCATTGAACAGGTAGAGGCCTTTTGAGTTGAGAGAAACTCTACTAATAACCTTTCTTGTATGAACGTCCTGAAAATTATAATGAGTGGAGAAAATACTGCATAATAATTATACTATTGAGTAAACTTACTAATTGATAATAGATTTAACAAAATTTTTGACAAATGAGGAACCGATGAGAGATACAAAGTCTGTGTTAAAAAAAGCAGAACAAAAAATCTTAACCTTTACGGAAGAGTCATTAGTTAAAGTAATATTAGGAATAATAGAGTATAATCAGTAATCAGATAAGATACTTGTGAATTTTGGTCATGTGATTAGAAATACTGGAGTCAATGACTCAAGTCTAAGAAGACATCAAAAGACAGGTGTTTTGGCTATCAAATTGAACAAAGGTCGTAACAATATAATTAGGAGTTGTGGCAAGCCTCCCAAGTAGTAGCTAACACTTATTTCCGGTATAACCAACCTTTATGTAGTGAAAAAAAATCAATTGTCTGTTATTACCACTTCTATAAAAATGCCCTCAATATCCATGAGGTTATAACTAAAAGAAAAAACACACCAAGGAGACTAGGAGGACCATTAACTAGAAGGATATTGTGACTACTTCAAGTCTGGCAACTTACTTCAAGTTTGACACACTAGAAATCACAAAACATGAATACCAAATCACAAAGGATTTGGAGAATACCATTAGACAAAAATCACGAATGATATTTGTTATTTGGATAGTATTAGTAAGTCGAACTAGAATCATGACCAAAAATACAAACCACAAAGGAGAGAAATTGAAGAATAATTACACATCATGACCCAATCTTGAGATAAATCCACAAGGAAGCCTTGGTTTCATAGATTGGCCACCAAGGAGGAAGCAACCATAGATCAATCGGTAGAAAAACTGGGAAGTGTAGTGAAAAATAGGATTTAAGGTTTTTGTGCAGAAATCCCTACATTCAGGGATGCAAATGATTACTCTGAGGAATAAAAGAATTACTTTGGAGCTTTTGTTAATAGGCGGGAGGCACCCCTTCGACCAAAAGAAAATGTATATGTGGAGCTATTTATAAGTATCAAAAATTCTAAACTATACTTATAAAAAATATACCATAGCATATCTTAAGATATATTATAGTTGTTTATTTTAACATATTTTAATAAAAGGGCCAGATCAGGTGGCCACGGATGAAGACATTCACTCCTGTGCTCTTGATATTATAGGATCAAATCAACATATATCACATGCCCAGTAGATCCAGATGCAATAATTGGTATCCAGATTCCAGTCTTGGTAATGATTTTAAAAAATCTGAAGAAATAATTTACATTTGAGATTCAGGTGCTGGATGACTAGTATGTGAGGCGGGTGTTTTCGTGCTTCAAATTATCAAGTCTGTATGTCTGCTTAGTTACTTAAGCCGTTTGTGAAGTTCTGGTGAGTTCACAGTAGTGTTTGATGACCAGTCTGATGATCCAATAGGGCCTACTACAAATTAATTAAATAATTAGGTGTTGTAGAAAACTCTCCATCTCTTGTTTCCAATGCCTCAAAGGCCGGGTAGTTGGAAATTCCTATAAGATTTATGGCTAGTTGGTAAAAACTAGTTTAGCTGTTTTTTTTTTTTTTTTGGTTTTAGGGGGTGAACCTTATATTATTAGCTACTACTCTGGAAATGTATTTTGCCAAGACCTACAAAATCAGCCTTTACTTCTTGTTTTCAATGCTTAGCTTTTATTTCCTGTGTCTTCCCCATGTTTGCCGGGTTGTTCCAAGGTAGTCAATGACTGGTTATGATGAATTTGCAAAGCAGGTTCTTGGGTATTATCCTCTTTGATGGATTTCCCATGTTTCCTAGTGAGTTTCCTCCTTTGATGGTAAATTCTGTAATCCATTTGTGTTCTTACTCAGGTAGTGAGTTTTCTTTCCTTTGGGCGGTGATATTTCTATCCAATTGGAGGCATTTTCGTTATCCTCTTTTTATTTCCTATCTTAAACCTGCTATTAGAGCCTGTAATTTTTTTTAACTGGAAACTTCTCTACAATAAAACTCTATTTCTTGAATGCCCTTTCTTTGGGAAGAAAAAACTTTCAAGAATATGTTTGTTAGTCAAACTAAGTTGTATAGGATTAAAACATTTCTTGCTCTGATCACTGTGGCAATGATATTCCTTGGTTTATTAGTAGGGCATAAGCCATTGAGGTGCACATCTTAGAGCTTAGGGGTTCACCTATTAGAATAAGTCTCACCTAGGTATATTGAGGTGCCAGAGTTTGAGCCTTGAGCATAAGTCCGCCTTGGCACACATGAGACGTGCCTTTAACAATATTGATCTGATCACATGATGCCTTCCTCTCACTGTGTTCTTTTCTTTTCATGAATAAGGGACCCTTTGCAATCTATAAGGAAACTTGCAAATTTAGGTCAAGCAATTTTTCCTCCTTTGCGATTTATAGTTATTGTTCCTATGTTTATAGTAGAAGTCATCCAATGACAACTTTACTGAACAAGAGCCTTGCTATTTTGCAAAGTAAATGTTGCCATCAGATCCATTCCTTGAAACCCCTCAAGAAAACTTACAAGAAGGAAACCAAAGGCAAAGGTAAACACTAACCATATTCACTGAAGCAATTTGGGAAATTTGTAGGGAGATCATCGGTTTACTTCTCTTCTTGGAGTCCACTCGTTCCTCAGAAGCTCCCCTCTTAGGTTCTTTTTTCTCGTCACATGCACCATTAGTAATTTGTCTGATGGGGTTGTTTAGTTCCTATTCTTCCCAGATGCTTTTAGCCAATTCTCTGCTCATGTGCTCCAGTAATTCTGCGCGTGTCTCTGATTATGATGCTATAATAGTTTAGTATTCCAAATGGAGTGATATCATTGTCATAGGTGGAAAGTAAATTAGCCTAAATGCAGACATAATCTTACAAAAAGTAAAGAAAATAAAATAAGATATAATATACACACTTCTATCTAGTAAAAATATCTACACGACGCAATCAAAAGCAAGAAAAAAGAAAGACAGTAAAAAGAGAGCATTGGCCTTGAGTTAACTGCCTAATTTTGGGGTAATCCTCTCTAGTGGAGGAATATTCGAGAACGTTTTCATTATAAAGAACTCCAATGGGTTTCTTTTTAAGGAAGCAGCAGTTTCTTATAAAGTCAATTGAAGCATTAAGAACGAATTTCACTTATCTAAAATCATTAGCAGTTTCCTATGAAGTCAATCGAAACGTTAAGCACGAATTCTACTCAGAAAAACGATGGACACAAAAATGCTAATTATCTAAAATCATTTCACGAGATCCCGTAAAAATAAATCAAATGACACGTGAAGAAGTAGATTTAGTTGCTTGCTATCACCACTGAAACTCTACGGCAAAGAAATATTTTCAATTTAAGAGTCAATTTTTAAAAGTTTACAACACCTATAATTATATGCTGTAAAACATTAAAATAGCGATAAATATACGCCCATAATTATATATATTATATGCATTACCAGCAAGCAACACTGAAACTTTTGGACGTCAAAACAGAGAGCGGACATCTATTTCTCGATTATGATTTTATAATCGATTGCCATAGAGATCTCCGCATGCATCGTAAATTCACAACATTAATGAAATTTAAGAGAGGGAAGGAACAAATTTATTTCAAAATAAAGCAGGATTATTTGCAAAGAGAGAAATTTACTTGCAACATAGGAATATTACTTGCAATTAGAGGAGATAGTGAAAGTAAGGAGAGCCACTTGTGAATAAGTAGGTAAAATAGGAGATCAGTTGTTTGATTTCAATTTTGGTAACTGAATCAGAGCATTAACCCAGCAATGGTGACAATGTCAAAGGCACCTCATCGCAACTTCCATCCACAGCTCTTCCAACTACCGCATTTGGAAACGATAGTAGTAGTTGACGGTAAGGATAGCAACTTCGGCGCCTCCTGCTTAGATTCCTCTTGTTATCACTGAGAGTCATGTTAGGTTTAGTTACTCCCTTTTAAGTAACTCAATAAGCAGGTTTGTCATCCGAGTATTTTCGGAGAGAATGATGGAGTGTATTTGCCGGAGTGAAAATTCAGAGTGAATTTTCGGAGAGGAAATCCAGATTGGCAAATTTCGGAGTAGAATTTGCCGGAAAGGAAATCTGAAGTGATTTTCGAAGTGCAAAATGCTGGAGTGGCATTTTGCGGTGAAAATTCAGAGTGGATTTTCGGAGTAAAAATCCAATCAACGAGTTGACCGGCTGAAGAGGCAAGATAGCCGGTCAACATGTAGCTGATTGGCTCAGGAAGGCGCATGAAATTTGCCGTTGCGTTGAAACGGCCGAGGTGCAGTAACGACCGAGGTTGCTATGTACAGTAACACCCGATGACACAGGTTGAGCATAGTAATGACCGAAGACATGGGATAATGTCCGATGTCATTGTTATTTCCTGGAGACATTAAGGAATGTCAGAGGACTCTCTGATGACCAATGGCACAGATAACGACCGAGGTCGCTGAGTGCAGCAAGGACCGAGGACATTGTGGAAAGCTGGCAGCTGACATTGCTGACAGTACCTGCGTTGTCTGTGTAGAGCAGGTAGTTGACCTGCAGTGCATGCACCGTCTGTGCAGGTAGTAGGTTGCAGAGTTGGTGGGCAGGCTTGGTGGCAGGTTGTAGAGTTGGTCGGTAGACTTGGTGGCATGTTGTAGATTTGGTGGCAAGCGTTTACCCACATGCAACCTATGCCTATTGGGCAGATGGTCTCCGAAAAAATCAGTATAAATATGCATGCTGCGCATGTGGCAAAGGTGGCACGAGTGAGACAAAGTATAGCCGAGTCGGTGAAGTCATAGCGGTGAAGTCCAAGCTTGTGTGTAAAGAAAAAGTAAGTGGAGTGCACCACCGGTGAGAAGGAGAGAAGAAAAATAGAGAGATAAGAGCGAAGTGAGAGTTTCCTTACTCTGGGGTTATTTTTTTCTTATTCTGTTTCGGGTGTATAGTGGATACTTCATCTCAGGGTTTTTTATAACTAATTTTCATATAATGGACTTGTTAGAAATTAAATGTCATGTGATTTTTTTCTTTAGTTTGTGAAGATTTTTTACATAAAACATGTGTGTTCCACTTCTTTCTTCCCATTGTGTGTGTTCATTCCGACCTATATTTGATTGACCGGTCATTTTTTCCAACAAGTGGTATCAGAGACTGGTTGTGAACCATCGGTTGGATGGCATCGTTATCGAGGAATGTGCCGTTTAGTGTGGAACAGTTTAATGAATAAAATAATTTCATCCTTTGGTAGGAAATGAATCCGAAAAGGAATGGTAAAAGCTTTTCAAAGAAAGGAGAGGTCGGAGAGTATGATAGAGGATGAGTGGTAAGACAGGAGGGATCTTGTAAATTACATGATCAAGTTGTGTCTTACGGATAATACTCTCCAGACGGTCATGGGCTTATCATACTCGGCGGATGTCTAGGAGAAGCTTAAAAGCTGGTATAAGTTCAAGTTCTTGATAACAAGGCTGCATGTGAAGAAATAGTTCTATGGTCTAAGGCTGTCGAAAGGTGGGAGCTTTGAAAAGCACTTTGACGAGTTCAATTGGATTATGACGCAGATGTCGGCCATTGATAAAAAAGTCAAGGGGGAAGACAAAGCGTTGGTATTGTTGGCGTCCTAATCGGTTTTGTATAATCTTATTGTCACGACACTACTATTCGAGAAGGATACGCTAAGATTAGACGAGGTCATAACTTCGATACTTATGAATGAGTCAAGGCAGAGGTAAAGTGGTGAGACCTCAAGCTCTCAGCCAGGTCTGCTTGTGGTGACTAGTATTCGAGAATGAGGAAAATTGAGGGAACGAGGTGGAGGCGGCAAATTGGAGAGGGGCAATAGCTGAAACAAACTTCAGGAGAGGATATGCTTCATTTGTGGTAAGAAAGGCCATATAAAGTAGGACTGCTCGTAGAGAAAGCAAGAGGAGGATAGAAGCGATTGTCAGGAGAAAAGGAATCACAATGATGATCAGAAGGCTGTCTCTTTTTGTGGAGGCCTCCTGGTTGTCCACGTAGGTGAAGCACGGAGTTTGCCGTGCCAGAAGATGAGTTGGGTGATGGACAGTGGGGCCTCTCATCATGTTACACCGAGGAAGTTCCACTTCACAAGTTATACGCCCGTTGGCCATGGGGTATTGAAGATGCATAACGGTGGCTCGTCTATAGTTGTTGGCATTGAGGATGTTTGCTTGAGGGCAAGCAAGAGAAACAAACTCGTGCTGAAGGGCGTGCGACATGCCCCAAATCTGAGGTTGAATGTGATTTCACCCGAGAAGTTTGATGAGGAAGACTTCAAGACAGTGTTTGGTGACAAGTGGATACTCACGAAAAGCGCCTCAATTATGGCAAGGGAAAGTAAAAGATCAGGATGGTTTCTAATAAAGGTCTATGTTGTCAAAGAAAATGATAAGGTGACTAAAGAGGCATTGGTCAATGTGGTAGGAGGAGGTTGTTAAGGTGGAGTGTAAGGAAGATTGATACGATCGGGGTGATGGAGTTGAAGGGGAGTGGGACTACTCCAAGTTCAGTGAAGCGGAGGAAGATATCATTCAGGCTTTGCAGAGGCTAACGCCAGAGTCCCAGTTGAGAAGAAGCCGTTGAAAGGTAAGAGATGACGGTTGCTGGAAAAAGGCGAAAGTTTCCCCCACAAAGTCGTGAAAGGAAGTTTGTTGGATTTGATTACTTCATCGTGGATAACTCAACAAATGAGTTTGTCATCAGATGATTTTTGGAGAGCAAATAATGGATTGTATTTGCCAAAGTGGAAATTCAGAGAGAAAATTTGAAGTAAATTTTCAGAGAGGAAATTCAGAGTTGATTTTCGAAGTGGCAAATTTTAGAGTGGAATTTGTCGAAGAGGAAGTCCAGAGTGATTTTCAGAATGCATAATGCCAAAGTGGATTTTTGGAGTGGAAATCCGTGGATTTTCGGAGTGGAAATCCGGTCAATGGGTTGATCGGCTAAGGAGACAAGATGGCCGGTCAACATGCAGTTGACCTGCTGAGGAAGGCACGCTGAAATCGCCGCTGCGTGGAAATGGCCGAGATGCAGAAACGGCCGAGGTGTAGAATGGCTGAGGTGTAGTTACGATCGAGGTTGTTGTGCATAGTAATGCTTGAGGACATGGGCTAAGCATAGTTATACCGAGGACATGAGATAATGTCTGAGGTCGTTGTCATTGTCTCGAGACATCAAGGAATGCCAGACGACTCTATGATGACCAAGGGCACATATAATCACCGAGGTCGCTGAGTGCAGTAGGGCCAAGGACATTGTGGAAAGCTGGCAGCTGATTTTGCGAACAGTGCAAGTGTTGTGTGTGTAGAGCAGGCAGCTGACCTGCAGTGTATGTACCGTTTGTACAGGTGGTAGGTTGTAGAGTTGGTGGGCAGACTTGGTGGCAGGTATTTGTCCACACGCAACCTATGCCTATTGGGTAGATGGTCTTCAGGAAAATCAGTATAAATTTACATGTTGGGCATGCAATGAAGGTGGCACAAGTGAGACAAAGTGTAGTTGAGGCGGTGAAATTATAGCGGTGAAGTTCAGACGTGCGTGAAAAGAAAAAGTGAGTGAAGTGCACTATCGGTGAGAAGAATGAGAGAAAAAAATAGAAAGATAAGAGCGAAATAAGAGTTTTCTTACTCTAGAGTCATTTTCTTATTCTGTCTCGGGTGTATAGGGGATACTTTATCTCGCGGTTTTTTATAACCAATTTTCACATAGTGGATTTGTTATGAATTAAATGTCCAGTGATTTTTTTCTTTGGTTTGTGAAGGATTTTTCCGTAAAATTTGTGTATTCCTCATCTTTTTTCCCATTGTGTGTGTTTGCATTCTGACTTGTGTTTGATCGACTGGCCATTTTTCCCAACAAGCTGAGGAAGGAACCGGAGAGGAGTGAAGGGAAGAAGTGTTGGTGAGGAAGCGGAGGGTTTGGGAAACTGTTGAAGGAAGAAGCGAATTTCTCAGGAGGCTTCGAGAAAAATATTTATAAGTGAGTACACAAAAAAGTATGCTCTAACTCCACTCAAGTGACAATTAAGCGTGATAATCCTACCCAAAACACGTATGGGTGTGCATCAGTTATCCATGAACACATACAAGCCTAATCCAAAATTGACTTTTGACTTAATTTTTTTTATTTGATATTGATTTTAATTATATTAATTTAATTAATTATAATTAAATAAAATTTGAACTCGATTTTGACAACGTATGCTAGTTAGATGTACATCAAGCATTCGGTCCAAGTTTTTGCATGTACAGATGCACCTCAACCCGTGCACGAGCATGACCTATATTATTTAATCTACGATTGAACATCTCTTCTACACACAAGCACAACCTAAAACTATCAAACTGATGCATGAGCACAGTTACGGGCATATTAGACATGGTATTTTTGCCTTAAATGCACTCATATGTAACTTATGTATATGTTATATGTCAATCCTCAAGTTTTCATTACTTATTTTTGGAAAATATTTCATTATGTAATTATTTTCAATACTTGTCTAATACATAATAATAATATTTTTTCCCTTAAGCTCTTCAAATATAGGCATGCAAATACAGTACCAAAATATTAAAACTCCACACATTCGAATGTTAAAATCAATTCTGAATTACATAAAAAATCACTTGTAATAATTTAACAATTTTACATAAATTTTATACATAATTATATAATATATTTAAAATATAAAATAAAATCTATTATTAAATTACACAAAAATTTTATTATTTTAGACAAATATCACTTTGAATTTTAAATTATATTTTATCTTCTAAAATAGTTTTTTCAATATCACAAAATTTTCAAAAGAATGATCGTCTATATTGTGAAACATGTAAAAATCACTTATTTGCAAGCAATACAAAATTCTAGAAAATATAATTTTAGATATTTTATGGTTTTGTAAAATTCAGTTTATTTTTAAATAATAAAATAAAACTATTCTTTTTTTAGGTCAACTGGGCCCAACGGCTATTTTTTTTCTCTTGTCAACAAGGCCCAACGGCTATTTATTTCTCGAGTCAACAAAGCCCAACGGCTATTTATTTCTCTAGTCAACAAAGCCCAGCGGCTATTTATTTCTCTAGTCAGCAATGCCCAACGGCTAGTTAAGGATACTTGTGGAGTTAAAGTCTTAACATATTTTCATCAGAAGGCAAAAGGCATTTCACATACTTCTAAAGCGGAGGCTGTTCTCTCTCCACAGAGGGAAAGGCAATTAGTAACTTGCAGCACCCATTTCCAACCCCCACGCATCCATCGCGGTGAGAAATGTCGGTTGCCGAAAGCTCTTTTTCGATGGCGTATCCTCCGTCTGCAGTTCTCCACACATAACGAACCCCAACGACGACATTTTCTTCCCAGTCTCTCTCAAAAGTTAATCTCTAATTTTATGCGCAATCTGTTTTTTTATTTTTTTAGTGATTGCAGTTTCCTAAATTTTCACGACAGCATTTTATTTGTGTTTTTTAGCTCCTTGTCGACGTATTGCCTCTCTGATGTTCGTAGGGCAAATAGCGATGACGAAAAAAAAGTGGGCGCTAAATTCTTCTTTACGATGCGTCGTGCGTTGTTTACAGGATTAGTGATTTACTCTTAGTATCATCCTTCGAGGTACTTGCCAGGTTCGTAGCAATTTGAATTCCTTTACCATTTTACCTTATTTACAATGGGCTTTTTTGGGGCTTCAAGGTCTGTGCTCGAATTTTATTATTCGAGTAGTTTGTTTATTTAATTTGAAGGGATAATTGGGCAATATTCTTACGTAGATCTTTTTTAGGTGCTAAGGAACCACCCAACCAAAAACTTAAAGCGTTAGAAGCGGCTGGAAAATCGATTTTGCTTTGTAAGATCGTTCATTTGTATCCTCTGTGGGATTCAGTGTCAATTGGACAGATAGCTTGGTTTCTTGTGATAAAATGTTGCATTGAGAACTAGGGTTCCTAGAATTCTAATTCTAGTCTTTTTGACTGTGAGACTTTGATAACACATCAAGGACCTAAATGTTTAAGTTGATAGATGGGATTCCACGATAGCTCTCATATTCTAAACTGTAATTTGATTTGCTTATTTTATTAGTTTTTCTAGTTGTTGGAGAGTTTTTTTGAATAGTCCAATTTATGTTCATACAGTTGGGAATATATTTAGTGTAATTATACAATCATAAGAAATTAATACATATAACAAGAAAAAAGTACCGGTAATATATGTTAAGTGTAATTATATGAACGTTCATGTAATTGACAAAAAACTCATGTAATAAGGAATTATTGGACCATAAGTTTTTCCGACTTGGTGCATATAAATATGGGTGATACTAAAAATCTCAATTTATGAAGCATCTGTATGACTCAATATCAACAACTCGCAAATCATGACACCAAATTTTGATGCTAAAACCTAATTTGGACCATATTTGGTTATCTTCCTTGCGATATTTGAGGTTTGTTGGATTGGATATTTTATGTGAATGAGTTATCATTATTTGGTTATCTTCCTTATGATATTTGAATAACAGGTCATTTTATATTGTCCGAATCTATATCTGATGAGGTTTTTTGCGCATTTCGATTTGTTAGACTATATGTATATTTGTTCTGCTGCACCTGGGTTTTGGGATTTGTCATTTAATGTTGCCTTTATTTGGGATTTTATTTTGTAAAATATTGTTATTAGACTACTTTGGGTTTGGTTCATAACACATTTGCTACCCTCTACCATGATGTAAGTCCTAGTGGTAGTTTTTGCTATCAAGAATGTCTTTCGGTCTCGCTAAACAAGTGATTTGAAAAGTCGCGTGGTTGAATATTCACCGTAGAGACAATTCTACTTACCTCATCAATGAGTTTTGGATATGCCTCTCACTTTAGCATTGAATTGAGCCAAAAAACACTTTTGGCTTTGATTGGAAGCTTGCCTAATCTTGACCAACTATCAGTGTTGCTTTTCCACGAGCCTATTGGAGGCAAAGTATGATAGGAATTTGTCACAAACACAAATCAAAGGTAGGTACTAATAATAATTATATCCACAAAATAAAATCCTAAAATATGGACATTTAAACGCAATACTCAAATTTGAATCAGACCTGACAAAATATTTACACAACCCTAACTGTGACAATAATATCAACTATCATAGGATCCGTACAAATTACCTCCAAATAATAAAATATGGACAACCTACTCAAAAGGCTATAAGGAAATAGTGACAATCCAATAACACAAACCACACCACCTATCCAAAGCAAACTAACGTCACAATAATCAAATTACAGGACAATCCAAGCCCTAACTCCATAATGTTAAAATATACTAACACAAATCTATCTGTCATTCCCTTTAATACCGAAATAAATCCAATATAATGCAATCCAATAACACAAACCACACCACCTATCCAAAGCAAACTAACGTCACAATAATCAAATTACAGGACAATCCAAGCCCTAACTCCATAACGTTAAAATATACTAACACAAATCTATCTGTCATTCCCTTTAATACCGAAATAAATCCAATATAATGCAATCCAACTACAAAACTAATACTAACAAAATATAACCAAAATCTCTATTAGCATCTGCGTTCGAGCTCCCTGCAAGATATTTGTATCCCTCTAATCTAAATGATTCAGAAAACAAGAAATCCATGAGTCGAATGTTTGGCAAGTGTCAGTTTATGTATATATATCAAAACGAATACGTCCATAATTAGAGCGAAGGGACAAATGTTATACATATATAAAATCCAACTACAAAACTAATACTAACAAAATATAACCAAAATCTCTATTAGCATCTGCGTTCGAGCTCCCTGCAAGATATTTGTATCCCTCTAATCTAAATGATTCAGAAAACAAGAAATCCATGAGTCGAATGTTTGGCAAGTGTCAGTTTATGTATATATATCAAAACGAATACGTCCATAATTAGAGCGAAGGGACAAATGTTATACATATATAAAATCTATGGGAACCAAAGTCCAATCATTGAGCATGACAAATTAACAAAGGTCTAAATTGGTCTCGTATGCAAAGTCTGTAATTCGAAAGGATATCTCGAAGGGTCCAAATGTACAAAACCAACCAAATCTAATATCTAAATCGAAACGATGACTGAAACTTGCAAATATGAAATCAAAGTCTTAAGTATCCCAGTCAATGCAAGTAAAATATATTAAAAATATAAAATATACTCAAATTGGAGAACCAAAGACAAAAAGATTGACTTTGAGGAATAGTTATACGTACTTACGGTAACCTTAGGTCAAATAATTACTATTTAAACTCATATGTAGGTTGTCTACTTATTCTCCCCTATAAATAGGGACAAACACCACTTTATTTTGCCACTCGTGGATGATAGGTGCAATTGTCATGTTTGTCTCAATATATTGGATGTTCGAATATATTAGTTTTGTTCAATTTCTTATAATAGTTCTCATAAAAGTCAAATTGAGAGGGTCTTGTATAACAAAGTCCAAAATCTTTCCTATCTTGCAGAAAAGTATAAAGCTTTCCCTTCCAGAAGTACAAGCAAAAACTTTCTATCATGGGGGAAAGTACAAATACCAAATTGCATACCAAAATAGAGCTTGACATTAAACACATGCATTGAATACCACATGTAAGGTTTATATCCAAGTTTTCATGACTTTTTTTTATAAACATTTCAAATATAAGCCTGATATTCCAAAATAATTTCATATTTTGTTTAAATACTCAAACTTATCAAATATTTGGTAAAATCAAACATGATCTTATCCTCCTTTGGATTGCGAATGACTTCAAGAACCTTCTTAATCTACCAGATTTAGATTTCGGCCTTGGTAGAGTCTGAGTCGCCTATGAACTTTGGCACCCTCTCGTTGGTAAGCTGATCATATGTTGTTGCTATTGTTGCAGGATTTGCTATTGCCAACTCTAGATTTTGAGATCTTTGAGCCATTGATTCCAATACATTAGCCATTCTCATCATGATAGCCAAATACTTCTCCGTGTTAGGTGAGAGTTTGATCCAAAACTGTATTGTTCGGACGACATCTTTCAATACTATCACAAACTAATTAGTCAAATTAGATCCTCAAATACCACTTCTGTCACAACTAAGGAACACGAAATACACAGGTCAAAATAAAATCGATAATAATGCTTCCATCAACTATAAAAACCCAACCCGAGTGTGACAGTTATACACATACAGAACCCGATATAATAAAAACCGCACAAGATCTCATCAGATATAAATCCGAACAAATATAATACACGACCTGCTATCAATAATCGCAAGTGTGATATCCAAATTTACAACAACTCATCCATATAATGCTATAATTCCAATATTTTGCATATAATGATCAGAGGCCATCATCCGCCATAAATAATAACCATAACACATCATCGAGATTAGGAATATACCAAACATAATATCTCCACTTGCCAAAAGGGATATCCGAGCCTGATCACGTCCGAGTTCCTGCAAGCGTATCTATGCCACTAGTATGAAGGGATAAAACATGAAAACGTCAGCTTAGAGCTCAATAAGTATCATCGTATAAAACAGTACTCATAAATCATAAGCAAGAATATCGTATATCAATCACGTAAAACAAAACACCATGTTTGTGAAATCCCTGAAAATCGAGGAGATGTCTCTTACTAAATCATCGTCTGATTAAAGTGCCCATCTTGGGATATATTCGTAATAAATAATGATCCGGTCAAATCTTATAGACGTTATCATATCATATGATCCGAGGTCACATAGGCCGCAACCGTCACCACATCCATGTGGGATACATACCATCGTCCGGATCTAAATCTCATAATGTAAAAATCGAGAGAAGATCGCTGAAATAAAACATAAATAAAAACACATTCTGGGTTTATCACATATTTATACGAAACATTCCTATCGCCCATCCATGGGCAGGCCAACCACGTGTCTCAAATCACAATGCACCCAAATACATGTAGAAATACAAAGCATGTACGAAATCGGAGAATCGAAGATCAATGATACCAACTTGAAGAAGGGTTATTCTCGTCCGGTAACCATGGCTATATTGGCTACGATTTAGGCTAGTAGCTCAAGGCCATCAATGTACTTTGTCTCCCATAGATTAGGAACTTGCTAATTATATTTTACCACCTGCGGCTTTTGGTACAACCTCAAGTTTTAGTTATATATTAGGATGTCCGAATATATTAGTTCCGTCAATTCCTTACGATGGTTCTCAATTAAATACACAGTGGGGCAGGTCAGCTACTAAATAACTCAACCTTCCTTCCGGCACTAGTACCCTATCATATACATCCCCGTCGGGACTAAGCCTCCCCGTCGGGAGCGGTACCAAATGTCTCGTGCCTTGGATCACATAAACGATCCCTCGGGTCTCGGACCGCCATGGTCCTCTGTAGTGATCCCGCCCCTGGCAGCATGCATGATTAGTGTAAGGCCTAGTTTATGGTTCCACAATATACGGATACACAAATATACATATATATACCGTCCGGGTGTCAAAAACCTTCCGAATTATAAACACCAGTGTAAAATCATCGTACGACCAGTAAAACATATATGCATGTACATAATTTATAAATTTGGGGTATACAAAAATACATACATGTTAGTAAAATCTCCCACAGTGGTCAAAATATATCAGAAATTAAATCAGACCAAGAATAGGGCTAGAGAATACTTGCCTCGACTTTGTAATTTACAGATTTGAAGAAAGGATGTCCCGAAGCTCCCTAATCTGGCATTTCTCTCTCCCGCCGGCGCGAAACCCGCGTGCCCTTCCTCTCTCTTCCGCACGCGGCCTCTTCCTGCGCTGCTGCGCTGCGCCATTGCTTCCGCTCCATCACCATGCCGCTTGCCTGGCCGTTGTTGGCCTCCTCGGCACCACCCAGCTGGCACCGGCGCCATTATGCGGCCGCCTCTCTCCTCACGCGACTTCTCGTCGTCGATCTCCTCCACGCACCCACACCGCGAGCCACCGTCGCCATAGCCCAGCCAGCGACCGTCGCGGCCCCACTCGCGACCTTCGTCGCAGTCACCGCCGCCTCCTTCCTTTCTCTTCTCCTCTTTCTTCTTCCGCTGCGAAACCCAAAACCCTAATCCCCTTTTCTACCCTCTCTCTCCTCTTCTCCCTCTCTCCCCGATCCCCATTCTTCTCTCTTTTTCTTTTTTTTTCTTTTACTTATTATTATTATTATTATTATTATTATTATTATTATATATATCTATTAGTTTTCTTTTATTTTCAAATCCAACTTGCCATTCGAACAACATTACGGGCACACTCCGGACACCGTTCTGAAATTCTGATCGTTTCCAAAAATTTTATAATATTTTAATTTATTTTACCATGTCCGAAATACCCAAAATCACAATAAATATTAAAATAATCCAAATTGGGATCTGGATATTACAACCTCTGTCATGTCAGGTGCCTCTCCCTCTAACTAATGGTTTGCCTCTCACTCCAACTTATAAGAGGTGAAAATGACCTTATTCTCCTCCGAACTGCGAATGACTTCAAAAACCTTCTTAATCCGCCAGATCTGGATTTCAACCTTGGTAGAATCTGAGTTGCCTATGAACTCTGGCACCCTCTCGTTAGCAAACCAATCGTATGTTGTTGCTGTTGTTGTGGGATTTGCTGTTGCTAGTTCCAGATTTTGAGATCTTCGAGCCATTGATTCTATTACAGCAGCCATTCTTACCATGATAGCCAAATTCTCCTCCTCCCTGTCGGGGTAAGAGTTTTATCCAAAACTGAATTGTTTGGATGAAATCTTTCAATCCTATCACAAACTAATTAGTCAAATTAGATCCTTAGAACAAAATATGACACTCTCCTTATGACTTCTATGATACCCCCTCTATCACAAACTGATTAGTCAAATTAGATCCTTAGAACAAAATATAACACTCTCCTTATGACTTCTATGATACCCCTCTATCACAAACTGATTAGTCAAATTAGATCCTTAGAACAAAATATGACACCCTCCTTATGACTTCTATGATACCCCCTCTATCACAAACTGATTAGTCAAATTAGATCCTTAGAACAAAATATAACACTCTCCTTATGACTTCTATGATACCCCTCTATCACAAACTGATTAGTCAAATTAGATCCTTAGAACAAAATATGACACCCTCCTTATGACTTCTATGATACCCCCTCTATCATGTCAAGCGCCACCGATTTTCAAATAATTAATGAATTTAATCAATCTTAATTAATTATCCAATTATTAATTTGGTTCATTTCAAGTCCATAAATTCTGAAAATAAAGCGAACAAAACTCTTAAAATCCTGAACGAAAATCAATGTTGAATGTGAATCTGAAAGTTGAATGTGAATCCTGAACGAAAATCAACGTTGAATGTGAATCTGAAAGTTGAATGTTAACCACTAACCCAAAAATAAAGCAATGATGGAATGTTAACCACAGTCACAAACTCTATCACAAACTGATTAGTCAAATTAGATCCTTAGAACAAAATATGACACTCTCCTTATGACTTCTATGATACCCCCTCTATCATGTCAGGCGCCACCGATATTTAAATAATTAATGAATTTAATCCATCTTAATTAATTATCCAATTATTAATTTGGTTCATTTCAAGTCCATAAATTCTGCAAATAAAGCGAACAAAACTCTTAAAATCCTGAATGAAAATCAACGTTGAATGTGAATCTGAAAGTTGAATGTTAACCACTAACCCAAAAATAAAGCAATGAATTAGGACCTAAGTTTCTATATCACAAACTGATTAGTCAAATTAGATCCTTAGAACAAAATATGACACTCTCCTTATGACTTCTATGATACCCCCTCTATCATGTCAGGCGCCACCGATTTTTAAATAATTAATGAATTTAATCCATCTTATTAATTTGGTTCATTTCAAGTCCATAAATTCTGAAAATAAAGCGAACAAAACTCTTAAAATCCTGAATGAAAATCAACGTTGAATGTGAATCTGAAAGTTGAATGTTAACCACTAACCCAAAAATAAAGCAATGAATTAGGACCTAAGTTCCTATATCACAAACTGATTAGTCAAATTAGATCCTTAGAACAAAATATGACACTCTCCTTATGACTTCTATGATACCCCCTCTATCATGTCAGGCGCCACCGATTTTTAAATAATTAATGAATTTAATCCATCTTAATTAATTATCCAATTATTAATTTGGTTCATTTCAAGTCCATAAATTCTGCAAATAAAGCGAACAAAACTCTTAAAATCCTGAATGAAAATCAACGTTGAATGTGAATCTGAAAGTTGAATGTTAACCACTAACCAAAATAAAGCAATGAATTAGGACCTAAGTTTCTATATTAATATTAATATTTTTTGATATCATGCCAAACTCTCGATATTTTTCTATATTGGTGATATAATGGCTATATTGGCTATATTTCTCTACTAAGTTTCAATTTGCAAAATCAAATTTATTTTTGGTATGTCTAATATTGAAATGGCCGCCATCGATATGGATATCTTTGCCATGCTTGGGTTCAATCATGCCAACTCCCCTATTGTCATCTTACCTAGCAAGAGATGGAATTGAGATAGGGTTCTGGTGTACTTGCATGTATGTTACTAACATTCTTTCTGGGCTGGCGTTATTTATGGTTTATTATGTATGGTCAAGTGGGATCCATTTGAATGAAAGTGAAAATTAGTAAGTTTTAGTCACAGCGAAGAGATCGAGAAAGAGCTACATAATATTCATATCGTTGATTGTGTATGGTCAAGTGGGAAGACGTCTTCTCCTTCAATTTTGCTCTGGTTACGCTGATGAATTTACATTGGCATGCACTGAGATTGCATGCAACATCAAGGAATATTTGTACATTATGTTCCTTGTCAATACATCAGATATGGAACAGTCTATATTCAAGTGATAGCTTCCCAGTCTATGCTGAAGATATTGATGTTGGTGGCATTGTATCTCCTTCAATTGTGATGCTATCTGAAGTTCCTCGTGCGTTGAAGATCACTATTGTTGGAGGCTCTATATCTGAGAGATCTGGAGATAAAGTGAATAACACATGTTGTGTTTGATACTAAAGGAAAGCTAAAATACAAACACAGAAAGGTGAAAAACAAAACCTCGTAAGCTTTGCATTTGGAAAAGATCACGTGGCCCCATTTTTGTCCTGGTCTTTTTCCCTTTATTTGTGTTTTTTTTTTTTTTTTGAATAAATAATGTTTTCTGACATGTTGCATAAACGAATGCAGAGTTACATCTATTTGATATAGATATTGCTGGACAGGTTACCTTTAAGGAATCAAAAAAACTTACAGCAGGGGAGACTCCTACTGTAGTGGACACAGATTGATGTGAAACAAATCCTTGCATACAATTTTTGAAGTCATAATGTCCGCTTTATATTTGTCTTATTTAATTTCCTCTAGTTAATTGCATTCTATGTCTTTGATGTCTATATTCTGTATAATTTCCTTTTGCTGTAACAGCTTGGCCTATGGGCTTGCAATTAGCATCTATTTCATTATTATGTGGTCTTACTAATAAGGTGAGTCAGTTTCAACTGGGTTAAGCCAAGCTTGACAATGCTTGAGTGCCATCCAAGCTTGATTATAAGGTTCGAGGTCAAGTTTGAATATTAATATACTTGGCTCAACTCCTCTTATGGGCTTGTACTCGTTTAGTAATGTTTTAATAACTGATAGAAAAAAGAAAGATAACATAAAAAATCTCCTTACTCCCGGCATGCTTTAGTAAATATCTTATAAAGCTAAGTATATGAAATATATTAAATGTCTCTGTTATCTAAATAACATAAAAGATATTTCATCCATACATATATATCAAAAATTTAGTTTGGCAATTTTATTTATTTTTGTTTGTAAGCAGCAAACCAAATAGAATTTTTAATTTGGATAATATGATAGCAAAATTTCCAATTTTTTCACTCTAATTTGTGGTTAAATCTATGTTAAACACACTTCTAGGCCCTAGCCTTGCATACAATTAGCACTGGATGCTGTGTGATAAAATAGGTAGGCGAAGAAGGGTAATGGGTAACGACCAATGACACTAATAAATCATAACGTTTTCTCGTAATTAATTCTTATTACATATGTATGATTGATTGTGGCATATTTTTTTTATTATACACGGTCTAGTTTTCTTAGCTATTGATTGTATTTGTACTTATTAATGATCTGTACAGAAATATTCTTTATCCTAATTATATTTTGAGTAACTATCCATATCTTTGTTATAGTGCTTTTTGCATGAGACTTTGTTTTTTTGGTCATTTGCATATAAAACTAGTTTGGATGTAGAATAGTGTCATTTTGCTTGTACGTGTGCATCTCATGCAATAGTGGATTTGTCTAAGATAAATGGGGTTTTCAAAAGTTTTATCTTTTTCATCAATTGCTGTGAATATTCCTTATCAAATATTGGTGTGTTTGGTTATAAAATACGTTTGCGTGGATCTTGTTAAAATGGAGGTCAATTAACATGTTCAGACTTCAAGAACATTCATATAGTGTTCAGAACATCAACCATGTTGTTTCCATGCAGAGGTGAGCTGTACTGGTATAGGCATTTGTTATGACATTCAGTTTCAAGAATTAGCAATGTTCTATGCAGTAAGAGGTTTGTACTTGTATATTTCTCATTAGGATGGTCGTGTTACAGAATTTTTAAAACTTATATATTGATCTAGGTATCTGTTGTTACTGGAAAATGCTATTCTTTGTCTTCCTCTGTTAACTGTTGTGCATCAATTATTATTCTTCTCAAGTGTACTCTTTTTTAAAATTTTGAATTCAAAATTTGAATTTTTTTTTTATCACAAGAGATATTAAGAAACAGTCTGTTCTTTGGTGACATTATTAGGGGTTTGCATAGCATCATAAGCTTCTCTTCTCTAAGGTTTTTGATGGTTTTATTTTTATTTGTGGCAATGTTCCAACTCTTGGGCTGTTAAGTTGTTCGTTTGCACAAGCATGTTGAATGTTGTTTTGCTGTTTGTGTTTATTGTTTCGTAGATCCATGTTTATTGTGTGCATATAAAATACTTGTTTCATAGCTCCATGCATTCTATATCCGTGCAAATTACGTCAACTTTTGTCCAAAGAGTACTATGTTTAGTTCTACACTTGTACATGATTACACCTGGTTTTGAACATCAGTTGTTCACTTGATCTGCTATCCTGGGGCATTTAACATGACCACTGGGCCATTGCATTGGGAATTACTTCAGAAGGCAAGGTAACATATGCCCTAACCCTTGCTCAAATTGTCTTGAAGCAATTTTCTTTATGATTAGTTACTCTTGGTCTCATTGTGTATCTATAGATAGATATGATGGGGAGAGAGTGAGAGAGTTGATGCAATTGTGTGAGTTAGTGAATATGAGCTTTTCCATTAAATATTTCCTTGATCACTGGAGGAGAGAATGAGATGCCTTGATTTAATTGGCCTCAGATTGTGTAAACTAGGAACCCACTATTGAAGCCAATTGGTGAACAATTACGTGGATAAGATTATTAATCATAAGCTATCATTCTTGTAGAAATATTAATGTTTCCAAGCTTTATAGTAGGTCACTTTATGCTTGGATAGTAAACAATTATGTTGAATTTTTTTCTCCATATATCTTCAAGATGACATGCTACTGTGAGGGTAGACCTTGGCTGTTGTTTTTGTAGGAAAATCTCTGTAGTAGTGGACAATTATTTGTTTTGCCTGCCATTTTCCTTGCTCATCTTTATGCTAGGATATAAGGAGAAAATTTTGTTAAATAATTGTGAGAATTTACCGGTAGAATATTGTTTAGAATATAAGAGGAATATGGTTGAGGATAACCTTTATAGTATATTCCTTATGAGGACATTGTAGTAAATTTACTATATGCAAATAACATCATATAAGTGTGTATAAACTAACCCTAATTTGTGGGTTTTCTCTTATTTTTCTTTCTACTCATGCATTTATAATGTCTGTATATTGTTGGTCAATCCCTTTCAAGCAACTTTTGATAGCCAAATCAAGTCCTACCATCATGCTGCTTCTGTATTAATTGTTTCCATATGCTTCAAGTCCTACCATCATGCTGCTTCTGTATTAATTGTTTCCATATGCTTCAATTCCCTTATTTTGGCCAATTTGGAGTAATTGTAAAGCTTTGGCCAAGTTCAGGTTGCACCTAAGAAATTGACAACGGTGTGGTCTAATTAGCAAAGAACAGTATAAACAAGTTTCTTTGGGAAAATTATCCGAGTTGTAATGGATGTGAATCATTTCAAAAAGTTCGAAAGCCAAGAGTTGCCATGATTTTGATTTTATTTTCATATTTTTGTAATTATTATATGGCTGATTTTTAGAATTTTGTTATTTTGTTTCTTGTTTGAGTTGGCAATTATTTTAGGCCTAGCTTATTTTCCTAACCTAGCTTATTGTCTATGTCTTTTAGTCACTAAATTATGCTATACCTACAGATTTTCTGCTCTTTGATGGTTGAATTGAATTGAATGTGACATTCTCGGTGTTTGTTTCATATGGAGGACGTTTTCCCTGACAATGTTAAAAATCTCATTGAGAGAATATTAGTTGGTATTAGCAACAAAGATTTCTTGTTCTTTCATCATTGCCTTTGTCCTGCTGTCACTATCTCTGCCTACTGTTCATTCTGAGGCGACCCTTGTTGCACAACCCCATGCATAAACTCACCCATCAAGCCATTGCACACCACTGAATATTTAACCACAAACTAGCAATTGCCACAGAAAACCACATTCCTAACCTACTATGGCCATGATATGAAACCCATTTTCACTCTAGCGAATCACCCCAACACACCCATCAAGCCATTGCACACCACTGAATATTTAATCACAAACTAGCAATTGCCACAGAAAACCACATTCCTAACCTACTATGGCCATGATATGAAACCCATTTTCACTCTAGCGAATCACCCCAACACAAATAACCACCAACTAACACCAACCAACATTAGACTACGTTTAGTTAAGAAAATAGTTTTCAGTATTCCATTTTTTGGTTTTCCTTTTCTTTTCCTCCTTTTCATTTCTATAGTTGTTTCTAGAATACTTGTGTTTTATTGTAAGAAACGTTTATATTTAAATAAGTCGATATTTACTAGTAGTTATTAGCAAAGTATCAATCATTTGATATATGATTAGAAAAAATAATAAAAATTTACTTTGTGCTCAGCTTGAAAGTATTTTTGAAGCTTGTTTGATCTCAACTGAATTATTTTAAGAAGTTGAATTAAGATTTTTCATGGACCTGTTTAAGTGATGAGCAAATTTCAAACGATACATTAGTTGGGATGCTAATTTATAATTAACTAACTAATCCAACTCAATTTGTCATAGGTTGGTTCCTAGTTACCAACGTTGCAAAAATACTATGTACCGTATACTAACATATTGTGTGCAAAAATACATGTGACTCTTAGTGATAATCTATTATATAATAAATGACATTCGTCTATGATTCACATGCTATGCTATGTGTGCAATATAGTGAACTAGTAACTATGGTTCAGTTAGAAGTATCAACTCATTTCATTCGAGCTTAACTTGTTAAGCTAACAAGTCTAGCCCAAACCTAGTTGTAATCTTACCAAATTAATGAACGGAGTCTAAGAAAAGTATTATTCAATTAATTATAGGTTTGCTTATGGCATTTAATTGTCAATAAGTCAAGTATGATTATTAATAACACACTATTTTTAATAATGATGATATTTTAATTAATTATAATATAATTACTTTAAGCTTTCAAAAAATTTATCATCCACAAATTCTGTGAGCTATAAAAAAATTTTCTGAAGATTGATATGTAAGTTGATTTTCTGGTTTTTTTGTGGGTGCATTTATTATTGTTGATTTTCTCCGTTGTGACTTATACCCAGGCAACTGTGAACAGGATGGGTTTCTCAGTATCCAAATAACTTGTGGTATATGTCCAATTGTCTTAATAATTTAATATCAGTCTTGTCTGTTCAACAACAAATTTCTGTCCAGTTTCTGAACTTTGTCTTGTGTTTAGAAGTGTCATATTTTTTCTCTCTCCTTTGGTAGATAAATGAGCTTCTTTTGTTGATGGGTATTTGCTTTTTCTGCAATTTGTCACTGTTTATTATTTATTTATTTATTTATTTGTATTTTTGTTTCAGGGCTGCTGATAATCAGGTATATTACCATTTTCTCTCTTCCATTGTTGAATTGACTGGTATCTAAGGCTTTTCTCACACTTTCTCTTTGTTATCCACGGTAAAACTTAAGAAGGTTCTCATTTGATGGTCAAGGTTATTGTGTAGAGAAGGAATGTTATTAGGCAAAACTGGCAACTAAACAAGGCACGATGCCAATTGTTTTCTGCATTTTATACATGCTGCTCCTGTTTGTGTGCAAAGTAGATGTCAAGTGATGTGAACTATGGAATCCCAAATTGGATTCTATGCTTGATAGAATTGTAGGGTATGAAAAATCCTACGTTGTCCCAGAGTGGCACTTGGATTGTCCTTCTTGGTTGAGGGCATGAGGATATTTCCTTCTTTGGGACGCACGTAAGTTTGAGGCTGCTAGAACTTATGCAGACTGGCATCTTATGCTGGCCATTCAATGGACCATGCCAATTTAGGTGAGTTAGCTGTCAGTTTCCCCTGCTCATAGGTAGTCAATACATTACCATTTCTTAATGTTCCAATGACATGGTACTGAATTCCTCTTAAATTATGATCCATTGCACATTAATTCTTGCAGTGCAGGTGATGAGGGGGTCTTGAGACACACAACCTTAAATTATGAATAATTGGTTTTGTGTAGTATGAACTTATTCTCCAGGTTATAGTAGAGTAATATTTCTTTTGTTTCAAAGCTTACCATTTGAATTCCACTTGCATTAAATTTTTTTTGGGGTGGGGGGTTTATTAAGGGAAGGAGAGGATTTACCTCTTTTTTAGCCCTAAGCCAATGCGCCTGATGATGGATTCCAAAAACAGTATCATGCTATAGTGTGCTTGGTGAGGATAGCAAGATTACAGTGGATCTAGTCTACAAAAAAAAGAATGTGCCAAGCTTGAAATATCCATAGTCGACTGATAGAGTTGCCATATTCTTTTCACAATCCAACTGTAAGGACTGAATTTTCCACTCACACTAATCATAATTAATTAATTTAATACACACGTGAGATTGAGGATAAAGGAAATTGGAGAAATTTGGATTAAAGGGCCCAAAATCCTCAAATTTGCAACTGCAGAACCCGATAATCTGAAATCTTCAAGGGGCTACTGTTGAACTTGGAAATTACAATTTGGCACCCGAAACCTGTAATCAGCTAAAGATCTGAATCTAGAATCTACAGCTTGCCGAAATTACATCCGATGACATCTGAATCTGTACTGCCATCAGTTAAATCTGGAAATCTAATCTGAAATTTGCTGAATTGCAGTCAAATCTGAAATTCGGATTTAGCAACCTGCTGAAATTGAATCAGCTTGCTGAATTCTACACTCAATCTGAAATTACATCTGTAAATCAGGAATTTTAATCTGCTGAAGTTGAATTAAAATCAGCCAAAGTTGCTGAAAATTTCCATCAGCTTAAGGTGCTGAACCACAAAACTGCCATCTGTCAACTGCCAACTTATATGATTTCCAGCAACATGCTAGGATGATTCAGCAAACTCAAAGCCACAGATTTTGAGATAAGCCACAGCAAAGCCACTTAGGATAAATCTGGAAGCCAGCTTTTCGCAATTCCAGCTTCCAGCAATTCAGCTGCCAGCTTGGGATAAATCTGGATGCCAGCTTTAAATCTGGATTTATTCTATAACAAAAAAAAAAAAAAATCCAGACGTGGAGAGAGAGAGGAGAGAAGAGGAGGAGAACCAAGAGAGTGATGAAAAGGAGAAGGAAGAAAGGGGATTCTAAGGGTAAAACCGAGCCACTTTAGGTGAAAATAATCGGTAATTTTGACTAAGGCAAGTGCACTTTAAGCTCCCTATTTCTCTTGTTGTTGATATTTGTTGATTCCTTTGAGTATTATTGCTCTAATACTCATCTCCATTCTAACATGTGCTGATTTTATTTTCTGTTATTTTGCTGTGCCGTGAGAATTGCAAACATTTCCCTGCTGCTGATTTTGCTGAGCTGTGAGAATCCTGTTATTTTCATTTTAAATTGCTGATTTCGCTGTTTTTAGAATTCATCTGCAAAAAAAAAAAAAAAAAAAAAAAAAAAAAAAAATGCTACTGAAATATTGTAACTGATTCTTTCATGTATCTGAATTTTGAAGTATTAAATGCTGAATCTGAAGTTGTTTGAAACCCCATACTAGGCCTTGCTGATTTTTACATCTGAAACCTGTAGCTCATTGTTTAAATTGCTGTATGCTGAAAAAAAATCCTGTGCCTGTACTCGTTGCTCGTTTATTGGCTAATTTATGTTTATTGGTAATACTCTTATTTATATGAAGAGTAAAAAGCAATATTGAGTTTTGAAATTTTCCACATAGTCCAAATATTGAGCTAAGTTCTCCGCTTGTTCAAAGATTATATGGCATCAAGGCTTTTTATGTGAACTTGGGATTCCGCAACATAAGTCTATTCCGCTTCATGCTGATAACACCCATGTCATTCAAATTACCATCAATCCGGTCTTCTCTGAGCGCACCAAACACATTGAAATCGATTATCATTATATTTCTTAAGCCTGATGTTTTTGCCAAGCCTTTGACACATCATTCACATTAATTCGTGGTTGGCAAAAAGATCAATTTCAGGGTGATGTCAATAGAATGTGCGTGATTCACTCAAATTTGTTGGATATTCTTAATTATATGCTATATTTATTTTTCATAAATAGGTGATTATAATGTGTTGTAATCAATTACTATTTTTATAATTAGTGTTGTAATTTAGAAAGTTGAATGCTTGTAATATATTATAATTAAGAAAGGAAATATTATATTTAATTAGAAGAAACTCTTAATTAAGAAACTTTAAAAACAATTGACAGTAGGGAATAAGTACATCGCTTACTTTCAACTTATTTACTCCATACCTCGAATCCTTTTTCTTCTTTGGATTTCTGATATACTCTTTCCCTGCACGAATTCATGTGATAACCATTTATTTCTTGCATCCACAGCCTCTCTTCATTTTTTGTCACTTTCTGCATGGCTTAAACAAAATAGCTCTATCCCATGACCATAAGTTTTTAGCTCCAAGCCTCATATTCTTTAGGTTTGTACAACTGTAAGGAAATTATGACCTAGGTGTCATGCAACAGAGTTGCCACAAATGAAGGAAAATCTGCAGAGTAGAAAAAGAAAAACAAAAGGCAATTGAAGAAGTTGAGAAAACTCTCGGTGATATCTCATTGAGCAGTGTTGTACATTACAGACAGAAAGAAGAGAGCTAACTTACTGAAAGAATGAAGGATATTCTTATGGTTACAGAAGGCAGTGGAATAAAATGTAACAAAAAGGACTAATTCGGTTGCTGAATAGCTGAAAATAGAAAACCAGTTGTGTTTGTGGTCCTAGAAGGTATGGCACTTGATCCTGTGGTCCAATCCTGTTACTTTAATACTCAACTATTGCAAGAGGATGATGTTGTAATCCTCCCTGTCAAGATGGAGAGTAAATGTTGTTGACTCCCATCTTGGATAGATGTGAAAGAGCAACAGACGAAGGCAAAGCTTTAGTAAATTAGTTAGCCCACTGAGAGGAAGTTGAAATGTGTGCAGTCTTAACAAGTCATTGTATTTTATCATGAATGAGGTGACAATCAATCTTGATATGCTTCATCCATTCATAATAGACAGAATTTGTTATAATATTGAGTGTTACTTTATTATCACAAAAGAGAAGAACAAATTGATGATGGTTGACTCCCAAATCATCAAGAATTTAGTGAAGCTAGGAAATATCAAAGCAAGTTGTGGATATTGATCTATATTCTACTTCAATGGAAGACTTGGAAATCACTGATTGCTTCTTCAATTGCTAAAAAAATAAGAGAAGTACCAAAATAAATACAATAGCCCATATCCGATAGTCTGGTACTTGAATAGGAAGCTCAATCTAAATCACAATAAGCTTGCATACTCAAAGGTGAGGACGACGATGAGAAGAGTCCTTGGCTAGAAAAGCTTTTAATGTAGGATAACACCTTTCGAGCAGTAGTAAGGCATATATCACATTACTTTTCCATGAATTGACTTAGTGTTTGCACAGCATAACTGATGTTCAGATGAGTAATAGTTAAATACATCAATCTCCCTCTCAACATTCGATAAACAATGGGATCATGCAGTTAAGAACCTCCCAAAACCGAATTTGGCATTTTCTTCCATAGGCAGCTTGGATGGTTTGAAACTAAAGCTCCCGTTTCCGCTAAAATACCCAAGGCATATTTTCTTTGGCTAATGAATACCCCTCTAGGGGATCGAGCAACTTAAATCCTAAGGAAGTGTCTTGAACATCTAAGATATTTGCTCTTAAAATATGAATGAAGGAAATCTATAAGTGAATGTGGATGCAATAGAAGCACTAGAAACAATTATATCATCCACAAATACAATCAATACAGTGAAAGATCTCCCAGTTTTCAAAGTGAAAAGGCTAAAGTCTGCTTTGGACCATTTGAAGCCAAAATTAACATGTAAAGTAGAAAATTTTGAGTATCATTGCCTTGAAGCTTGGTTCAAATATAAAGGATTTTAAGTAATTTGTACACTGCTATGGACCTTCGATATTATTTCTCGGGGACTTTTTGATGTATATTTCTTCATTCAAATCATATGAAGGAAAGCATAGTTGACATCAAATTGGTGCAATATCCATCCTTTAGTAGCTGCAACAGAAAAGAGATATTTAACTGTAACTAGTTTAGCCACAAGCGAAAAGGTGTCATGATAATCTATCCCAATCTTTGGTGTATACCCTTTTATTACCAGCTGGGTGTTATTTCTTTCAATTGTCCCATTTGAATTATATTTGATTTTAGAAACATAGTGGCAATCAATAGGATGCATTCTAGCGGGCAAATCATTTGACACCTGAATGACCTCACACCAGTTGGGATCCCTCACATCTTGTTCATAGCTCTCAGGTTCCAAACAAGATGAAATGGAGGCAGGAATGCCCAAAAGGAATGCAAGAGTCAAGTAGTTTTCAATGGGAAAATTGATTCCTGCACACCGTGACAACTTTAGGTGTATTCTCTTCATAATCATCACATTGAGACTACTAGCAGTGGAACTCTTAAAGGTACTGAGGTTCCCTTCTTGTCCTTTGAAAGTTTCGAGTTAGGACTTGTCCTATAATAGAGGCATCATCAGAAGGCTGGACATTATAATCTAAAGCTTCACTTGATCTAGAAGCTACACTAACATCTTCTGTGAAATAACTAGAGAGCTCAATGGCTTGATTCGGTGAATCCTAAGGATCCTGAATATGTGCTGTTTGCAAAGGAATTGAATTGAGATGTTAGTGTGACATATCATGGCAATCTTTAGTAGAAGTGTGAAGGAGTACCTCATTACTGTTGCTATTGTTCTCCATCTACAAGTTTAGTTTGAATGGAAAAATAGATTCATAGAATATTACATCACAAGATCGAAAAGTTTTATGAGTTTTCAAATCTAGTAATCTGTACCCCTTAGTTCCAAAGGAATATCACAAGATCGAAAAGTTTTATGAGTTTTCAAATCTAGTAATCTGTACCCCTTAGTTCCAAATGAATATACAAGGAAAACACATTTCCTTCCTCTATGATCAAATTTTGTGCGACCATGAGAAGATGTAGTAGCAAAACTGAGGCACCCATATACTCTCAATTGGCTGTGTATGTTGGCTTGACACAAAAGAGGACTTCATATGGTGTCTTGTTATCATGCAATGGTGAATGAATTCTATTGATTAGATAAGAGGAACATTAGATTGGATTATCAAGGCATGAGCCACATTCATCAAGTGTCTGTGCTTCCTCTTCCCTATTTCATTCTATTGTGGGGTCTCAACACCAACTTGTTTGGTGTATTTTTCCTTGATAAGCACAAATTTTACCATTTGAAACTCTGCTCCATCGTCAATGCACAATATCATAATTTTGGTGTCAAATTCAACAACATTGCATGAGGACTAAATATTGCATCTAGCTTCAGATTTGTTTTTAAGAAGATACATCCATATACATCTTGAAAAGTCATCAACTATGGTTAAGAATTATCTTGGTCCTTCATTTCCTTTGGTGGAGCATGGTCCCAAAATATCACAATGCACTATTCAAAAATGGAAGAAGATTTATGCCGACTAACAAAAAAGGGATGGCAACTTTGTTTAGGGAGCTTCTAATTCTCTCATTTGTTCTTATCTTGGAGGATAACCAATAACTTTGTGACATTTCTCTGCAATGTGCTCTGTCATACTACAATGAGTGCAAAAAGGTACTTTTGCATTTTTGAATTTGAAACAAATTTTAAGGATATGTCTACTAATCTTGCAATGAGTACAGTATGGTTTGTCTGGCCTATTACTGGCATTGATTTAGAACTGAATTTGGATGCAACGTAATTTATCTTGTTGAAGAAGGCCGGGGTTTCTGATATGGTTACAATCATCTGATGTTGCCTTTCTTCTTGTTGAATTAATTAGAAAATTTTATTGATAGGTAGTAGAAGATCAATCAGCATGATTTGATCTCTCACATTTGTATAGGACTCATTTAGTCCCATCAAAAATTGAATCACATAATCTCTCCCATATCAATCTAAGGGAGATTTTGATTTTTCCACATGCACAGTTAGGATGAGGGTCATATGGTAGAGGGTCTTTAGTTTTTCGTAGTACATAATAATTGGGTCTTGTTATTATGTTAAACCATCTTGCGTTTTCCATAGTTGAAAAATATGAGGACCATTTTGATATGTACCTTTATTTAAGTTCTGTTTACAAATTCTAAGCATTATCTACAAAAATATGAGGTCTTTAGTTTTTCATAGTACATAATAATTGGGTCTTGTTATTATGTTAAACCATCTTGCGTTTTCCATAGTTGAAAAATATGAGGACCATTTTGATATGTACCTTTATTTAAGTTCTGTTTACAAATTCTAAGCATTATCTACAAAAATTAGGGTAGATCTAATAGTGCTACTCACTGAATTCTGAATCTAGGATAACCAAGTTTTTGCATCGTTCCCAAACATCCAAGAGAAGATCATCACTATTGGCAGGCTTTATGTGATCTCCGTTAATGAATCCAAGCCTTTTTTTCCCCCTCTCTGAGTGCTTTGTCATGCTTATGGACTAGGAAACATAGTTCTCTAATGTTTAACATCCCCGCAAGGATTAATGCAAAGTTACCACCATTGTCCAGCTAGAAAGGATTGACTAAATCATTGAAATTCAGAAAACGGAAGCTAGTTGGATTACTAGTGGATGAAGATGAGGAATCATAGGGGTTTCCCTTGGTGGTCATGATTTTAAGAGATGAAGAACCCGCTGTAGTACCATATAAGAAAATTATCACCAAGGGGGCCATGCAATAGAGCTGCTACAAAGGAATAAAATCTGCAGAATAAAAAAGGAAAAATAGAAGGCAAAGGAAAAAGGAGCTAAGAAAACTCATTGATTTCTCATTAAGCAATGTTGTACGCTTATAGATATAAAGAAGAGAGTTAACTAACTGAAAAATAGAATTTATTCTTGTGTTTACTGAAATAGTGAAATGAAAAATAACAGTTCCTTCTTTGATTGCAGAACAGCTGAAAATTGGAAATCAGCTGTGTTTGTAGCACCAGAAGTTATGACTCTTCAAGCCGTGGTCCAATCCTTTTCCTTGAATACCTGACTGTTGCAAGAGCATGATCCTGTGATACCTCTTCCCAAGAAATTAGTGTGCTCTTTTTATTGCACCCAATGTTGAACCAGAGGAAGACCTTGCATAAGCTTTCAATCTAATCAACTATATATTTTAGAAGAAGAATTGTGCCTGGTAAACCAATTGGACTAGTTATATAAACTGAAAGGTTCTAGTATATGCAATAAATCGGGATACACCAACTCTTGATTCTTGTTGTTATTATCTTGTCAATCAAGGAGCAAACATCTGGAGAGGAATTTTTTGGGAATACATTTGGTTCATCTCAAAAATTGATTGAGAATAAATATAAGGACTCATTGAATCCCATATAGTGTATGGTCTGTGCATGAATCTAGATACATAACAAAACTAGATACATCATCTCTCCAAAATCCAATCCAATAATATCTGAAATTGGAAAGCCACAAAATTCTAGTGAAATTCCCTAAAATTATGCTATTCATAGCACCTTAAAATTTTGAATGAAAATAAAAAATTTTAAGCAATGTTAGTCTAGATATGTTAAATTTGAGTTGATATGAGTACCAAATTTGCATATGGAATTAGGAATGGAAACTGCTTGTTTTTGTACACTGACAAGTAGCTCTCCTGGTATTTAGTGCTGCCATAGAATTAAAATGAAAATTAGAGTCCGGCGGAGTAATCATAGTACAAAAGTTTGAGGCTTTTTTTATAGTAATAGACTCACTAATGGAAATTTGCAGTTGAGATTCATAACCGTGGTTGTTGAGTAGTTCAAAGAAACAAAACAAAATTTAGAAAATGTGTATAGTGTCATATAGGAGAATTATGTAGCTGGAAGGATTCTTGTAAGTGTCGGGTTACAGTATTTGAGCTTCTCTATCAATTCTAATTGGATAGTTGAGTAGCTTTACAGTCTTTGAGCTTCTTTATCAATTCTAATTGGATAGTTGGTGTGGTTTTTGGCAGTGAAAAGGAGACAGGGGGATGATTGTTTCGTCCCTTGTAATTTTGGCAAATGGAATGATTGAGTAGTAAGGCAAATGCCCTAGTGGACAAATGGGTGATTTGTTTCATAGACTAATGCAATAAACAGTTATATGTAAAACAACACTTGCAAATGCAATTGACAATTGTATTTGTTTTTGACCTAGAATTACAGGAACCAAACACACCCTTAGGACAAAAGGTTCCTAATGCCACCATAAAAGGATATCGATGTTGTTTGTATTGGCATCCGATCCACTTGCTTCTATGAATTCAAGTCACTCTTGAAGAAGCTTTATGGATGGCTCTTCGGCTTTAGAGACTGGTAAGAAACATTATAAAAGGCAAAATTAGTAATCTTCTCCTTCCAATTTGAGTGGAGGTGGAAGTGTTTGTAGTGCAAAGAGTTACGGATTTTCTTGCTAAAATTCCAAATCCTATACAAAGAATAAGGGAATAAAGGATCTGCTTGACGCATTCACTACATTTCTTTGAAAATCCAGAGTTCATTTATTACTATTAGGAAAGCCATTGAGGCCCCACAAATTATCAACAATGCCATTTTGGGGAAATTAATATATTTTTGGGAGCTAGTCTAAAAAACTTTAATTAACTAAATTATCAGTCCTTCGATTGTCCATCTTTATCTTACATATTGGGGAGACATGTTTCCTTTCTTATCCCTTAGCATACTCTTGATTTGGTATGAAATTCTATTATGTTTTTACCCTTACTAAAAGCAAATGGTGGGAATTAAATATTGTCATCTGCAAATGAGGATATCTGATCTCACTTTTGATAAGTAGGTATATTTGATGTCACTTTGTGTAGCACATTTCAGCAAGCAATATGGACCTAACATGAATAGTAGGAGCATTTTTTTTTTTTTTTTTTTTGGTGGCCAAAGCATTTTGTTCCTAGAGTAGCTTTTCGTTGACAAAGAATTCAAAAACTGCTTCGGTAATATTATTCCTTTCCATTTGCCAACTCTCTACAAAGAATATAGATTTTAGCCATCAGGTTTGCCTTCTCATAATTGATAGAAAACATGGTTTTTTGATTTCTTTGTCAAAGCAGCTTGCCTGTAGCATTTGTATTGCAGTTAGAAAGCATAAGTGTAACTTTGATTTTTCTGAACTTTCTAATAAACAAAACCTAAATTCCTCTGAAGTAAAAGCTACTTGTGTGAGAAATAACAAAAATTTGCGATGAGCCAACCTAAAGTAACCGAATTCAAATGACCCAACCTAATCCCACCCGGCCCACATTTTTGTCTACTATGAATACTATCAAAGTTGGAAATTGTCACCCAACTTCAAAAGCCAACCTAATCTTTGAAAAGCAAATTGTCCCACTCAAAACTATACTAATTGCCTTGAACAGGGCTCAACTTTAATCTGAGCAACCGAAACTTAATTCTTAACAATAGGACCCGGAGATATTTTGATTTGAAACCAAATGCAACCTGTACTGCAAATGGCCCATGACTTGGATGACCCAAAAAAGGAGCAAGTTGAAAATGAAATAATTTGATGTTGACCATAAATTGATTGGTATCCCTAATACAGACACAAGCCAAAGTAACTTACCTCAAACCAAAAGCATTCATAGGCAAAATATTATTAGCCTCAAGTAGCCCATCTTTAGATCAGCCTGTTTCCCAAGCCCCAACAACTCCTGATCAGGATAGCCAGATTTGTGCTGGCCTAAGACACGAATTGACCCAAATCTAAAATTGCCTAACTCAAAACTGGTCCAGCTCACTCAAATGACACTGTCATGAAATGAAGTAAACTGGAACTATGTTACTGATGCGATGGATCCAATCTGGTGCTAATATATGCAAACTGCTTACTATACCAATATGATTATGATGCAGCAGTAGGTAAACAACTGAGGATAACAAGGCATCTTCATGTAACCAAGAAGCTGATTGCTGGAATTCTCTCGAACTACTAGTGGTGCTGCATTGATAATTCAGTTAATACTGTCAACTGAATGAACACCAACAGATTATAATCCAGTTTATAGAACTAGTTTGGTTGTATTATGTTAAATGTATTGTTGTATTCTTGCATTGCACCTTAGACCCAGCTTTATTTATAAATAGATGGTCAATGCACTTGTAAACCATTGATCGAATGAAATGAATTGCTACAGAAACTGTCCAGCAGAGTAAGAATACTCCAACCATTGATCTGATATGCTGGTTACTAGAAATCAGAGAATATCCCTCCCAAATGCCCCCTTTCCTTGCATTTCCTTGTTATTAAGTGGAACAATATTCCACTTCCTAACAATAGTCCACAAAATCTTATACCATCTCAAAATCCTAAGAGCAACCCATCCTAGTACCTATAACCAATCAATAGCCAAGACCACTACTGTCACTGAAGTTGACAGCTGATTTCAGACCAACAAGTTTTCATTTACTTATTTGAAGATACAATTTTTATGGAAAGATGAACGAAGTATTCTAATTCTAACCAAACGTCCACTATATAAGAATTGTGATTCAACTTGCAAGTCTGAGTTTTGATTCTTATTCATCGAATATAGCCTTAAGACAACTCTTTGAAAGAATGAAGATTTTAATATTGTTGATGTAAAAATTAGCTTCAAAGGACATGCTAAAATGAAGTAGGGAATATTTTTTTCAAATTTACACTGCATGTTTTATTCCCCCTCCATTAATTCTTATCAAAAGCTCTCTCTTTTCTTTTTGTCTCTTTTGTGTGCATGAGCTTGCACTTGTGCGTAAACTCGCTCTATTGATCAGACACTAACTTTTTAATTTTCGACGTTTATAAGACTAAAATTGAGAACCTATTTTATAACTTTCCCTTTTCTCTAATTTCTATGATCACAGTTATTTTCTCGATATCCAAATTTGCATGTTTATCCCTATAGGCCTCTTCCATGCATAGACTCATTTATAGCAGATGCACGCTTAAGCTTTGTTAGGAGGTAATGTTCATGCAACTGATTGTACCGAAGCAAGTATTGGTTTTACATTTTTATTCCCATTTGTAGATAATTGTTCTCCTGGAATGACTCAGAGAAAATGTTTTTTTCTTTCCAGCATTGTTCATGATAGTGAATTTTCAGCATACCTTTCAATTAACTCAATCATATGGCTTCGTGCAGCCACATATACAGCGCTATAACAATTTACTACTATTGATGCAACCATGATTTATAGACTAGTTTGGCTATTTCTTAGTGTAAGCAAGTATAAGAGAAACAGGATAGGGGAACCTATTGCACCTTCAGAAGTTCATGCTTGATATTTAACATGTTATGGTATGAGTATCCATAACCATGAAAGGAGATACAAAATTTGAGCTGAAGGTAGAAACTTATTTCACTTCTTATCTTTTTCCTTTGGGAGTGGGCATTGAAGATTTCTATTGAAACTTCTCAATGGTAAATGCTTGATGTATTGAATTTGGTCAATATAAAACTTTTAGTTCATAGTTGTGTTGAAGGTTTTTATCTTTAGCGGGTAGCTAGTATTAGCGACTACAAGCACATCATCTAATTATCTAGAATCATAAGGGGCAATAGTTGTAGGTATAACAAACTTGCATGTCCATTGTGGAATAAGGCGTTGGAATGTTTCCCATAAAATTTTTTGTGTCCTCACCAAATCCCCGAGTTTTATAACATGCCATCCGGTATCAGATTCATGTGCAATTGGGTATTAGGTCATTAAAAAGTTAGCATGTTCACCACTAGAAACAAGGGTTGGTTTCCTATTTAGCTTGAGTTAGAAAGGCGGACTTGAAGGGGTTCGTTATTGGCAAATAGATACTTGTGGCAATAAAATGACTTTAGCATTGATCTATAGCTGTATTTATGCAAACTTGCAAGCTTCATGTTTCTTGTGCTTCCAATGGATTTCAAATGTTAATGATGGGGAAAGCATAATTGGAAATATATATTTTTAGGAAATTGGAGAGACCTGGGGTTTTTTCTTCAAAGGTTGCTCCATGATTTTGATGGATCCTCCATAGTCTCTCACTCATGGATTGCTTCTATGTGGTAATATTTCTAGGTTTAATATGTTTATTTAGCTCAGTAGATGTTATTGTAGGTGTAATTGTGATAATTTTTTCCTAGCAGTCTTGTTATTTTGCTCACCTCCATTGGACACTTCCATTAATCAATCATTCATTGTTTGATGTCATGAAAGTTTGGGAAGTTTCTAAGGGGTTGTGAGTGAAAATGTAAAGAGTAGGAAAATATGTATTCAAATAGAGAACACAAGGTGGTATAGATGATGGAATTAGCAAGTGTTAGGCTGGATAAGTGCCATGTGAAGGA
Source organism: Nepenthes gracilis (assembly GCA_033239525.1). NCBI lineage: Eukaryota > Viridiplantae > Streptophyta > Magnoliopsida > Caryophyllales > Nepenthaceae > Nepenthes > Nepenthes gracilis. The sequence continues at coordinate 10,577,770 of BSYO01000015.1, forward strand.
GCAATAATTATGCCATGGTGAGGTTTAGTGTTGTCAAAAGTGTTAGGCGAATCAAGGCACTAAGACTCCATAATATTTGAGGCACTAGACGCTATGCAAGGTGGTTACCTAAAACAAGTGAGACTCTGATTGAAATATAAATATGTTTATAAGTCATACTAAAAATATTAATAAATGTTTAAATAATTAAAAGTAATAACAAATATGCATGTATAAAATATATATTACATCATTACACATAACGTGATCAACAAAAGCACTGGTTTGCAATATGTATCCTTCTAGTGTATGCACATTCTCAATATATTCTAATTTTAATCATCATCAAACTCCACTACATCATCCCCATTATCATTATCATCAAGTAAGCCTTTATTAGATCCATCACAAGATTTGTAATTATCAATCTCCTCATCTATTTTTTGATTTAGCCACTTACTCTGCTACTCTTATCACTCTAAAACTCAAAGGTTTTACACCTGCTCTCTAGAACTCAAAGCCTTTGCCTTCACTGAGTTCTAGTGCATTGCAATTACCTCCAATCAGACACTAACAGTCAGCTATGGTCTACGCTAGTAGCATCACATTTGATAAAAATCTGAACTCAATTCATCAATCAACTTTAATGAATTGATTACAATGGTCCTGTTGATCAACTGAATTGCTTGGAAAGAAACAAAAAAACCTGAAATGATCCAAACCTAGGAAAGTGAATACTTTATCCTACACTATTTGAAGTTAGAGCATTATGTCAGGAACATTTCAAATATACTTTTTAAAGAACATAATATTATTTATCCAATGAGTAAATAAGGAAATGAATTTAAATATCCTAAACATACAAAACATCATATGAATTATATAACATAGTACTGTTTGGCTAATTCCCAACGATATTAATTTTTAACTACTTGTATTCCCCATCATTTACCACCTTTTAGAAAGAAACTCGTCCTCAGGTTTTGGGAAAGACAAAAATCAGCAAGACCGTTAAACATTAGCAATCGAAACTCCTGCCAAGTTATGTAGCAAGGAAAGGGCAAGACCTATAACAGTTCCTATCAACGGCCACTTCATCTGGCTTACTATTTTCCTCATCTTCAAAACTTGGACATGGTTGGAAAGCTACATATTTTGGAAGGTTGTTATTCTTTCTTAGAAGTTTCTACATGATTTTGTAGATCCTCCATGGTCTATTCCTCCTATTATCAAGGCTTACATATGTGGCAATGTTTCCAAGTGAAATCTGTTTATTCCATCAAGTAGATCTCTTAGAGTAATTGAGATAATTGGTTTCTTGGATGGTCCTTTTAATTTGCTTATCAATATAAGACATGCAATTGTTGTTTATTGATCTTAGGTTTCTTATATCATGGAAGTTCTTGAAGTTTCAACTGTATTATATTTGATATAAAAGAAAATATAGAGAGGAAAAAAAAGATGAATTAAGTTAATTGTCATTTGGATTACATAATTGGAATTGAAATATGGAATTATAAGCCTAATTCCATTTCTCATGGGATAAAATTGTCACGGCTCGCATTCTCATATACCTTAATGTAATGTCCGTGAATAGTACCAAATGTCTTACTCCATATAAGTCCAATATATATTATTATTATACACAGGATTCATCTAGTCCTGTATGATTTGAATACGGCGTCGAATTCTTTTGAGATACCAACTTATACATATTTATTTGAATATGGGACCAAAATTCATTACTATAAAATCTGTGGAAGTACTAGTAATATCCATAAAAATTTTGCGGAAGCATAACCAAATGATCAACACCAAATGTTATAAATACATATTTATTTACTATAAGACTGAGGTACATTTCGATATTAAAATTACAATTTATCAACGTCTGATCCTAATCACCTTCCGCTACGCCACTCTAATAATTAGATACCAACTTGTACTTTCCATCTGAGGGGCTAGGAAAAATGGCAAGTGAGTGAATCAAATATTCAGTAAGGTGCAAATAAGCAAATGCCTTACCTTTGCGTGAACCTTCAACTTTTATCTTTGAGTTCTTTCTTATCATTTATCTTTAGGGATTAGAGCTAGTAGGCTTTATCAGCTGACGGAGCGGTTACTCGAGGATAGGGTTGTATTATACTACACAATCTAAGGCCAAATTTTCTAATTCTAAATTTTTCGAATGGGTTGTTCTACGTATATCATCTGGTAGATGGAATCAAAAGCTGACATCCTGCAGCTACCAAATTTTTCAAAGTGGGTGTATACTTGGCCACCAAAATACGAGGCCAAATAACAAAATGCCACCAAAAGTTTTCTCGTGGCCCAGGAACAGTCTTTGAGTTTCCATTGTAATATCCTAAGGCATGCCAAGGATATCACCCGCACCAATACGCAGTCAGGATGTGCAGCCAGGATATGCGGCCAGTATAATCATTGAGTTTCCACTGTAATATCAATGGCATGCCAGAAAATATTATCCATAGTCCAGTTTCTTAATTTATGCTTATCACTTTATATGGAAGCTTTCACGTTATTTGTAATTCTTATTTCTTTATTTCCTCCATCATGGGAGGGAAACACTTATCCAAATAGAACTTATAAACTTCCACACAATTTTCCATAATATCGAATATAAGATCAAAAATCATAACAGAAACTAATGTACTGTCCATTTTAGTGACTTAACCTTAAACTTTTTACATGTGTTCAAAATTCAAATTTAATCATAGATTATAGTCGGATGATTTGAGGTCCGATTTGATTCAGGTCTTAGTTTATAAACCAGCAAGCTGCTTTAGTTCTTCCTGATATATCCTATACTTATTCATGATCAATTCAGGGTCCAAGTCTTCGGTCATTTTATGAGACCTCGGTCTCATTCCTACAGACCCCGATGTCTACTGTTCGTTTACAGACCCCGGTGTCTACTGTTCGTTTACAGGTTGCAGTGTCATGGTTAATTTTGTCGGTCTTCCTAATTCCGGTCAACCACTATACTTGGTCAACTTATCTAATTTCGGTCAACTTTTATAATTTCGGTCAACTATCTGGCTGGTCAACAATTCTTAACCGGTAGTCAGGCTACCTCAGTCGATTTTCCATTAAAGCTGTGAGAGACTAAGTCTGATCTTTACAGGATGCCCTTTGAACATTATCTTAAGTTTATATCATGGTTTGCTTGGGCAAATTGGATCCCGGTTTGAACCCGATTCAGAGGTGGATTTCTAATTGCATTCTGGTGCAGTTCAGCAAGACTCCTTGCTATTTATGGACCCGGTTCACTGACCGGTTCAGCTCATTTTCACGAGCCGTTTGGTGAGAATACATGTAAGATATTAAGCTAGTTGTACATCAAATTTGGGCCGGCTTGGTGATCATCTGGTCACTGATTCAATCAAATTTTAGAAACTGCACAACTACAATTTTGGGACTCTAGCTTCAGCTGATTATATTCCATGTTAATTTGATAATGTGATTGAATTTATGAACAAACTAAGTATTAAAACAATAATAGTTAGAATAATTGAAAATAAAGAGCACCAAATAAAAAAGGAATTCAAGTACACTTGTCAAGTTTTAGCTGACTTTCCCTTATGTCTTCGGTACCTCTTCTGCTTCTTCTCTTATTTTCCTCACGGTTTATTTCCTCTCACATTTTTCCTCTCCTCCCTTGCACATTCTTATATAGACCCAGGATGGAGGTGCTAAGTCATCACTCATTTTTGGCACCTCATGCATTGACCCACCCTTCATTGACCCACCCTTCGGCTGAATCATCCCCTGTTTTGTCTTCTAATTATGCCTCCTTATGT